>OX465098.1:69868607-69941522 GCA_949987625.1 Chalcis sispes
GAATATGACGATTTTGGAAACAACTCGGTTGTTACGGCTCTTGAGCTCAAAACACATATTAATATATTTTCGATGTTTACGTAATACAGTAACGCGTGGAAAGCAAGAGAAAGAGAGAGAGAGAGAGAGAGAGAGAGCAAAATCTAGTCAAGGCAGATTCAAATGTCATGCATCAAGAGAAGATATACTTGGCGATTTCGCGTGGGTGCTCGAATTCTCTCGGCTCCCGTTCCTCACTCTCTCTCTCTCTCTCTCTGTCTCTCTATCTCTCTTTCTCTCTCTATCTCTCTTCCTCTGTCTCAATCTATTTTACCGTTGGCAGTGGCTGGCGATATTCCAGAACTTGTAGGAGGCTGACCATCTCAGCCTCTGACCTCACCCGAAATAACCTCTCTCTCGATTTCTTTGCGCAAATGCATATGAACGCGCTGCGACATGTATACAAAAGCGCGCACCCTGCGGCTGCTGCTATTCGACGACTTTCTATTTCCGACTCACATGCACACGTTAAATACTCGAATACGAGTCGTTGCAGCTCGTTCATCCTCAGTTCGAGCGCATTTTGTTGCGCTCGAGTGTGGACTCGCTCTGCAAAGGGAGAAGTATGGTAGAGGAAGAGACAGAGATAATGAGAGGGAGAGAGAGAGAGAGAGAGAGAGAGAGAGAGAGAGAGAGAAATGGACCAGCGACTTTATTATCGTGGGCAGGATTGGTTTAACGATGCGCGAATAGGCCTCGCCGAAAGTCGACTATAAAGTCAAATGTCAGCGTGTCGAAACTCGCTACTAAGTTTATTGCCTCGATAAATTGATTTTTGCCAAAAATAATCCAAGCTCCACCTTGTGAATTTTAATCGTTCAATCATTGAGCTTCAAATCCACCTACATATTGTCTGTTGCATTTTATTCTAAGGTACATGTTATTTTGAAAAACCCACGATGAGATATTTTTCCAGATAAACTAAATTAAATGAGCTAATTATTTCAAAAGATTTGTAGGATACAGTACGTAGATAGGCTCAGCAAATTTAAAATTAAAATGTATTGTTTATGTCGAGTACCTATTTCAAGCCAATACTCCAAATGAGCTTTTAATAAAAATTTGATAAGTTATCGTAATTTGATAATAATGATCGGATAAATAATTTCATGACAAGGAATATAAAGGATCGAAAGTTTTCGCTAAAAGAATAATAAACAGGGTAATTAAATAAAGATTTTAATGATTGATGCAACATAAGCATGGACTAATACTTAGATATAGCTATTAAAACGATTATTTAATTTGAAAACATTTAAGGATATTTAAATTAATTAATAATTAAATTTATTAATAACATTTTATTGTTTTATAATAAATTTCAATTAAAAAATATAAGAACTGTAAAAAAGTTAACTTTTAACCCTAGAACTACTGACCAGTCATTTTGACTGATCTCTTCCATTTTTAAATTTTTTTTATAAATTCCCTTTAGAATTTATCATTAAAAGTACAATACTTTCTAATTCTTTCTATTAAGTAAATTCTAATGTACATTAATAATATATTAATAACAATATTAATATAATGTAATTTATAATAACATTATAATAAATAAAGTATAAGATCGGTAGTTATAGCGTTAAATAGACAAACAAGATTTTGAGATTAGCCCTTAGAGTTTAATTAAGTCAATTATCGATAAAATGACGGAATCGATATCTTAATTAAGACCAATTGAAAATTTATCAGCGACTTTGAACGCGACGTATTTATTTCAACAGTCCCTCGCTCCTTTTTACGACTGGGCAGCGTAATTTCGTAAAGTAAATCCTTACCGACAATAGTCGCAAAATAATTTCAAGCTTCAGTAAGTAAAGGGCGCGCAGCTCCGCGTGAGCTTATCCTCGCGGGCGAGATAAAATGAAAATAAGTAAGAAGGAGCTGCGCATCCCCGAGCTCCTTCTCAACGTCGTCGTTTCTCGCGGCAATCCGGTCTTACACAGAAGCAAAACCGGCAGCAACCGGCACCCGATCGAGTGCAGCGGTCCGCTCGTCGTTGTCGGCTCCCCTTGGCAAATGCGCGGCCCGGCGGGCGCACGCATAACGACCTCTCGATGCTCTTATTCTGGCAGTAGCGACAAATGGCGCAGGAAATTATGAGGCTCGCGCCCAGTAGTTCCATTAAGATGCAAATTCGCTAATAATTCCCGGCTCCTCGGGTAGCGCATAAACGCGCGCGGGCAGCGAGCTGCACGTCTTGCTCGCACGAGCTGCGAAGGAACAACGTATCGCGAGGATCGGGAGTGCGAGTGAGCGAATTTTTCCTCCAATCCAGCTGGCCACCGGCTTTGGCGCCTACGCCGTGAATTCATTACGCTCGAGCGTGCGCGCGCGCGCGTGCACACACACATATACGGGTACCGATTTAATTGCCTCGCGCTACTTCGTTATCTCTTTGGCCTTCTCCGCCTCAGCTCGCTGCATTTATCTCGCTCTCGGGAGCTCGGGCGCGCGCGCACAGCGGGTAGCCTGCCGTGAATCCAGTGCATGCTTTTCCAACTAAGCGCACGAATTTCAACGTCTTTTATTTGGCCGCCCATCATTTTTCATATTCCTTCTGTCCGATATTTATACGTCCGGCAGACCGAGCGCTTAAGAACTGAGCGAGCTCGGTAAGGTGCAGATTTTTATCTCGCAGCTTCTTTATATTAATTTAGTGGACTTATCCGGTCCGCCCCGACAAGAGCAAAAGAGCTCGGTGCGAACTAAGGAACGAAGACTGCGTGAAATTTGGTGCAGGCTCTCTCCGGTGCCCGCATTGCACCACAGCGGCGGCGGCAGTAGCAGCAGCATTAGCGGCGGTAGAATCCAACCGGTTAATTGGCCTCGCAATTAGTAATTACAGTAGCACGCGCGCGCGGCTAGCCTACCCTTCCGTGACAGCGATCACGTTCTCTCTCTCTCTCTCTCTCTCTCTCTCTCTTTCTCTCTCTCGATTGTACGCGTGCGTCAAGTTTTTCATTAATGGCAGTAGCCGGTGTAGCCGCTGAAAAACCGGTCGGCATCGCTTCGCGTGGAGGATATGAGGATGTATAAAGAAGGTATATATATATATATATATATATATATATATATATATATATATAGAGAGAGAGAGAGAGAGAGAGAGAGTGAGAGAGACGGGAAGGGCACGGATGCTCAGTGTGCGCGCCGAGCCGATCGTGAGGTGGAGTTGGAACCAAGCGAACGAGGAAAAAGGAAAAGGAAAAGGAAAAAGCGAGAGCCTGCTTCCTGGCTCGCTCCGCGCCCATTAAAATGCTAAACGCACCGCAGATAAACTCGCGCGATACTATCGGCTCAAAGAGAGTGGTAGCCCTCGCGCAGCGTTACGGCTCTTATTCGCTCTTTATGCCGCTCCCCTTCATTTTCTCCTTTTCTAGTCCCTTTTTTCGCTCCCGTCTCCACGGCGCTTTTCCTTTCCTCCTGGTAGCACACGCGCTTACCTTCGCATCGTACCAATACATATATCGTCGAGCGCACCGACTCGATTCTACCATGCGGCATTGTGCGCGCCCCGAACAAATTGAGTTGTTTCTCGCAAAAGAGAAATCATACATAAGTGTATCTGGTGCATGTATGTAGCAACCTGTACACGAGCGCTCGCAAGCTTAACTTACAGAAATAGCGTCACGACTTTTGCATGAAAATTTTCAAGTTTCGTAACTTTGCGCGCGCTTGCCTTTTCGCTATAATATATAGTCGTTGAGAGAAAATAGAGCGAAAGAGAAATATGGGTACCGAGAGAGTCTTGTTTTCTGCACGTTCGGAATTATTTTTTTTTTGTACATACGAGTTAGCGACACCTATGCTTTTCTTAATACTCCTTACAGTGTCTTGCGAATTTCACATATCAGCGAGTCTCGGCAACTGAGCTTTGTATAAACTTTCGCATATTTAGCATTAATATCACGATCTACTTACAAGATAATCGCAAATACTTACGAAACGTGTATAAGAATTTTCGGACGCACATACTGATTTTTTTTTCTGCAGAGACATACATCTGTACTTTCGTGCTTTTAAATTTACGATTTTAAGGCTGCTGTCAAAGTTTGTGAGTATATTTCAAATTAATTTGACGGCTATTGTTGAGATACTATTTATTATGTACTGGAATATTAAGATTATAATAATTGCGAGTTTAAAAAGGGTTTATTAAAACTAAATAGTTTGCTACTAAAATTAAATTTAAAGAAATTTTAGAGAGACTTTATTATTACACATGATTGTAAATATTAAAATTTTATCTATTGACTAAGAAAAAAAAAACAGTTTACTGTCTTAAAATGTATCTAACATGTTTGTTTCGCACCTTTTTTCTTTTATAAATGAGATTTTAAAAATAGGGTTTAAAACTTAATTATTATTTATTTACGTTTATTTTTATATTTTATTTATTATTCATTTATATTTATTTATATAAATTTATATGTATAATTATTTATCGAGTGGGACACATTCAAACCTCGAAAGATATAGTCATCGAAACGATAAAATTATTTTCTAAATAACATGTGTAAAATTTAATAGTTAATTTATATATAATCGTATGGATATTTAAGCAAAAATATCTTTGGTTTTAATAAAAAAGAACGATCGATTAACAGGTCAACCTGGCGGACGATTCAGAGCGCGATCCCTTAGAGGCAAGGCTCGCCGTTCACGGTTGTACCGGCAAAAGTAGCCTGAGTGTCAACGGCGGCGGCAGCAGCAGCACTAGCGATAACACCATCATCACCGCCGGCAGCACCAGTCGACGGGCGCTCGACTCCATCATCGACCACCTGCGATCGGTCTTTGAAAGCAAGCTCCAGGACAATGGTAAGTTTAAAAAGTTTCGGCCTCGTAAGACGCGATCCCCTTATCGGGTCGGCGCAATCGCCACCCGGCAATCGACGAGGATCTCACCTCTCTCTCTCTTTCTCTCTCTCACTCTCTCTCTCTTTCATTTTCTCAAAATTGCGATTAAGAAAGAGAGCTGAATGAGCTCCGATTGTTGAGATTCCTTTACGATCATGCATGCCTTTCTTTTCGTCAAATAATGAACCGAAATCGATTTATTTTAATAATCATAAGTAACGCATTTATTCTCACAAACGAAAATTATTGTGAAAAAATAAATTACAAAACTTAATATTAATCTGCAAGCATCAATTGTGAAATTTATATAAAATTTTTATTTCTAAACCTTAATAAAAATATCAAAAAGATAACACTTTTCTCTATTTTTGTAAAAATTTATACGCGTGAAAAAAAAAAAAAAAAAAAAAAAAAAAAAAAAAAAAAATATATATATATATATATATATATATATATATATATATATATATATATATATATAAATACCATCTTAAAAAGAATACAAAGGATACTTTTTATAATAAATTCAATGCGTAATAGCTCGAGTTCGCGCGACCGGCTGTGTGTTCATGCACGTGTTCGTGCACGCGGGGAGACTGCGCGAGGTATGTACTTAGTGAATGGGCGCTCGAGCTCAGAAAAGATCGTTACAGATATATTCTTTCTCTCTTTCTCTTGCTGGCGATCGAATCGGTACCGGTGAGTTCGCCGGCTGGAGGAGAGCGCGCACCTCGGCCAAGATGTATCCCCGGGCAGTGCAGCGGCGTACAGCTTCTCCTCCTCCCTTTCCCCCTACTCCTCCACCTTTTCCTTCCCTCACTTCTACACTGCTGCTGCCGCTGCTGCGCTGCTCCATAAATTCTTCCCGGGCACAATTATGTGCGGTACAGGGGATATGAAGATTATTGTTATGGCCTTCTCTCTCTTTTGCTTCTTCGATCTCCCTCTCTCTCTCTCTCTCTCTCTCTTTTTCTTTCTCTCTGTCTCTCTCTCTTTCTCTGCCTTCCTGCCGCTCGACTCGTGACCTCGTAAGTATACAGCAGGCTACCACTGACAATGTCCCTCGTTTTTTGTGCCTCTCTCTCTCTCTTTCTCTCTCTCTCTCTCTCTCTCTCTCTTTCTCTTGATCTCAGTTGCTGCTCGCCAATTGCCCCGGGGGTGCCGCGCTGTCACGTAGTGGTTTTACGCGTGCCGTACCATGTAGGCAAATCTCTCTTCTATCCCCCTCTTTTTTTTTTGTCTTGCTTTTTTTCCTCTGAACAAGAAGCAAGGCAAGATACGTCTAAACCATGCGCACCTAATAAGCCACGACAAGCGATCATCCGTCGAGATAAATTCGTACAGTTGTCGCTTGGCTAGAGCTCAATCATTAGCGGTCATCGTTTGTAGAATTAGTTTTCATTCCGTATAGAGTTTTTCATATCGGCCCATAAATATATTTTAATAACCGATCGCTGTTTGTTTTTGAGCAATCATTCGCGAACCATGCGCGTTTTATGTCACTGTCGGTATATATAGGGGACGTACGACCTAATAAAGATAGGTTAAGGTTTCGTATTAAACAAAAAAAAGTATAAAAAATTAATTGATTTTTTTAATCGTACTTTCGTTAATTAGGAACTAAAATTGTTAAGGTTTTAGGTATTTATGAAAGCTTAACTAAAAAACGGAATTTTCGATAGAAAATTCTTGTTTTTTTGAAAGTTTATTATTATCCGTTTTGCCGGTCTTAGGCGGGCAATCGAAACAATCGTTATCGGAAATACGATTTTATAGGGTCATATAAAAGGATTATGCTTCGTCGGTCCATTCTTAGCATGCGTCGCATCTTAGCATGCTCGATCCAGTCGCCTTCCACTGGAGGTGAAACATATGTGTATTTCTTTTTTACTCGTAGTACAAAATACATAAAGTTCATTTTCTTTATAAACTTTTTTTTTTAGTTAGGAATTATTTAGATGATCCAAGCGTGGTATCAAATTCAAAAACCTCATATTCTTCTAACTCGACTCTAACTAATTGTGAGTTCAAAATTATTTGTCATTATAAACTGATTTTTAATTATTCATTTTGCTCGGTTTCTTTTCGTTCGCCCATGCATTCGTGAAAAAAATACTCGTTTATAATTTCGCTAATATGGTAATAATATTAAAATTTTTATAAGTTAACTAAATTTATTAACATAAATTTATCAAAGCATCGAAGCAATTAAACGGTAAACGATTTAAAAAAATCGACATTTAATTACCTTGAAAAATGAATCTTTGTTTGTAAAAATGGAATTTTCGAATTGAATTGTACCCATTCAATTCCGGTTCCATATTCAAGCAACTGACAGGCTGTCAGTACTTGTACGTGACTAGGTGTCGAGTCTATCGCATGTCCTATTTTAGTTTCTTTCCAACAATTACGCTATAAACTAGACGGATATTGCTTTTGCCATCGGACAATCTCCACATGCCCGTCCTTCCCCTATTTATGGTGGTCTCTCTCTCGCTCTCTCTCCAGTTTTTTAAAAATCATCTTTCTTTTATTTATTTTATTGTATTTGCTAATTTATTAAGACTATGCAGAATTTAATACATTCAATAATAATTTTAATAATTTTCAAGATTGACGATAATGAAAAGAAAAAATATTGACGCTTAGTTCGAAAATAAACAAGAGGGATATTTAAATTAAAGATCCCATCGACGATATTTCATTCGTCCATTAATTCTTAAACAATATATTTACAATTTTTAAAGAGACTCTTACCATATAAGTAGGTAGTTGGAAAGTTAATCTTGCAATAGGGAACGAATCAATGATGTTTTTGACGAAAACTACGAGCAGTAGCAGAGTTTACATATGGAGTGCTACGCTCGCATTACCAAGAGCTCTTTTTAGAACTTGTTTGATCTTTTTTTCTGCTCCCGATGATCGTCTCGCTGCCGCCATCGCGGCGTTAATCTTCTTATGGAATCTGCGGAGGCGATACAAGCTTGCATTTATAAGAATGCGTTTGCCACAATTTATAATGCAATTAGAGGCTTGGCCCCGGCGGATAGTAGCGCTCGGATTTATGGTGGATGCAAGACCGAGGCGAAAGGAAGGCAGAAACGCAGGATGAGGAGAACGAGGAGGGAGAAAAGAGAAGAAGCTGGCTCTCGGGAATGGAGATAGCGCGCGCGAGCGACTCTCGCAGAGCGGCTTCTCTTCTTGGCTTGCCTGCCTTCTTTTCCATATCCATATACATATAGCAGTATTTGTGCGTAACGTGCATTATGAAGGGAGAGCTGAGAAGGAGAGAAAGAGAGAAAGAGAGAAAGAGAGAGAGAGAGAGAGAGAGAATTGGCACTGGCCTGCAGGAATGAGTTATATGGCACACCGGTAGCTACCGATGCATTATTTATTGCGAGAGTTTCATTATATTTCTTCGGGGCCGATCTCCTCCGAGAGCGCACGAAGCAGAGAGAGAGAGACACTAGAAGCTAGTCAAGCCACTTTCCGAATCAGCTCTTCCCCGCAATCGATGATCGACTCAGCTCCGGAATGGCAGCAGCCGCCTCGTGCTCTTTCCATGACTTGATATATATCGACTCGGAAGAGGGAGGAAGATATGGAGAGAGAGAGAGAGAGAGAGAGAGAGACAGATAGAAAAACAGAGAATCGAAAAGACAGACAGACAGATAGAGAGAGAGACTACCATTCTTGAGCGCGCGCTACCTATCTGACTACTTTATCGGCGCCTGTCTTCTTTCTCTCTTTGATTTGGATGCTCTTGCGCTTCCTGCTCCACCCGCCCAACTCCTCGCGCTTCTTTTATTCAAGTCCTTCGCCGTCTCATTCTTTGCCTTTCAGAAACGCGACAACTTCTTGGCCAGGATTACACGCATAAGGCGACTTTATAAAGAGTCGGCATTGTTTTATCACATGCGTTGTTCATTACTTTTATACGTCTTTGATTTTCATGGGTTTTTCTTAAGAGACCTGTAGAGTTTCGTTTTATTAACCCTAATCCCTTGAACATGGGTCGTTTGTGTCAACAGTCGTTTGTGTAAACAGCCTACATGCTTCCGAATTTTGATGAAAATGTTTATTGAAAAAGGGACCTTCGGGGCTGACAATAATTCTATCGCATAGTTAGGAGTCCAAAGAACATTTATGAATTTTTTCAGATTTTTCCTTACCAAATAACAAAGTTAAATGAGCGGCGGACGCGAATGACCCATGTTCAAGGTTTATGTGTGCTGAAAACAGTGATACGGGATTATGCTCAAATAAAGTGATTAAATATTTAATATAATTTTCAATCCATTTTAAATAAATACATCGATTGCTCAGCTTGATGACTAAGGAATAAATTTATTTTAAACAATCTATTTGTGATTATAAACCTATATAACATATATGTATATATTTTATGTCATGCACATTTTTTTGTCCGATAAATGCCAAATTTTTTGTTAAAACATTTTCCAAACTTTTCATTACATTATTCACTCGAGATTTTACAGGATTTTTTCAAATTTTTACTTTTTTTAAACGTATGTATAAGAAGTTTGATAAAAAGTTAGGTAAAAAACTTGATAAAAACTTTGGCAAAAAGTCTTATAAAAATTATTGCATTATATTGATTTAATAAGAAAAGGACCGTTAAACTAAACGTAGTATTTATTACCGGATACTCGATCGTATTCGAATGGCGGCATCTAGACGTCACGAACGACTCGTCTCAGGAACAATGCGAAGCTCATCTGTTGCACCGTCGCGCGAAACTCGCTCGCATTCCTCATCGTTCGTACTTCTCGGCTCTATTTCGGGACAGCTCTATCATTAAGAGCGATAACTTTGAGCGGCATTACGATGCTAATGAGAAAACACGAGGGAAGCAAGCCTGCGCGGTTAAGTCGTACATCAACAAGCCGAGATGGGCGCATTTTTCTCGAAGCGGCTCCTCTCCCACCGATCGGTATTTACTACTCTGTACTCTGTCCTTCGCGCCCCGTCCTTTCTTCCTGCGACGCGAAGTAAACTACCGAGCAACTAAGTGTATACGAGTGCGCACCCGTTTCACCGTTTCTATAAACTATTTTTCAAGCGTGCGTCCGTAACCTTATCAATCGCTCGCTTGCTCGCTCAATTTTCACATTAAATGTAGCTTTATCCATTATGAGCACTTGTCAGCTTCGATCGATCCCCTTATTTTCATACATGTTTTTGAGTTTTCGCGTGCGCTTTAACGACGCAAATCGTTTCCTTCTCGTATCTTCATTGCTCATGATACCGAGGTGTGAAAGTAGAAAGAAAAAAAAACAGGGAGAGAGTAGAAAAAATATGAAGTCTTTCGTCGACGAGTGGATACGACTTGGAGGCAATGAATGACGCGTCTCCTCTCTCTCTCTCTCTCTCTCTCTCTCTTTTTAGATTCGGAATCTTAAGACTGGATGAGCGGTCGGTCAACATGGAGCTCACATGTAAACGAGAAAATGAAACGAGTTTTGGGGCTTGTATCACGTTTATCAGCTCTCTATACGCGCACTCGTGAACCCCTGCTCCTCGCCGATCATTAGTTGGTGTCGGAAACATCCGAATATCGCCTCTTCTCTCTCTCTCTCTCTCTCTCTTACTCTCTCTCTTACTCTCTCTTACTCTCTCTTACTCTTTTGATATATACCTGCACATAAGCTCGGTACAATTCGCCGAGGGATGACCTCTGCACGCTTTAATTTCTACGCGCTACACCTTGTCGCGACTTAATACCGCGCATTAATTTTTCCTTTTTTGCGCCCTCCTCTTCCCGCCCTTGGAGATTCTCCACAACTTGATCTCTTACTCGAGCGGATCTCCCGTTGTTGTACACGTGCGTCGGAGTAAACAACTAAAAAAAGCTGGTCGTTTCGTCCGACGATACAAATTGAAGCTTGCGGCTCTCGAAACTGCGCGAGCTTTATCTTTACCAATGCTCTTTTTGTGACCGTAATTTTTTATTTTTTATATTTTATAAGCAAAACTCGATTTTGAAGATCAAACATCAAATCATTCTTTCGAAATGTATACCAATAGCGTTAAAAAGAACGTAGACTTGAATATGTATTCGTAAAAGTCTAAGGGATCCTGAATAAACTAAGATTTTATAGCGTACAATAAAACGTTCCTCGTTCATTAAATGGAAAAGTAAAGGAATTCAATAATAACTCCAAGTTTGCACATTTTACGGCGTAAAATTTTACATACATTTATTGTTTTGCGTAGTCTTAAAATACGAAATAAATATAATAGAATGTTTCTCCCTCTCTCTTCCTCTCTCTCTCTCTCTCTCTCTCTCTCGCATCGCGCCCGCAAAAAGACTATTCACGCGAGTTATATTCAAAGTCTCGTACTTTAGACGCGTGGAAGAAGAGGAGATTGAGCGAGAATTTTTCCGCAGGTTTTTGTCCCGAGGTCCCAAGGTTTATGCTTCAACGCAACATGAAATATAACATATCGAATGATAATACGCGATAGCTTACCGACTAATTTACACATGTTTTGGTCCGTAGAAACGAGAGAGTGAGAGAAACAATTTGCGATTCACATACTATTTGGTGCGAACCACGCCCACGGGCGCGCGAATCTCTTGATATAAAAGAAAGGCGATAAATAAAAAAAGGAAAAACCCGTTCGCCGCGAGATTACGATTCTGTTGCTGCCGATCCAGTTTTCTCCTTGTCGGTTCGTATACCTTGTGGCTCTTGCAGAGGCGCAACGACTTAGAGATGGTCGCGCCGGTCTGCCCACGCGCTTCGAACGTTGTCGGTTCAAGAGGAGTTGTTGCTCCGGCGGGATGAGGCAAAATAGGAGAATGTCGCGCGTGTCCGCTAGACTATTTGTGCTCGAATGCGGCCCTTGTAGCTTTTCTCAACTAGTCAAATTAATTTACTTCTCTATGAAAATTTGCCGGATATGTTTCACATCCAACTTATTGCTCAATAAGTTAAGATTAATCGATGAATTAATTTTTTGTTCATTATTTTATATGAAAAAAAATACTCATTTATTGTTGGTTTTAAACCAACTTATGGAAATCTTTTTACCAAAATCAACAATTTATTAAAAATTAAAATAAAATTATTTACGAAATAAATAGTTTATTAATAAAAGCTTCGCTTTTATGTAGTTAATTATTTTGCAATTTAAGATAAAATAATTTCAAGCGGTATATATTTTTCTTAAAATTTTTTAAGACAAAATAGTATTTATTTGGGCTAAATTATACTACTAATTGAGATAGGTGAGCACTTTGATTTGAAAAAATCTGTAAATTATTATAAATTTGTAAGGGCCTTAACGCAATTCGACTAATATTCTTGCAACATTTCCAAAAACAAGCCTCGCATCGCTAGAACGCGTTATATGCTACAAAATGCATAAACCTAAGTTTGTAAGAGGAATTTCTTTAATTTAGTATGAAATGCAAAGTTGCATATAATCTCTAGTTGCGGGTGTAACTAGGAATAGGCGCGCGATATAAACAGTTTTTCGCGCAGAGCCAGCCAGCTTTCGCTCAGCAAATAACAAAACTATGAATCTCGGAGATGATATATGCGCACGCGCGCGCGCTCGTCTCGGAGCAGTAAATTTCTCTGTCTCTCTCTCTCTCTCTCTCTCTCTCCCTCTCGGTGTTTCTCAGTTTGTTAAAATACGCCATGCATTTAGTATGAGGCCGAGTTTGCGATATTTCACACGGATTCCATAGGATCCGTGTCGTTTGCTTACTCCTATCTCGAAAATCGATCTCCTCATGGCTGGCATCTCACGGTGTCTGTCAAACGAACACAGACGCGCGTGTGGAATGCCCACAAGGCTTCCTCACCTCTGTGCGCTTTTATATTTCATATGAGTTTTAGAAAACAAAAATAAAAAAAAAAATAAAAATAAATGCGAAATACCGACTAGAGAGGAATTCCATGTGCGCGTGAGAGAGCGACTGCGGCGGGTCTCCTCTTTTTCTTAGAGAGATAACGATAAACAGACGTTTCGATGTTTTATGCCGTTCAACTCAAACAAATTATAACGAGCAAACGAGAGAGAGAGAGAGAGAGAGAGAGAGAGAGAGAGAGAGAGAGAGAGAGAGAGAAAGAGAGAATGACAACCTGCGAAGCTGAAAAATTATGAGAGAGACAGTTCGGTTCCTCTTTTCGCATAAAAAGTCGTTGTTGGGGACAGCGAGCGAAGGTCTGAGCTCTTGCTTTTACAAACTTTTACAAAGAGTCGCTGGTGGCGGTGGCAGCTGTAAAATCTCGGGCGAAAGAGCGAAAGCGGACCGACGCCGGTCGACCAGCGAACAATGCTATCTTAACAGGAATCTCAATAGGGTTAATTAACACGAGAGCTGACATATCTGAGGCGAGATAGCGCTCTCCGTTGCAGAAGCGTTAGCGCGCGTGCCTCGACTGATGTACGCTTTGAAGCCCCTCTTTTGCGCTTTATTTTCTCTTTCTCTCTCTCTCTCTCTCTCTCTCTCTCTCTCTCTCTCTTACTCTGTTTTTACCGTTTTTATTTTTCTTTTTTTCATCGCCGTTCTCGCTATCTCGATTATCGACAATCGACCGTTTAGCCAATTAACTAATTCAATTATTTTTCTTCCCTCCCTTTTTTTAACGGCAGCAATGTATTATTTTTTTTTTCTTCTTTTTTTCTCATTCCACCGTGTACAAGAAAATTTCATCTTTACTATTTTTTTAGTGGTAATATTGTTATCTTAATTTTCATATACATTTTTAATCGATATACAATAAAAAGTCTTTCTCTGCGTTATTTCATCAATGTTGATAACAATCGTTAATATATTTGAGCAATAGTATAGACAATTTTATAAAAATTGTTAAGAGTAAAATAATTTATTGTGCATTTAGTTTATTCCAACTTATTCAAACAAATAGTGGCTCGATTGTTTGTTTAGGTTATTTATTCAAAGCGCAGTAATTTGATACGTTTCTGTATAGATATAAACATTTTTCAAAATTAAGAAATATAATTTGCAATTAAGATTGAACTGTGAGCACTAGCATTATTTTGTTTAATAAAGCTAGACCGATTCTTCATTCATATATTTTTTATTCGCAATTGTAGCGAGGATAATTTTTTGTACACTTTTGTCGTCCTCGTCGAGCGGCACACAAGAAATTGAGTCGCGCATAATTTATTTGTCGATCATGGTGAGCGTATGCGTATATATGTTGGATAAAGAAACTCGGAGCAAAAAGAGCAATACGGAGAGAAAAAGAGAGAGAGAGAGAGAGAGAGAGAGAGTGAGAAAGGGGAGGAAGGAGAGAAAGAGAGAAGCGCGTAATGCGAATATAGCTCATGAAAAAGAGAGCTAGAACTCTAGAACATAGCGTGCCGACAGCGCTCAATGACTTGATTAGTCTCGAAGGCGCTTATAATGCTCGCGATTAATTGCCAGCACGCGTAATCCCCCTCCCTCCTCTTATTGCGTTGATGTGTGTACGTAAGTGTGTGTATATAGGTTTATACGATCGTATGTGCGCGCAAATCCATGTACTTGTTCGAGATAATGGCCCTGCAACAGTTTGCGAGCGAACGGCTTGAGACGTCGCCGATTATACTCATCGATGATTTTTAATCGGCGATTATCAATCGTGTCGTCGGGAACGCTTAACTGTACAATGCGTTTTATATATATATATATATATATATATATATATATACAACGCGATGACCGCGCGTATTTAACAGTAACAGTAAACACACATTTTCACAGTGATTATTTTTCCTCCTGTTGTTGTTACACTCTTTCTGCCGATTCATCGCAGTAAATCCCGATTAGTTACGTGCCCTCGCATGTTTTAAATTCTCCGTCTTCTTATCGCTGTATTATTTTATTACTTTAATGCGTATTATTATCATTGTTATTATTATTATTATCGATTATTATTATTATTATTATTATTATTATTATCGATTATTATTATTATTATTATTATCGATTATTATTATTATTATTATTATTATTATTGATTATTATTATTATTGATTATTATTATTATTGATTATTATTATTATTATTATTATTATTATTATTATTATTATTATTATTTTGTTGTTGTTGTTGTTGTTGTTGTTATTATTATCCATATATTATACGTTGCACTATTTTAAATAATTAAAAAATTAAGTCTTATCTTTTTGCTTGCTTCTATACAATTTAATCTTTGCAATCTGTATTTTTCGAATGATTATTATTAAAAAAATTGGCGCAAGATTGGAATTGATATTTTATTATTTATTGAACATTTTAATTTAAAACTTAATGAACATTTCATTTATGATTAAAATAAAGGAAAGTAAAATCATAATTGTTTAAATTGTATATTTGTTTTCGATCAAGAAACGGTACATTCGTAAATAGCGACGAACTATTAATCAACAACGGAATTTCAGAATTGCACAACGTATAATCTTCACGCATACAAAGTAAAAAGTTGTTGTTATTTGACTGGTCGTATGGCATGTAAGAGGCTCATAAGCCTATGTATTATTTAAATTTCAAACGACCTTTGCCGTTTGACTTTTAACCTCGTATCTTTTTATGTCAAGTTTCAACCTCTGCCACTTAACTTCCGACTTTCGAACTTCAGCCTTTGACTTTTATATTCTTTGCTGAACCTGAGAAGATAAAATAATCTTTCAATGTTACCCGGTGTATGATCAAATCAATGTTAAAACCAATCATGTTAATGGAATAATAATAAAATTTAATTAACTGAACTAAACTGTCCAAAAATAAATTATGATGCTTATATATATATATAAATTTTTCAATATCACGATAAAAAATTAACTGTCAGATTTATTAAAATTATTTGACAATTAGTGAATTAAATTTAATTTAGCGCACTAGTTTATGTTAACTAACTTTTGATATATTGTTCACAAACGAGGACGAATCAATTTTTTTCTGAAATTTTTTATTGACAATTTAATTGTGTCAATTATATAAAGCATACGCACATAAATTTTCCGGATAAACTTCCGAAAACCCCCCACCCCCGATTTAGCTGAAATTTTGCACATACCTTCTCTATCATATTGTAAGAGAATAGGTAAAAGGATTTTCGACGACTGTCAATAGTTTTCGATATATCGATTGTCAAAGTTGTGAAAAAAAATTTTTTATTCACGAATGTCTTTGAAAATACTGGATTTTCGAAAAATTATCAAAGGAAATTTTTTATTTAAAATTAATAAAATATTCTAAATTTGAAGTAAATAACCCAATAATTCAATAACCCAAACCTACTTAAGACGACAACTTATATAAATATACAATATAAATAAATATATTATATATATTTGTGAAAAAAAATTTTTCATTCGCCAATATCCATACAAATATTGATTTTTCAAAAAATTATCATATGTAATTTCATATTTTAAATTAATATAATATTTTAAATTTAAACCCAATCCCCAAACCCAAACCCAAAGCTACTGAAGGCGATACAATTTATACATGTGTTGTCACGAAGAACACTTGCTTAAGCTAGGCGGCGCGTGATTTTTCGCAACTTTGACAATCGATATATCGAAAACTATTGGCAGTCGCCAAAAATCCTTTTACATATTCTCTATCATATTGTAAGAGAATATGTAAAAGGATTTTTGGCGACTGCCAATAGTTTTCGAGATGGGGTGGGGGGTTTTCGGAAGTACGCCCAATTTTCCTGAAAATTGATTGTAATTATCGTTTTTCAAAGAAGTGTAAATAATTTTAATGTTTTGAATAGAAAAGCGATATTTTTTAATTAAATTCTGAAATCGAGTTAAAAAAAATATCCTTTAAACGAAGGAAATTATTTTTACGAGACGCAATAAACATGTTTCAAGTTTTTATGTCGTTAAATAACTTAATTTTCTTTTTCAGAATATGAAATCAATATTCCA
The DNA here is from genome assembly GCA_949987625.1 of Chalcis sispes. Lineage (NCBI taxonomy): Eukaryota > Metazoa > Arthropoda > Insecta > Hymenoptera > Chalcididae > Chalcis > Chalcis sispes. The sequence continues at coordinate 69,885,441 of OX465098.1, forward strand.
TTATTTATACGATGCATTAAAAATTTCCGATTGATAATTAGTTCTATTCTACTTCGTATTATACGTTCCAATTATTTGCAATTTCGCGGTAGTATCCAAAGTAACGAGCCGGCCTACAGAATTTCAGAGCGACGTTGCAACAAACCCAGGCAAAAGAAGCCTGAGTCAAGAGTAAGGTGTTAGCAAGTAGGCGCTTGTACGCACGAACCCAGTGTAAGGTCGAGGTCGTTATAACGGCTAATCTTGGCGGCGTTATCGGTCTATATTCCTTTTGCGCCCCTCACCCCCTCCTTCATTTCTAGATACTCTACACGTTGGCGAAGAAGGAGAGCGAATCGAGGAGCGCATTCGTATAATAAAGCGACCGAGTGCGGATGGGAGGGAAAAGGAAGAGGCGCAAAGAGGAAGCACAAGAACGAGAGAAACGCGATAGCCTTTAGCGAATGCGAAAGACAGCAGATAAAGAGAAGACACAGCAATGCGAGCAAGAAGTCATGCTAAGAAATGGGAGCGAGTTGAAAGAACCAGGGCAGGGCACCATCCTTTTTCTCTTTCTTTTTCTCTTTCTTTCTCTCTCTCTCTCTCTCTCTCTCTCTCTTGATTTCCGACGAGAGCGACGAACCGACACAAGACAAATAGTCGAGCTCTGGCGATTCATGCAAGCTGCTGCTGTTGCTGATCTCTTCAAGTTGTATTCTCTCTTTCTCTCGTTCTCCGTTGAAAACACGCGAGTCACTTGCACCTTGATCTCTTCTATGTTCTCCCTCCCTTCTCTTTTTCCTCCCGCTCTCGTTTAATTAACGCGCATAAAACGCACCCTTCTAATTAACGAGAAAGTTTATGGCTCGATCGATCCTTACAAGTGAGCGATTTGCGGAATATTTCTCTCTCTCTTTCTCTCTCTCTCTCTCTCATCTGTTTTAATATTACGCATATAAAAGAGTTGCTCGCGAGGCTCGCGCGAATGCTTGGGCACCGAAAAATTCTTAGCGCTTATTTTTTCTTTGCCACTCTCTCTCTCTCTCTCTCTCTCTCTCTCTCTCTCCCTCTTATCGAGAGAGAATATCGGATTGTACTTTTGCCTCGTCTTCTTTCATTGCGTGTTTGTTTCGGTGTGTCAGAGAAAAGAAAAGGAAAAGAGAAGTCCAGCGGTTTTTATTTGTATGTATTTATATAGAGAGACGAAGGAAGAGAATGGAAACGTATTGTATACAGTACTTGTTTTCTTGGAAATTTCGTGACATGATAAGTTTTGTCAACCGCAGACAGGATGTATGCGTGTGAAAATGTTTTTGCCTTTCTCTGTCTATCTCTCTCTCTCTTTCTCTCTCTCTCTCTCTCTTTCTCTCTCTTGTTGTACATTTTATCAATGTTTCGCCGTGTAAAACTTTCCAAATTTGACTTCGAAAAACCGATGTCGATGTTTTGATTTTTTGCTATTCCTTTTTAAAATAAACGCCCGTGTCGTTATTTTATGTAAAAAATTGCAATTGTTTCAAACGATTGTTTTCTTATTAAATCTTTTAATTTTGCAGCATTAAAAGAGTAAAAATTTTTTTTATGTCAATTGTATCAAATAGAATAATGTATACTACGTATATCAAAGCATTATTCTAAGTTTAATCTACGCATGTGTATATTATAAACGCAATAAGTTTCATTGAAATTGTAAACTGCACTGTTTTCATTTGTATTGTGGAAACGGCGATGATTCTGGTTTAATCAAACATTAAAGTCGAACAACTGCGAAGACACTTAAATTTCTTTTAGGGCAACGACAATCGGTGCATGCTTCTCTCGAGATTCTAAATGGATAAAATTGCAGGTTTCTATCACTCGCAATATAAGATACGAGTGCCATCGGAGCGGGAGGGGAAAGGGAGGCGCGAGCTCAGAGTGCGTGATTCTCGTGCGAAACAACAATTCGAGACGGCAAACAAAACAATTTCGACGGCAAAGAACGACAAAGGAGCGCGCGCGGCGCGCGCACGTGCAGATCGCGCAAGAGAACTCGGAGGAGGACTTGAAGAGAGGTTGCGCGGGTATTTTATATACAAAAGCGTTGATTTCCTCGCGGGATGCGCGGAGAAGAAGCAGGAACGGAGCGAAGAAGACTAGCGGGAAGGAGGAAGAGAGGAGGGACGAGGAAAGAAAGCAAAGGCGGCTCGTTTTTTGGTTACGTTGACCACAAGAAAGAAGAAGAAGGAGAAGAAGAGTAAGAGGCTGGCGGCGCGCGTCCTCTCTTGCCTGTTCTTGCTCGGTTCGGTAGCATCATTGAACCCAATGAGAGCCCGAAGCGGCTCGATCACAGGTGAACGAGTCGGCACCGCCGCCGCCACCGCGACTACTTTGCATACAGTAAGCGAAAGTCGGTTGGGCTTTTTCGACGAATCGGCACTCCTTTGTCGGAGAGCTTTGTCGCGCGAGAGCCCCTCGAGTGCGGGCAGCTTCCGATTTTAGCCAGTAGCCCTCCTACCAGGCTGCATCGCGTTGTTTCCTGAAAAAAAGGGCGCGAGTCTGTCCCATATTAAATTCAAGTCCAACTGGAGCGAGATGATCGGGTGGGAAACGTGAGGGAAGATCGAGAAATGTAGCTCCTTATTTTTCGCTTCCTTTCTTGCGCCGGCTCGCGGCCACGTGGACCGGCCGTCGTTTGCATACCTCGCGCTCGTATAATTTAACGCGGGTATTTAAGGCTTTTCAGGAGAAGACGCTTCGGTACCTCGATCCGATCGCCAAAGATAATGTGTCGTCTTCCGGTGTCGAATGTTGTTCAAGTTTGCGGCGAGTGCGCGCAAGTTTTAATCGATATTTTATTATATACAATAACTATTTCGTAACGGCTTATTAAATATTGTCATTCAATTTTATAAAAGTATAAGATTTTCTTTTAATTACCATTATTTATAATATCTTTTTCCTTTTGCTTAAAAGTAACCGTGGGCTTTCATAATTCCGATATTTATTATATATTATTCCCATATATTACAACATTATTTAATAATCAGCAAAGCAAAAGAAAACTATTTAATTAAGCATTATTTATTTTTCAAGTGCATTTAAAATTTTGGTAATATGCGCATTGACTTAATTTACACCTTAAGTCGTATTTTGAATTACTTAAATTTTCAAGCAAGATAATATACTAATAAGCACTCCAATAACCATTTGAAGCTAATTTTATTTTTAAAAATATAAACTCGTCGTAAATTGGATTAATGGCGTAATTGCAATAACATAAATATATAAAGTAAACGTCGATTTAAACATACATTTTGGGCGCAGCTGTTGCATCGAGTAATAACAAATAAACATTAAGAAAATGAAGGTGGTTCAATAACTATGAATTAATTGGCGCAAAAAATAAGAAGAGAGTACAATTATGCACTAACCCAGGGGCACGTGCTCGTTTTGCGTAAAAATATTTACATTCGACTTTGACACTCCATTAATTTTTCGTATTCATTAGCGAAGAATTTTCTCTCTTTTCTCCCACCTTTCTCTCTCTCTCTCTCTCTCTCTCTCTCTTTCTTTTTTTACATGTAACTGTGCTCGGGTCAAGCAGTTCTCTCACTCTGTTCATTTGCGGTAGGATGCGCGCAATAGCCGCAACGCAAGTGCGGGAGAGAAAAGTTAGCAGGAAGGAAGCGAACCGTTTCGTCTAGGCTTAATAAAAACAAGCAAGAGAGGGAGAGAGAGAGAGAGTGATAGAGAGAGAGAGAGAGAGAGAGAGAGAGAGAGAGAGAGAGGAACAGCGCAGCGGGTCTTCGGGTCGGCGATGATGCCTTTGCGTATATGTGCATGCGCACAAGATGCACGATCACCGAAGCGTACTCCCGTAATGACCATTAACGTTCACTCGGTCTGCACAGGAGACTTGCAGCTACTTGGATGCGCGCGCTCGTGCGGAATTCTTTATATTTTATACGTGCGGTTGGTGTGCAACCAGACGCTGTTATACGCGCGAGCGTGAACCGTTTCTCTTTCTTCCTTCGCCTTCTCTCTCTCTCTCTCTCTCTCTCTCTCTATCTCTCTCTATCTCTCTATCTCTCTATCTCTCTATCACTCTTCTATTACTCTCTTATTTAGCTCAATCTGTTACTTGTAGAGTTTTAAAATTGTCATTTGCTTTATCAGTTTTTCTGATAGCTCGTATTATTAATATCTAAAAATGTTCTTTCTTTTATTGTCTTGCTAAATGATTTTGTGTGGTTTTTAGGCGTGCAGTCGTAAATTTCTGACACGCTTTTTGAAAGTGCCAACAACAATTTGAGAAATTTGTATGGATCTAAAATCGCTTGAATAATACGTAGTTCATAGTGCGCCACTTATGTTAATAAATCTGTTATATTTATACAAGTCCTACAATTTTTTATGAAATACATACATTAATCTGATTCTTATAATTATAACTACTATTATTTTACTAACCATCGAAAAAAATGAAATAAAATATTTTAAATATATGTCACTGTATTTAGATATGTAAAAAAAGAAAAGCGAAGAAAACGACATCGTTCATACGTAAAAATTCTTCCAAAGCGAGTGGGTCAGCAAAGAGCCGGAAGATATCGACGTAATATCGATGATGTTAATTAGTTTCGCGAGATTGCATTCGCACACATACGCATACAATTTTAGCGTGGATCATGTCGGCTTAAGGCCGATTGCTTACCGTAAACACCGCCTCTCGCATACGTATTTGTAACACACGTGTACTGAATAAACGAGGTATACTTATACACACACACACACACACACACACACACACACACACGCGCGCGCGTAAACGTCTGTCTCTTTTTTCTCTTCTATGATAATTATTATCGTCCTGAGTAGAACCGTGCTCGAGGAAACGAGTTATGATCTTCGAACTTTACTGCCCTCTACTCTATCTCTCTCTCTCTCTCTCTCTCTCTCTCTTACTCTCTCGCTATCTATTTCTATCTCTCATGTAAGTTTACGGTTTCGAAGTCTTTGGACTCTCGAGGCGGCCTCATCTATTACTCATGTTCCTTAGGTTCGACCTGCATAAACGAGAGACACCGCTGCCGTACATGATATTCCCTGAGTCGCGCAAACCGCGAGCTGAGGCACAGAGATAGAAGCAAAAAAACAAGAGAGAGAGAGAGAGAGAGAGAGAAAGAGAGAGAGAATGAGAGAGAGAAACAGAGAGATAGTGAGAGCGAGAGAAAGAGAAGGAGAAAAAAGACAGATGGCAAGGGACACCCACGTCGTCGAGTTTGTCCGCGAAGCAATGATGTTGAACAAGGAGTAAGATAAAGAGGAGTCACAGGGAAGAGAGAGAGATAAAGAGGAAAAATCGGGAGAATGATAAGTAGGTTTTCTCGGTACTCTGCGTGGAAATGAATTCAGATTGGTCTGGCCGTATGGTGCGGGGGGTCGGCGGGTGTATAACGATCGAGTGCACGTATTAAGGTCGATCTTAATTAGCTGGCAATTTAATTAGGATCACCAGCGTGACGGTGCGCTTGCCCGTTCTCGCTGTCTTCGCTTGCCGCTTGTACTCTATTCGAAAGAGAGAGAGAGACAGAGAGAGAGAGAGAGCGAGAGAGAGAGAGACAGAGACAGACAGACAAACAGACAGACATACAGACAGAGACAGAGAGAGGGAGGGAAAAAGGGAGAGGGATGCAGGGGGAGGCAATGTAAGAAGATGTCGGCGGCGCGTGTGTGATAATTAAGACGACCGGTCTCTCTCTCTCTCTCTCTCTGTCTCTCTCTTGCTCTCTCGTACAGTAGGATATGCAATAAACTCCAACTATCTGCCTCGCCTTTCTAAGCTCAACTCGGCCCATCATACATAAATAGACGTGTATAGATGGGTAGGTAGATCGTCACGGAAGAGAATCGCACACGCACTGCTTTTTCCTGTAAGTGCACGAACAGTAGCGGTACACCAACACAAATTTTCGTATTCACGCATTCTGTCGGCTTTCTTATGTTCTTCTTTATCTTTTTTAATTTGATAGTTTTTATACGTAAGGTGCTTCGTGCGGTTATTGCCGAGAGGCAAACTTGCCAGTGATATTGTTAGCTTTAATGAGTGGATGGCTAATTGCGTGCGACAATTATGCTGTAGAATGGGGCAGTAAGAAATGTTTACACAATTATTAAAAAAAATATTATTTAAAACTTTAACATGTATGTTGAGATTTTTAATTTTTCTCGCACGAGTAACTTATTTTCTATTTTAAATGTTTGTCTTTTTCGGTGATGTTAATAAATTATCATGTTTAGTAAATTTGTTAATTCAATTTATATTAATTTAAACAAACTTACGATTTCTTTAAAAAAATTTACTTTAATATATTTCAACTTTCTTTATGAGCTTGTACTGAAGTTCGTGATTCTGTTACAAGTACAATTACTTGATATTCATTTCGTAGTTTGTCCAAGTTTCGGTTATTTTATAAATAATCGATATTTCAATTCTAGCGATGATAAAATTCAATTAATTTGAATAATCGCAATAGCATAGAACAACTTTTAATGGCTTAATAAACTTGCGTTATTAAAAAATTTATAAACTATTATTAAGCAAAAATTATTTGTTAGTTACTTTATCATTATTGAATGCTATCTTTTATCGAAATCAATTTCTTAGGGTTATTAAAATTTTTCTTCCTGGAGCATTATAAACGTAAAAAATGAATTTATTGCTTAATAAGTAGAGAATAAAGCAATGGAACAAAATGAGTTTTTTAATAACCAACGTAACCAACCATAAAAATATTGATCGAACGACCGCTATTTTTCAATAATTATTTTGTATCCGTTTTGAATAAAAAGCTATATTTTTTTATATTACGCCAATTAAATATTATATTATATAACGCCAACAGCTAGATTTATCCGTATTTAATAAATTTATTATTCAGCAAAGTAATAGATCCGTTAAAAACTGTTTATTTATGATATTATAATTGTATTTGAAGACTTTCTAGTTTGATATTCGCGATTATCAAATCCATGCGTTACCCTCGATGGAGTAAATCTAAAAGTACCTCGATGATAGGCGTACGTCTTCAACGAGACGTCGTGTCAAAAGCAGCGAGAAAAAGTACGAAGAAGCAAGCCTCACGGCAATGGTTTGCTGTCAGACTCGAAACTGTATTATATTTTTGTGGCGGATAAGTGCGTAATGTGCGGAGCAAAAGCAACGGCGATGGTTGCTCGAGTGCGCGAATCAAGTGAAAAACAAGAGAATAAAAAAGGGGCTGGACTGCAACCGGTTGGACCGGAGGGACAGCCATCTCTAACCTTGCTCCCCTTTCTCCCTCCAACCCGTCTTGCTCTCTCCCTCACTCCCTTTCTCTCTCTCTCTCTCTCTCTCTCTCTCTCTCTCTCTCTGACTCCTTCTCCCTCCCTACCCCCCTCTCACTCTCTTTTGGGTTCGCTCTTGTTTTCGCTGCAGCGACGTCGATGACGATGTCGACAACGACAACGTCGCGGTTTGCGCACGGGAATGCGTTAAAATGATATCATTAGCGTCTTTGGCGGAGCACTTGGTAACGAACGCGCGTTATCCCGGCTAATAGGAGGAAGGCGAAGCTATAAGGACTAAATAATGGTATTGTAGCGATCGGATTTCTATCGTTAACAAGCGCGTGAGCAGACCCTCGACGAACGCATAAAGATTAAGCTTAAAAGTAAATAAAAATATCCAAGAAGAGAGAGAAAAGGAGAAAGAGAGAATATATAAATATTGCAAAGCCACTCTCATAATGCATTATTGCCATACGGAGCTTGGTAATCATGTACCCCTTAACAATTTCTTTGAGATCTCATCTCTCTCTCTCTCTCTCTCTCTCTCTCTCTCCTCTCTCATTCTATCTCAATTTTATTATATTGTATTTTAATGTTTTGACTGATAGATATAACGCATATTTAATTTATTTTATTCGTATTCTGAGTTGTGATGTCGCTATTAACAAAATTATCTTAATTATATATACCAGCATTATTTTAGTATTAAGCAAGACTGTGACATCACAAACTGCAATAATTTTATATATTTTATATTTCAATAGTATTATCTTTTTGTAAGTATAAACGACTAGACGCATATATATACAGCGTGTTCAAAAAGTCCCAGTACGGATGAATAACTTAAAAAATAATAGTCCTGGAGAAAAACTTTCGATACAAATTTTTTAAGAAATTTCCTTGGCTATCCGGCGGTGACCTTGGCTTCGACCTTAAATCGGACCTTCAAGGTCATTTGAAGGTCAAAATGAGTTTTTTAAATGGGAACCCCTATTTTTGACACCGGAAATGAATAGAGCGGAAAATTTTATGTTCAAATATGTCCTTGATCATTTTTAAAGTTTAACCTCGAATGGACATGATGAGGGTCAAATTCGGAAATAATGGAGCTATTCTTAAGGCGGTTACGGTAATGCGAAACAATAACGAATTAATTTTTATTAGCAACCTGATGACGACCATGGGTTTAACTTTATACATATACATATATATATATATATATATATATATATATATATATATATATATCACTACTCGCGCTTTATTACAAAACGACACTTATATCGTAACTCTTCGAGTTTACCAAGTGCACAAGCGTTTCTGGCATCCTTTAGAATGGTTTTTTTTATTTTTTTTTTATTTTGATACATTATTTTATAAAACATCTCGCTTTTTGAAAAAAAATTGGAACGAAACGTTTATCAAACGATAATACTCTAAGCGTCTTAATATCTTACAGTGTAAAATTCATGACGAAGATTATAAGACGGTCGGCCGGCATGGCTATTAACAATTAAATATCAAATTTATTCTATTAGTCTATTTTTATCAAATTTATTAATTTAGTCTATTTTTATTGCTTTGCTGATTAGGACTTTTGAAAATTTACACACGCTTTTGCAATTAGCATTGTATTATCGGAATTTCATCGATACAGACTTACAGATTAGTATTATATTATCGGAATTTCATCGAGACTCTAATGACTTGCTCGTTTCAAAAAAATTCTTTGCTCGAAAATTTTGAAATTTCGCGGTGTAATCATTATATTTCTCTCGAATCTTGAAAAAAAAAATAATATTGCTACCATTTTTTGAGTTATGATTGTCAATGACTGAAACAATGTGTGTATATACATTTATAGTGTATTTGATATATATATATATATATATATATATATATATATATATATATATATATATATATATATATATAAATCACTCTAGAATTCGTAACCAGTGATCAAATGTCAAGAAACCTTTTTTTTTATCATCTCGATATAACCTGCTCGTTAATGTACTGGTGATTGATTAAATAGTTTATCAAAAGAATATATTTTCTAATTTACTTAAGATGAGGAAAAAAAGGATTTTTAGTTAAGCTTTTGTATTTCTATCGAGTTTGTAAATAATTTATTCGCGTATCATTCAATTTGAAAGATAGATCAATCGTAGATGAATTGATTAATATTGTAATTTAAAGTAGACTTGTTTTATCAATAAAGGCTCTGACTTGAGCTTAAAAGTTTGTTTAATAGAATTTTTTTTTTTAATTTGTTTCACCAACGCATATGACAAAAACAATGCGAGCGAGGTGTTTAAATATTATCAGCTTCCCCAACGATTTGAGTTCCGTTATTTATTCTTCATTCTGCATTAAATTTATAATGCAATCAATGTTAAGGCAACATTTTTCTTTGAAAATTTTTCAATATCCATATTCATATGATAAAGTTTTATAAAAGTAACGGAAAAGGCAACACTCTGCTAATAATTACGGTCAATTCGGACAAAACGGTTTTAAAAATTCGCGCAAGCTTGTAAAACGCAGTGAAAAGAAAAGTTTTTATAATAATAAGCATAGGCGTCTTTTGTATAACATACACATCGATAGGCGAGGAGTTGTCGCGCGGCTTTTCACCTTGACAATCAAAACGACGGTTAACTAGCCGTTGAGGAGAACGAGGTAATTAAAAATAACCATCCCGTTCTTGGACACGTTGACCGTTCTCTGTTTGTTTCTCTCAGCGCCTTGTCCGCGCTCTCGATTCTCTTTCTCAAATCTCAGGTCTTTCTTAAATTGAGAAATTCTTATCTTGTCTTGATTATGTTTTAACCCTCGTATTGTGGATACCTAAATATTGTGGATCGCGAACATACTTCTATATGGAATTTAATGTACTCACTGTATATCATTTTTACTAATATTTAATTTAATTTATTTAAAGGCTATTTTACAAGTTAATTAAGTTTTTAATAATCTTTACAATATTATACTTAAATAAAATGCATATTTTTTGTAGAACCACGTAGACCCTTTAACAGATCAATCTGAACATGGGAGAGTAAAAAAAAACAATAATTAACGTTCAAATGAATCAAAGCAAAGCTATACATAGCAAATGACACACATTGTAAAACTCGGTGCTCGAGTAATCGTGATGAATTTTACGCGGTGCACGCGTAATTGCGCAATAATGGAGTGGGAAATGACTGCGATCCCTCGTTATTTATGGTCGGCGGACTAGAGACTAATGGATTCTTTCACTTCTCGTCCTTAATCCGCCGTTCGATCTTACGAAGAAGTGAGTACTGCGTATACTCGTATAGATACTAGTATTTGATCAAGACAAGCGTGCACTCACTCTTTCTTTATGATTATGATTTTATAGTACATGCGAGAATTATTTCGTTTCCTCGGCCCTGACTAGCCTTCCTTTTCCCCTCTCCCCTCCCTCCCTCTCTCTCTTCCTAAGGCTTGCAGAATTCACGAGGTGGGGATTGCTTTGTATACTCTTCTGAATATCGTTAAGCCGCACAGCTGTGCCATGTTCTCAAGAAAGAAATTCCTAGAATACACCTTCGATCTCGTACGGAAGCGGCAAGCGATGTCAATGCTGTGCAATGTTGCATCCCCCTTCTCTTCAGCCGTAAGCGCGAGTATGTTTAAGATGGTAAAAAATTTTTGTTTTATTATGAAAAAAATTCTGCAAACATATACTCGTTTCTTGATTTAATTTTTTTTTTAGCGGCTAAACTGTGCAGTAAATTTTACTATATAGTACGCCGCTTTCATTACACCAAGGTTTAAACATTTCGGTAAGTAATTTTTCAACCAAGAATCGGTAACAGGTATCATTTGCTAATTATTAGTTGAAAAAGTATAAATTTTTGGTAAAAGGAATTACAAGAATTTTGCGCAAATTAATTAGCAATTGGTAGTTTTTTTCATCGGCAAAATATTTTATAATTTTATAATGTAAGATTTTAAAGAATCAAAATATTATTAAATGTTAACTTGAATTGCTGCTATCGAGTACTAGCCATCAAAGAGTATAGCGTTTTGATTTTTTTTCGAAAAAACAAATACGAAAATAAAATCAGACAGCCATACAAACAATCTAAGAAAATTTATTTCTTCGTTGGTAATTTATTTTTCCAAAAAAATAGAGAGCGCCCGCTCATCGAGAGGAAAATGCGACGCGAGTACACGGGATATATCTAGGCTACGTCTCTTGACCTTGTGCGCGTGCGCGCGAAGGTTGCGGTTGAAGGAGGAGAAGGTGGGAGCAGAGTTGTCGGTAAACGTAGAGGGAACGAGCGCAAGCCAGAAGCATGTAGCAGCAGCATCGTTGGTGTCGTCGTCGACGTCGTTCTTGGTGAATGAACTTCGCTGCAGAGAGAGAGAGAGAAAGAGAGAGAGAGAGAGAGGAGAGAGAAAGAGAGGGATAATGCGCGTGCGCGCGTGCCTCAACCGTATAGTGAATGGGCAAGCGTGAGGCTTGAATGGAAGACTCGAGAACAAGTCAAGTCTCCGTGTGCGCGTGTGTAAAGAAATTACAAGTGTATGTAATTCCGTGATACTCGGCACAACCTGTCTCTCTATAGCGAATACACTCAACTTTATATTGTAGTACAAAAAGTTTGCGTACGTTATTCCTTGTACCGTCTTCAACTGTATAATGATACGTTTTGTATGACCATATCGGCAGTACGCTTAATTTTTGATACTCCGCATCTACATAGATATCGTAATCAACATGGATGTCAATTGCCTTAAAAAAGAGAGATGATAGGTTTATTTTTGTATATAAATTTTTTAAATGACAAAAATCTATGAACATGTATGTTTTTTTTTATCATAAAGGAAATTTTTCAAATCAATCAATCTAAAGAAGACTGCCCATGAACGAAAGTTACAAATATAGTAAATAATTCCATTAACTTTTTTATATAAAACATTAATACTATATTGGTAATTGTCGATTACCAAAGCTATTATTATGAACGAATCAATTTTACACTCAACCTATGATTATATTTCTTATGTGAAGAAATAGAGATAAAACTAAAATATGTGTAGAGTTGTTTATAAATGAAATCTGTGGACAATAGAAGGAGAGAGAGAGAGAGAGAGAGAGAGAGAGATAGAGAGAGAGAGAGCAATAGGTGAAGGAAATGAGTCGAGCGCTTATTGCGATTACTTAACTTTTCGACGAAGGAAGTGCATCACTTAGCATAGGGAGGGAATTTATAAACAACGAAGTATAACCTTAAGAAAATGGGTGCATTTATACATCATATATAAACGCATTAGCAAAAAAAAAGTCCTTCGGCACGCGCGAGCGACATGCTTACTCTCCCACAACGAGCGCCCAAGTCAAATGACGGAAAAAGAATAAGAGAATAGTTTAGAAATAGAGACAGAGAACGGAAGTAAAGAATGAGTAAGAGAGAGAGAGACAGAGAGAGACAGAGAGAGACAGAGAAGCAGATAGACAGACAGAGAGAGATAGAGGAGGGAAAAAGTTGGACAGGAAGTTTAATAACTCGTCCCTTGACGAGTCGCACGGATCTTCGCATGGGGGGTCTCAAGCGAACCTTCTACGTGCACGCAACTCGAATCTTACATTCATCGTCGTCGCAGCGATCACTCTTGTCCGCTCACCGACTCCCGCTGGGATCCTTGCTCCGGATGCTGTTGCCGCCGCTACCGTCAACTCATTATGTATTATCGCGTAAGTCTTTAAATGAGTTCCTTGGGAAATGGATTATACAGTGGCGCTGGGTTCGATCAAAAGATTCCGAGACTGCTGAGGAGAAGAAGCACCCGTGTGACAAAAAGCGTTGATAATTTAAATTGTAGCTTTTCAAATAAACACGTGCGCGCGTCTATGTGCATATGCTGTGTAGTAGGCGAGCCATCAGGTTTTGTCTCGGGCGCTTAATTGTGACTTTTAGCTAAAATTTTTTCTCGGTCCCTGTATTTCACATCGCGCTTCGTTTCACTTTTTTGCGACAATCCTCTCAAAGAAACGTTCTCATCGAATCGCGTATATTGTCCGCGTCGTATTATTTTTGCACTGTGTCTGCTTTTGTCTTTTATAGATGCACACGAGGTACTGACCTTTTATTTTTTACTTTAACCCTTTCAGTCATGAATTTTCCCAACAATCGGTTTTTTATGAAATTTGGTAAATAAGGGTTCTCGAGATCATTGATTACGAATCCGCTATCAAAATTTCAAAATTCAAGATGCCGGATCCAATATGGCTGACCTTGATTTTGAAAAATGGTAATTTTTTTTTTTAATTTGGTATTTAAAGGTTTTAGAGGTCGTTGATTACGAATCTGCCATCAAAATTTCAAATTTCAAAATGGCGGATCCAATATGGCCGATATAAATTGTCGAAAATGGTAATTTATTCTAAATTTTGGTATATAGGGGTTTTTAAGGTCGCTGATTACAAATCCGCTATCAAAATTTAAAAACTCAAAATGGCGGATCCAATATGGCCGATATGTAATTATAAGTATACTATGAATCGTACTACGTATGAATTGTCTCAACTACATCAGCCATTTTGAAAAATGTTAATCTAATGACTTATTCGCAACCAGCGATCTCCGGAATTTCTATTAACTAATATATTGAAACCGCCGTATTGAGAATTTCCGAAATTTTTCAATAGACTCGTAATCAGTGATCCAAAAAATCTTAAAATTATAAAAAATTCTGTTGGTCATATCGGACCAGGCATTTAAAATTTTAAATTTCTAACAGCAGATTCGTAATCAGCGACCTCAAAAGTAGGGCAGCCAATTGGATTCGGATCTAAAAGTATTCGAAAGATTTGGTTCCCAAAACTCGGATACATTCGAATCTCAGATTCGTAGGATTCGGATACTCAAGAGTATCCGAACCCCTCGAATCTAAGATCCGAATCCTTCGAATATAAGATTCGGATCCTACGAATATAAGATTCGAATCTTACGAATATAAGATTCGAATCCATGATAATATTATTTTTATAGTAAAATAATAAAAATTACAACATTTTTAGCAATTATCACTATTTTATATGCTTCATATTAATATTTAAATTAAGATTATTATATTAAATTGATATATTAAATTATTCATATATTATTTTATAAATATTAGCAATAAAGTATAATTTTTAAATAATTTTTAACTATAATTTATGTATAAAAGAATTTTATTTATAACATAATTAACTTTTTTAATTAATTATTTTTTATATTTTATATTAAAATTTGATTACAAATTTTATTAAAATTATAATGAAAAAATTATTAATAAAAATTAATTATGGCATAAATAAAATTTATTTGTAAATAAATTATGTTTAAGAAATAATTAAAAATTAAATTTTATTTTTGCAAAAAATTAAAAAATGCCCAACTATCAATTGTATAAAATATTTCTTTATATTTTGGAGAAGTCTTCATCCAGAAAATGTAGATAAATTAATTTTTTTGTATAAAAATAAATAATACATCACGAATTAAATGTTTTTCGATTATATATTTATGTAACATGTTATTTTTTTTCAAAACTTGAAATAAAATTAAAACAATTTTCATGATAAAATTATCATAAATTCATTTAAAAAATTTAAAATAAAATAAAACATAAAACGAGATTAGCTAAAATTATTTATTATGGGCATTATTTAATTTTTTTTGCAAAAAAAAATTTAATTTTTAATCATTTTTTAAACATAATTTATTTGCCAATACATTTTATTTATGCCATAATTAATTTTTTTTAATAATTTTGTCATCATAATTTTAATAAAATTTGTTATCAAATTTTAATATAAAACATAAAAATAAATTTATTAAAAAAAATTAATTATGTTATAAATAAAATTCTTTTATACATAAATGATAGTTAAAAATTATTTGAAAATTAAATTTTATTGCTAAACTTTATAAAATAATATATAAATAATTTAATATATCAATTTAATATAATAATCTTAATTTAAATAAAGAGGCATTTAAAATAGTGAAAATTGCTAAAAATGTTGTAATTTTTATTATTTTACCATAAAAATAAGATTGTTATAGATTCGAATCTTATATCTGTAGGATTCGAATCCTATATTCGAAGGATCCGGATCTTAGATCCAAAAGATTCGGATACTTTTGAGTATCCGAATCCGACGAATCTGAGATTCGAATATATTCGGATCTCGGGTACCCGAATAATAAAATGTTCGAATACTTGACAGCTCTACTCAAAAGCCCCTATACATCAAATTTCAGAAAAAATTAACATTTTTCAAAATTTTGATCGGCCATATTGGATCTGGCATCTTGAATTCAGAAATTTTGATAGCGGATTCGTAATCGACGACCTCGAGAACCCGTACATGCAAAATTTCAGAAAAAAATTACCATTTTTCAAAATTCAGGTCCGCCATATCGGATTCGCCATTTTGAATTTTAAAATTTTGATAGCGGATTCGTAATCAGCGACCTCGAGGATCCCTATATAAAAATTTTCAGACAATAATAGCTATTATTTCGTTTTGGCGTGAATTTATTCTAAAAATTCTGCTTTTTTTAATACTAATTTGTTATTAACAATAATTATTTTGAATAATTATGCAATATTATTTTACTTTAAACACTTGCTGGATTCGTGTGATGACAGGGAACAAAAAACGGCAGCGAAATCGATAACAAACTGCTCGTAAACGTTAAAAAATCGATAGTGTCTGGGTGGTACATTGGTGTACCGTTGTGACTGAAAGGGTTAATAAAATAATTATAGGTTCCCGTTTTATCGTTATAAGAAAATCTTTTTAACTTTTAATCTTAAACGTGAGCATTGTTATTTCTAGGAGAGACTTTTGACTTTTCTATTTTAATTATTTTTCGTAAAAGATGAGGTAAAATTTTATTTTTTTTTTTAATAATATTTCGATTATAAATCTTATAATAATCTTTTGCAGATTTAACCAATATAATCGGTAATAAATAAAATTTGTTAATCAATTGAAACGAATAAAAAATTATTTAAGTATTACCAAGACATAAGCTATTGTAAAAGTTATTTTTACTTAGCTTATAGATTTATCTCGATAAGGAAATAAATGCTTCGTTACGACGGGAAAACTATTTAGCATTGTTAGAATACTTTTCCTTACTTGTCGAATTTAAAATGTAATAATATAGCATTTAATAAAAACAAAATCAGTTAGTTAATTAATTATACAATAAGAACAAGATACTAATTAATAATTTAAGAGAATAATATTTAGATAAAAAAAAGAAAATAAAATACGCGTATGATTGACGCAGAAAATAAGGCTAGTCAAAGAGGAATCTTGGTGTGGCGACGGGTACGTCGGTGCATTCGCTGAGTGAACGATTCATTAATCGAGAATGAAAACAAGTCTTTGCAATCGAGGAGAGAAATGGAAGCCACTGAGTTTATAAAAGAGAAAGAGCCGGAGCGCACAAGTTGGGCAATGAGGTCCATTGTCGGGATTTCACCGATAAAGGCGTATTTTTGTCACATGCTCCCGTTCTTTCTCCCTTTCTCTGTCTTGTTCTTTCTTTCTCTTTCTCTCTCTCTCTCTCTCTCTCTCTCTCTCTCTCTCTTTATGTCTCTCTCTCTCTCTCTCTCCCTCTTTCATAGGATTGTCTTGGCGGTGGCCTTGTGCAATAATAAGGCGGAGTAGTGGTTACTTGCTTGAACAATGGATGTGTTCGGGAGGTTTGAGAGTAAAAGAGTAAGAGAAAGAAAGAGAGAGAGCGAGAGAAAAAGTGAGAGGGTGAGCAAAGTGCGTGCGGTAACGAGGAGTGTGGCTCCTGCGGCATCTGCGAAGGACAAGAGGGAAAGAATGAGAGAAAGAGAAAGAAGGTTTGCCCGGTAGGATGGAAGAGAAACGCTCTCGCCATATATCAAGGTGTATGCTGCGCGCTCAGAGAGAAAGAGCGAAGCGAGCGAGCGCCGAGAGACCGATAACGAGCTCTCCAAGGGAAAGAGGAACTGCTGTTCCTGATGCTGTTGTTTTGCGGCAGTTGCCGCTGCTGCTCGTCTTCCTACTTGAGAGTTACCATGCCTTGCCCTTCTAGCTCTCTCTAGCTCTCTCTCTCTCTCTCTCTCTCTCTCTCTCTCTCTCTTCCTCTTTCTCTTTTTGGAATGGCTTTTTCTATTGCCACGTGCATCGAGACAGTGGTCTGAAGCATCCAAGGGATTTTCTACTGATGACGACTTAGTTTGCAACCCTCTTAGGTGCTTGGCACAATATTTTCAACATTTATTACTTGCTGAAATTGATTTAATCTTATTAGGATTAGTATTTTTTAGTGTATCACATTTAAAAAATAAAATACGTAAAATCGTAACAAGTACTATACTTTTATTTCATATAAAAATACTTTATACAATTTTAGCCATGTTATATTATCCATAAAGAAAATATGCTAAATAACTAAATAATTTTTTTTTACTGAGAATTTTTTTTTTTTTTTTTTTAAATAATCAAACAATTTCGTATCGTTTTAATACATTGTAATTATTTTACGTAAAAAATAATGTTAAATTTTTCTACAAATGTTACTATCTTACCACACCGGCAAATATAAATTTGCAAATATTAAATTTTTAGTATACAAATTCGTCAAACAAAAGTCTCGAGTTGGTGAACGTATACGTATATTTATCTGGTGTTGCAGAACTAACTTAATCATTTGCAAAGTGTCGAGTAATTGAATAAACGCGTTCTCTCTCTTTCTCCTTCTTCTCTCTCCCCTTCTCTCTCCCCTTCTCTCTCTCTCTCTCTCTCTCTCTCTCTCTCTCTCTCTGTGTCTCGTTTACAGCAAGCTGCGCGGTTGTGTCCATAATCCTTAAAAGTGAAAAACGATCGCTCGGTACTACGGCTAAAGTGAAAGCGAATATAAACCCTTGTCAGAAAACAATCTTCGCTACTTATAGCCCGGCGTGCACACCATTTTTGCAGTATCTTAGACGCGAAAAAATGTGCTTTTAATTTCGGGCTATCGAATGAGCTCACCTAGTACTTACTTATACATGTTATATAACGCTTCCTAGTATCTTAGCGTTAATAGTGAGAGCGCAGCGTGCCTAAAGATTTAGCTCGCTCTCTTATAAGGGAATACGGCATAAATCAAAGATCTAATATGTACGTATAGCGTAAGGCTGTGAAGACATTTTTTTATCTCGAGTGATAGAGATGGAGAGAGAGAGAGAAACATAGTTGAGAGCGTATAAAACAATGTGTAGAGCATTTACATACGCGCACGCCGGCTGCGGTGCTGGGGGCTACTTATTGCACTGTTTCAATGTTCCTACGCTCGGTATATCTGCCTCCGTCCAAGCAGCTAAAAGAGTATATGTACGCGCGCGCATTCACTACCTGCATATGTATTTATATACATATAAGACGAGGCTCTGTGTGTGTATGTGTGTGTGTGTTTGTGTGTGAGAGAGAGAGAGAGAGCGCGCACCTGAGCGACCGGCAATTATCGTGCTGTGCCCGCGGCTTCTGCAGATTCTTGGTGGGTCTGCCTCATTCTCTTTCTCTCTCTTTACATCCTTCTCTTTTTGCTTCTTTTTTTGCTCCTCCACCTCTTCTTATATACGAAGCTTTTTTCTCTTGGCTCACCCATCTTTCTCTCTCTCTTTCTCTCCCCCTTCTCCTTCCTTATATTCCAAACGCACGCTTTTGCCTTTTCTCAAATCCGACTTTGGATTTTTTTTAGGATATAGATGCCTATACATGTTTGCTAATCGTCGGAAAAAATATACTCGTAAGCCGCTACGGATCTTTAAGGGAACTCTTGAAGGAGTGCGCCAGAAAGGGAGCAGCGGTGTAGCTACGTTGCGCGCGTTAAGCTCTGTCGGCAACTCGGCATCTCCTTTGAAGTTTAGGCTTGTACTGTCTTCGTTTGTGTACGCTTCATTTACATATTGTTCATACTTTTTCGGACTCTTCTGATTTGTCGCTTAACGATGCGAAAGCTCTGTATAATTGGTTGATGCTATGATCTCGTTATTATTCACAACCGCCTTTATTGGACGGTGTTTTATAAAAATGTTTGTTAACAAAGTATTTAAAAGGAGTGCGATTCACAGGATGCTCGCTTTTTGCATCAATTTTTAAATTTTATTATTTTTACCTCTAGACTCAACAAAGTTTATTACTTCCGTCGATAATAGACTTTTTGTTTTTCTCAATAATCGAAAATTCAAAATTTTTTTTTTTTATAAATAATATAAGAAATTTATATTTAATTCTAACAGAATAATGTTTATTTAAAATTTTATTTTTTTCAACGTTAATAAATAAAATCGTAGCAAAGGAAAGAGAAAACTTTGACAAAAGGCTTCCTTTTCGCTGCCAGCGGCGAGCATATTCCATTGAAAGTTAGAGAGAAAGATCAGCTCGAGCACAATCGATTATCGGGAGGGATTTCTCGGGTCTCGTGTAAAAACTTTGAAAAGAGCCAGTTGTTACAGTCGCGTGGAGCGGTGTACACAAGAAGCGAGCAAGATGAGAGACAGAGAGAAAAGAGCCTTGTTTGCCTCTTGCTTCTCTTCCTCCTCCTCCTCCTTCTTCTCCTTCTCCTTCTTCTCTTTTTTTTTTCCTTCTTCTCTTCTTCCTCGCGACCTTTTTCTTTTCTCTTCCGTGCGCGTTGACATAGAAGAATTTAGGAGCGACGGTGAGAGCCAAAGGAGAGTCGCGCTATATCGCGGGGACCGCGGGCTGAGCTCCTTTGAAGTCTAAAAACAATGGCATTGTCTCTTCAGTCTATCGTCGCTTCGGTTCTCTCCTCTACGGCATATTCAGTCGCCCGGTCGTCCAGTTTAGGGAAAAGAGTGCATATAAAAGGAGAACGCCGATCGGCATTCGGACGCTCTGATGTATTTATGAGTCCTTTATTAGTGTATATCGAACGAGCCTCTCTCTATCTCTGCATTTTCCCTTCTCGGACTCTTTACTCTTTAGCGCATATGCACAACCACTCGGTACGTTTTAATGGAGCTGTGTTGCGAGGTCTCGACGCCTATCTCGTTGCCTCGATGCTACTCATTCCGCCTCGTATCCCAGATGATTGTATCGGTTTAACTACCGTGCTACACTTCCCTGTCGAGTCGCCGTCGTCTTAGTCGTCTTAGTCGTCTTTCTCGTCTTTCTCGTCTTTGTCGTCTTTCTCGTCTTTCTCGTCATCGTCGTCATCGTCGTCGTCATCGTCGTCGTCATCGTCGTATTCAACGTCGAGTACCTGACTACTTTTTTTTCATGCGCTTATCTCGCTTTCTACCTTCTCTAACGGATAGATTTTTGCCGAATCGAACGATTTTTTATATTTCAACAGAGCTAATATTATTTTAAAGGCCCGCTATTGTTGTAAGAAAAAGGTTAAATGAAAAAATAATTAAATTTTGTTTTACCAACTATTTTATACTAATTTTTGGTATCAAAGTAAACCATAAAACTAAACTTAATTTTTCGATTAAAAATCTTTTCCTCGTAAATGATGAAATTTTTAAATGACGAAAATAAAGAAGGTACAGAGCAAAATGTATAAACTTAATATTAAAAGCAGCTGAATTTTTTTCTCCGAAACCAAAGGGAATCGCTTCTTTTTCCTCGCGTAAATACAGAGTAGCTCGACAGCTTGAGGAAAGGGGGAGGGGGGGGGGAGGGGGGAGTGGAGTTGTAGGAAGCGGAAAGAAAAAGAACATCGGTGATTCAAATTCTCGAGAGATCGGTAAGGGTCGCCTTCGTCACTCTAAAACTCCGCGTGGACGCCCTACCAATTTACATTTTTCCGAGGGTCCGATCAAAGCTCTCTCGCCCGCAGCAGCGTGCCGGACTCTGCTATTATGCGACCTGTCGGGCTGCCGGGCAATCGGGTGATCCTTCGAAAAGATCGATTCACCGAAAGGTATATTCTGCAGGCGACTCCTCGCTCGCAATTCCTGCGCTAGTCCCCTTTTCTCTTTTCTTCGGCAAAAAAACAGCGCACTAGCGGAGAAAGAAAGAGAGAGGCAGAGAGACCATTAAACTGAACCATTTCGTTTCTTCTCTGCCTTCGATTGTCCGTGCGACTATTCTTCCACGCAGGAAAAGAGAATGAGCGATGTCGATGCTTTGTCTTGCGTCGCGCGTCACTTCTAATGCAGCTTGGATGTGGAATTTCGAGGTCACGAAGTCGCGACGATGGTTCGCTCTCAATTTTGTGTACGGTAAGTTTTTTTTTTCAATTTTTTGTTTCTTACGACGATGGAGAAAAGTGCCTCGCCAAAAATTTAGATTGCTGCCAAATATATGTTCACTTAACGTTGAATTTTTAACATCGTTAATTTTAAAAAAATTTGTTAGTGTACTTAGTTTTAATTTCTTAGTTTGTATAATTTTTATTTTTTTTATTTATTAATTTCTTTTTTTTTTTCACCAAAATATAATTAATAAAATATTAACATATTCTATTAATTTGTTGATTATATATTGTTGTATTAAAGTTATGAAATTTAATTTTAACTACTGATTTTTATTAAAAGTGATTTAATGAAGTAACCTTAATAGTTGACAAGATATTCAAACAAACAACTATAGATGGAAAAGAAAAAAAAAATAAAATATTGTGGTAGGATGGTTAGAAAGTTAAATAAATAAGTATTGAAATTAAGCATCGACATAATAAAAGGTTGAAAAGCTACCGGTTTCCACTGATATTTAAGTAAAATCGTTAGTGAGAGTCACGCTTTGGATGAAAAAAATGTCGCGGTTAATTGTACGGCTTAACATGAATTACAGTCGCGAGTTGCAGACTTACGCCAAGCGCCTGTGTAAATTACAGCGTGGCTCATAAGTATGCAAAGTTAATAACGGCACGGAGTCAACGGTAGCACAAAGAGTTTATCTCGGCACGTTCTCACTTGTGCATGCACTCCTTCCACATGAAGGGGCAACGGGATGGAGTGCGAGAGAGCTTAGGGATCGTCGCAATTAAAGACTGCGCGTTATTTTATTGGTTCAGTCTTCCGTTTTTTTGCTTTAGTCTTCCACATTACGACCAGGAGAGTCATTTGAGGTTAGCGAATACCGCGGTTACCAGCTTTCATCTACACATTTTCGTTTGCAATTTGCATTTTCGTCAAGATTTTCGTGCTCTCTCTCTCACTCTCTCTCTCTCTCTCTCTCTCTCTCTCTCTCTCTCTCTCTCTTTCTCTTTTTCTCTCGCTATTTCTCAGATAGATGTATAGCTCTAAGAAGGAAGAAAAGCAAGCCTACTACAGAGGGGAAAAGAGAGAGGTAAAAGAAACAGCGACGAAAAAAAGAGAATAAAAGCAGGAGAATAGTAAAAGAGATGAGAACGCGAGTCTGTCTCTAACTCTCTCTTTCACACACATACTCTCTATCTCTCTACTATATTTTGTTTATTAAACTAAATTATTTCTATAATGATCTTAGAATCTGCAATCTTTTCTTTAGTTACACTAGAGCGTTATTGTGTGCATTATCTTCATAAATTTATGCGATAATTTATGCATCATAATGTAAAATTTATTAACTTCTATAAAGTTTTGTAAATGTGAATTAGAATACGTTAATTTAATACATATTATTAATATAACTTTCTCGATCCATAAATACATTTTAATGGTATTTCAAAACCAGAACCACGCGCTTGTTAATAATAATAGATATTAATTTATGATATTTTACATGTGTCAAAAATATTGTACGTTATGTTCACAAACTTAAGCCTACTATGATTACCCAAATGTAAAAAATAAATATCATATTTCTTAATAAATTAAATATTGGAAGTTAAAACTCACAGTACCGATAAACGAGTATTTGGTTAGAAAATTTCTAAATTAATTTATTTTAATAAATAACAATACAAATGAACTTTATTGAGAGAAATACATAAACATCTGTAATAAAAAAACTGATTTGAAAATTTAGATGAACAAATGAATAGTTCATTAATAATTACGTAGTTTTTCTTTGAGCGGTCAGTTACGTACAAAAAAAAAAAATTTATAAATAAGTATATGATGTCTTCATTAATAATTATTATGCCCATTGACAAGTCTAATTTGACTTTTCTTTCCCAAAAAAAAAAAAAAAAAAATAAAAAAAAAATTAAAAGGACAAATCGTTAGATACAAATAGTTTTAGGCGTTAATGACTTTAATTAAAAGAAAAGAGAGTCTCTATTTGAATGCACGTCTATACTAACATATGTCGAATGTTCAGTGGCTGATTCAATTCAGATTCGAACTACTTGGAATGCGAGTATTTTTTTCGTCATAAATAAGAGCAAGCAAGACCGTATCTTGCTTTAAGCTGACAAAGAAATTCAGTAAGCCAGTCATAGATGGAGGCAGAAAGAAAGAGAGAGAGAGAGAGAGAGAGAGAGAGAGAGATAGACAGACAGACAGACAGAGAACGGAAAAGATAAAAAAGTGGGAAAAAGAGAATGCGATAGAAGGCGAAAAATAGAGGAAAAAAGACGCGAGGGAATTAGAGACGCACGGGTCATATGAAAGGTCTGAGGGATCGTCAAAGTCAGAGGTCGAAGGTTGTATAGCAGCCGCATATATAATCGTGATCTTCGATCTACTCCTTCCTCTCAAGCTCCACGTAGGGACCGCCCGCTCTTGTGGTTGGACAGCCGTTTATATTCGCTCTAAGACTCGACTTCTTGGCATACGAAGCGCGCCGCAATATTTCTCGACAATTTCTGCTAGTTATTTTCGGGTTCGTCATATTTTTATTATATCATTTTCTCTAATTTTATTTTATTTTTAGATACACAAATTTATCATAATGATTCAAACATTTTTTTTTGTCATTTTAACGAAATTTGTTATATTTTATTGTATAGCTTCATTATTGTAGTAGTTTCATTATTTTTTAAATATTGCTAGTAATTTAATAATTTTGACAAAAACGATAAGAATTATTTCTGGAACAATAATTGTTCTTTAACACATTATCTTATATGATAGTTTTATAATTTATTTTCAATTTATATCGTCATAACATATTTTTTCACTTTCGTTTTAACTTAATAACTAAATTTAATAAAGAATTTTTTTCGCAACGAAAAATTTAAACATTTATTATAAGCTATTATTAAAAAATGATCATTTTATCTCATGTAAAAATGCACACAAGTCTTTGGTATGGTATAAAGTACGACGTTGAACATCAGCCCAACTTTATGCCGTATATTTTTTTTACATAATCGGCAAACAGTGTAGGGTTTTCCGTATTTTTTTTGTTCATTGCGACATTAATTTTTATAAAATCGGTGCATTTTTATCAATTTTGAATTAAACAAAATTTCCGGTAAAAAGTTTAGCATTTTCTGTACGTAAAAACGTGTACGGCATGAATGGTGCATGTAATACGGCAGCACCATGCTAGAGCTAAAGAAAATGTTTTCAATAGGTTAAACAAGAGGTACGAATAGTTAAGAGTAGAGTCACCGATGTTTGCCCGTAAAGCTTGTAAAATAAAGTGCTTATTGAAGCAGATGATCGCGCGCGCACTCGAATTTCGTGCAGTGTCGAGTTTCTTAGCGGAGCCTCGGTGAATTGTGGTTCAATCGTCGAGTCACGTAGACATGAACAAGCCACGCATTCGTTCTGCTAATTACGGGCAATCGGCCAAACTCTTTCTCTCTCTCTCTCTCTCTCTCTCTCTCTCTCTCTCTTTCTAGCTCTGTCTGTCTTACGCAAATCACATTGTATAAAAGGACGCACGCTCAATCAATATGGAGAATGCGATCTTTCTCTGTTTGTCTGTCTGTCTGTCTCTCTCTCTCTCTCTCTCACTCTTTTGCACGTTGCGAGTAGTCAGAGCGATAGACCGGTTTTATCGACCGATAAAAATTGTCATTAACCCCGACGTTGAAGCGTGCAGTAGGAGGATTATACCTATTTTGTGGCGAACCGCGAAACTCTTATATACGCGCGAGCTTTATGATAGCAACGACGTTTTTTTCATTCAACAAAATTGCACGATAAATATGGGCTTCGAGAAATAGTTCATATAATCCCAAATTTCTTCCTTCATCGTTCTTTCCCCTTTATTGCTTTCGTGTTATCGAGCGATGAAAATATTGTACAAAACGATTTTGTTTGAATTTCTTAACAATGTTAAAAGAATACTTTTAGTGAGAATCTAAGATTCCATAAGATTTTCAATTATCTTATGAAAAAAAAAAAAAAAAAAAAAAAAAAAACCGGTATAAAATTTTTTATTAAAATATTTAACCATTCGACGGTAACGTGTATACAAAAAGCATTTGTATCAAAGTGCATGTAAATTAACATAAAATACAAATATAAAATATTAATGCAAATAGTAGAGCACTATATTTTGTTTTGATTTATATCTTACATCAATTCGGGTTAAGATTTATATTACAAATTATTGTTCTAATAGAAATTGAAAAATAATAAATAATTGATTATAAAAAATTTTAACGATGCGAGAAAATCAATGGATGAAATTAAATGTTTGCGAGAAACAAAGTGTTTTAGACACGATAATTCAAAGTCCATTATGAGTCGTCGACAAGTACGAAGTGCACGTGAGTTTACGCTTACTATGTAGTTTGCTCTCGTGTAATTTCTTTACAAAAGGCCACTTCTCACTTGAGTCCATGATCGGGAATACGAGTATAAGTTTGTTGTCGCTTACGAGCTGACTCCTTTGGCCACGTTCGGTCGCCTCCTTCTTAACTTCCACCGCCTTCCTCGAGAACCGCCCACAATCTCTTCACTCTCTCTCTCTCTCTCTCTCTCTCTCTCTCTCTCTCTCTCTCTCTCTCTCTCTCTCTCTCTCTCTCTCTCTCTCTCTCTCTCTCTCTCTCTCTCTCTCTCTCTCTCTCTCTCTATCTCTCTCTCTCTCTCTCTCTCTCTGTCTGGTCCTTACCTGTGCGTCTGTGTGATCGTGAACGCGTGCTCGTGCGCGTGATTGCATGTGCGCAACAACGGTGTGCATGCCTTGCTTTTAACTATGTATGTGTATGCGACAATTGTTGTCTTCGTTTCTTGCTGCGCAAGTCTGCGATTTTTTCCTTTCTCCTTACTTCTCAACTACTCCTACGCTGGGTACACGAGGATCTGCTCTGCGAATGCTTATGCATTGTATAGATATATACCTCGTGTGCGTTATTTTATTCCATGAGCAGCTTCTTGCTCCTCATAAATATGATATCTGTATTATGGGTTCGGACTCGGAAAAAAATACAAGGTAATTACAGTATGTAAGCTGATTTAAGCTACTATTTTAATGTTTGGAAATTTATAAGTATATATCATATGACTTTCTCTCTCTCTCTCTCTCTCTCTCTCTCTCTTTGCCATTTAAAATTCTCATATAAGGAACTAATATTTAATTTCAATTTGTAGTCTTCATCGTGTAATAAATTATAATATTTTCCAAATTCGATTTTGTCATATTTTAATTAATTTATTCATTTTTACAACGAAAAAATTAAAATCGTTTTGAGAAATCAAGTCCAACATAATTGATATGTTGAACGTTTTTCAAATTTATTTTATATTTTATCGGAAAAAGTTTTATTTAAATTAACAACAACAACAAAATAATAATAATAATAATAATCAATAATAATAATAAGAGTAGGTGTATCAGAAGCATTTTAATAAAATCAATAAATAATTTTTAAAAATTTATCAATGCCAAAGTATATCAATTATTTAATAGCGATTAACAATAAATATTATTGATAAAAATTTTTTTCTAAGATAAAAAATAGTTTATTATTTTTACGCTTATACTTTAGCAACAAAGTTACCAATTGACAATTAGTTATTGATGTATGTATATAATGTAATTATCTTCATCGTAAACTTAAATTAATTATGACTAAAAGATCTTCCTTTTCATTTTAATATGATTAAATAAAAGTGTGCAATTTTAATCGTCAAACAATTAACCTATTAATAATTAAAAATTTTTGTTTCCTATTTTAGGAGTTCCGAAATACGGAGCAGCAATTTTACAGGATATCGACTATCTTGACATTTACCACCGTCTCGGTAAGTTCAAGTCTCCGTATAACTGTCTTATAGTATTCGAGTACTTAATTATTTGCCGCGATAAAATATTGCGGCTGATTCCGATTTAGTTATCACATTTCATTCGTACTTATGCACTCGAACCTCGACGAACAAACGAACTAGCGGCCAGATTACCACACCGCATTTACAGCGCGGTATATATTTGTACTCCTTATCTTAACCGTCCGTAAGCAATTAATCAAATATTCTCGTGCAGAGAGCGCGTCTCGCTATTCGCTGAATACTCGGTACCGGGTCGTGTAACAAACACCCACATCTCGGAAAAACAACTCGTCATTCGAACCTGGTTTCTTGCCGATAATAGTATTTCTCGTTGTTATTAATCAATGCGCACAAGCGGCGATAGGTAAGACGTTGGGTTGGGTCACGACCCGAAATAACCCGATCAACCCGATAAATTGTAGCTCTTTGGCAATTTCTGACCGAGGCGTGGATAAAAGGCGTCGAGGTTTTGGGTTGCTACTCCAGGAATTTGAATCTCGACACTTGCAGTGACGCGTACCAACTGGAATCGGCCTCGAATTTGTATTATTGGTATATACTAATAAATCGCGTTATTCCGCACAATAACGCGTGACCTGCTTTGGAAAAGGATGTACCGATGTCACAATATAGTAAGCTGAGAGATATCTTGATTTCGTCATTAACGCATCCGTTGCATAGACCGCGGCTGCTGCTACTGATGCTGCATGGCACTGAATCTAAATAGATCGATCGATTAACAGGTAGCCTTGCATTTTCCGATTTATTTTTTTTTTTAGTGTATACTATCGTGACCCATTACGTTCAAGCCCCATGAATTAGCTCAAGAAAGGCATTGATATAGATACATCTTCTTTGGATTTTATTTGATAAAAGAAATTACAAAGTTATCGATATCATTGAGAAGGTGTACTTGTATTGTTTTATATTTTTATATTTTTATTTTATTTCTTACATTGCATTCATTTTTATTGCCGCCTCAAATTTAATTTTTTTAAAAGTAAATTCTAATTTTACTTACAGTTGATAATAATATTTTTCTTATCAAATTATAAATAAAATAATGGTAAGGAAATCAGTAATTAATATGAACACCTGTATTTGAATTCAGGAACTACATAAGAAATTGGACTCGATCGATTCGCTAGTTTATCTTGGAAGAGTAAATAAATAAAATAGAGATGGATAAAAGATTAAGCTTATCGCGTGCGCACACACACACACACACACACAAACACGTGCGCGCACGCGCGCGTACACAAAACAATCTTGCGGATGGTATCTTGTTAGGGAGCCGAGCGAGAAAGATAACTGAGTGTGTTGCTCGTAAGCGATTGCAGTCTCGAGGTTGATGGCCAGTACAGTAGCCGCGCCGAGAAGGCAGGATGCGAGCGTTGATCCGGGGCAAGCGTGCGGAATGCGTTAGTTCCTGCGGAGATTCATTCATCGCTTTTTGCTGAGAAACTGAGAGTAAGATAGAATGAGAGAGAGAGAGAGAAAGGGAGAAAGAGAGAGAGAGAGAGAGAGAGAGAGAGAGAGAGAGAGAAAGGGAGAAAGAGAGAGAGAGAGAGGGAGAAAGAGAGAGAGAGAGAGAGAGAAGAAAATGTACCTGCTGCGGTGACTACTGCACTTCACCATCAACATCAAGGTTACAGCTGGATTAACTATGAGTGCCGCGGTGAATAGAATCCAAGAGTTGTCCGATTAACGCCGTTTTTTGCGCTCGGTTGCAAAGGAGAGCAAGCGCGCGAGTGAGTGAGAGACAGACAAAGAGGAAGAGGGAGAGAAAAAGAGAGCGTTTATCGTCATGGAATAAGATCTACGCATCTTCCCTTCTCTAAGAGAAGTCTTATGCTTCTTAGCTCGTTTCCGCTTTTCGCTCGTGACCGGAAATTTCTTCTGCAATCGGCAACCTGGAGTATTCGCGTCTTTTGCTCTACTTATTTTTCTTTGTAAGTCATTTATCGTGTTTTCTATGCCTGATTATACTATAATTATATACTGTTGAAGTTATTGCAAGTGCATAGGTTTTCGTGTCTATACCCTCTTTGTCCTTTACTTTCTTTGATGTTTAGTTTTATACAGTCAAAAAAGTTTTACTTACATTTTTATAATAAATATTCTGGGTACTAATGCATTTGTATTACAATGTATATTTATTTTCTGCCATGAAACTATTTCTGTTGCAATATCTTATATAAGGTTAACAGTACTGAGGGAATCGTAAAGGAAAATGTTGATTTTGAAAAGTCAATCTATTCCTTAAGCTCCAAGAAATCATGAAAAAAATCGCGACAATGAAACAACAATTTCTTTGCTTCGTGATCTGATAATACAAAGGACAACAAGAGCACACATTGACGAGAAGCGCAACAAAATTCGCGTTTACTTTCTCTCTAATTCGATTTTCTTTATTACAAATTTGTTTTTATTCATTTTATAAAAAAAGAAAGGATTAGCTAAGTAAGTTTTCTTAATATATTTTAATAAATATTTGTTTAACTTACGGTGCTAACAGTTATATATTATCGCTGTAGCAATTTGTTTGAATGTTGAATAAATAATATCGATACTGCGAATAGAGTGCGCAAATATAAGTATCTTCCAGAAAAACAAGAACGCTTGAGTAGAATCTCGAAAGGAAGAAATATTTTAAAATAGAATGCAATTATAAAAACCGCTCTTTTCATTAGAGCTAAAAATACAGCAGGGGTATAATAAAGCTAAATTTTTGCACACGACGCAAGTCTCAAGGTGCACGTGCAGTACAGATACATCTACATACGCACTCATTGGTAGGCAAATGCAGAACGTGGATCTTAAAGGTAAGAGCACAGCATTGGTTGAAAATGAAGAGAGGTATGTGTTTATTTTTGTTAATTTTACCCCAGAAAAACAGGCTCCGAAGAGAGACCCCGCCTTTCAACGGCGTGCGCTTAAGCTCTTTCTCTCTCTCTTTCTCTCTCTCTCTCTCTCTCTCTCTCTCTCTCTCTCTCTCTCTTTCTTCTCTCTCTCTCTCTCTCACACACACACACACACTCTCCCTCTCCTTCTCTTTCCAACGAGAAGCAAAGAGGGATTTTTGCGGAGACGAATGCGCGCACGTAGGCGCAACGCGCGATGCAAAAATCACGCGCGCGACGTTACTGGTTGCACGCAAGAGTAACAAGAATATAGCCGCGACGCGATCGCCGAGGGCTAGTGCTCCTCCCTTCTACTACTCCTCCTCCTCCTTCTCCTCCTCCTCCTTACTTATCCTCCTTCTCCTCTCGTACACCTCGTCTACCTCATCCACCTTTTTACTCCTCTCACCTCCGCACCCCTTAAATCTTTTTCGCTCTTGTTCTCTCCGCTTGGTTTATTCATTTTTCAGCTTTCTCTCTCTCTCTCTCTCTCTCTCTCTATCTCTCTCTCACTCACTTGCTTTTCGTTTATGGGCGTCCATCACTCCCTGTCTATAAATATTCACCTTAAACTCATTGCATTGAAAACTTACTGGATCTGAAGAAAATATCGGAGAATGCGAGATTAAGAAAGAGAGAGAAAGAGAGAGAAAGAAAGAGAAACATAGAGAGAGAGAGAGAGAGAGAGAGAGAGACAGAGAGAGAGAGAGCGAGAGACGAAACGAAAAGCTGTACCCATAGCGACAGCAGCAGTGGCAGCAACGACAGCAGTATCAAAACGAAGAAGAAGAAATAAATGTGGGAGAGGTCGTTCGGGATAAACATCGAAACCCCGCCCGGAACCAGTAGGGCTGCTTGTTCTATCTCTCTTTTTCGGTCTCTCGCCTCCTTTGCTTATTTTCATTTCCCCTCTGTCTCCCTCGTCGCAATGCCGTCCTCATGCCTCTCGGCTACAGCGACGAGATCTTGTTTGGGCTCGCTCAGCTTACGTGACCTCCGCGTGCGTGCAAGTAAAGAGTGTGTCGAGAGTGGATTTACTCTCCATTCGATCCGTTGCCGTACTGCGACACCTGCTATTCATCTTTCTTCGCGCTCGCCGCTGCTTGATCGAAAATTCTCTTTCTCCCTCTCTCTCTCTTTCTCTGTCTCTCTCTCTGTCTGTCTCTCTCTCTGTCTGTCTCTCTCTCTGTCTGTCTCTCTCTCTGTCTCTCTCTGTCTCTCTTTGTCTCTCTCTGTCTCTGTCTCTCACTTTCTTTCTGTTGCATTCGCCGGGAACACATAAGGGGGAAGAGGAAGAATTAAAATTCTTGCCGTATCTTGCCTTCGAAATCGGACGTTGATTTACTTACTTTCAGCTATGGTCAAGTTAATCGAGTTTTCGTGTTTCGTTTTCGCCCGCGTGAGACTACTCGCGACTGACTGTAAAGCGCGTGTGTGACACTCAAAATATGTTTTTTGTTTGTACTGTGACGCGCGAACCATATATTGGCTCCGTCCATATATATATATATATATATATATGCTAGGAAAAAGTGAGAGAATCGCTAATCCAATTAAATAATTCCACTTATATTCACTTGCTTCATAAGATGTTTCATCTTATGATTTACAACGGAAGCCCAGTACATTCATTGTATTAAAACTAGAAGATCGCTATACATTATGAAAAAATGAAGATAACACTTGGTAATCATCGTGTCGTCGTATGGCATTTCATTGGAAAATAATTAACTAGTTGAAAATTACCAATGTTTTTGAAAAAATTTTAAAAGTATAGATTAAATTAAGTACAATGAGTAGAAAATATCCGATATAAAAGATTAGCGTTTGGAAATCAAATGATTTAATTGATAAACTGAACAAATTATATTAGAATATACTTAAGAGTGTCGGTCATTTAATTGTTTTTGTATTTTAATCTTTAAATTTAAAACTTTAAAAAAATTATTGCTTTCTATAAAACAATTGATTGTGCAAATTTAAAATAAGATAAAATAATACATTATGCGTATAAGAATAACTTGATAATTTAAATTACGTAATAAAATTTTATATCGCGTTATGAGTTTTTATTATTTTTTTAAACAACATAATAAAATTCCTTATTTTTGTCATTTTTTTTTTTTTTTTTTTTTTTGTATTCATAATGAATGCGAAAATCGGGGCGTAATTTTATGGTGGTTAATAAAGCACTTGAATAACAGTAGGGCTCGCGACAATCGACAGAACCAGCAATCGAACTTTGATTCTTTCGAACAAAATCCAGAGTAGTTTACCAACAGAGCTACAATAACATGCTTATTTATTTTTATTTAATTGAGAACGTCTTCGAGCATTCATATCATATAATTTCGTAGATATTTTACTTAATTTTTATTGAGGTGTGCCAAAATGAAAAATGAGATTCGCTCTCGATTGTTCGTACATTTGGATGGGCCGTAGGAGCAACGCACAAGAGAGCAAGTTACTTATATATCTGTCGGCGCATAAAGATGATGTCGAAGAAGAAAAATAAGAACTACTACTACTACTACGTACTGTACTCGAAAGCTCGACCTTGTGGAAAATCAAATCGTTTCTTGTTTCATTAGAAGCTCGGGTGCCTCGCTTTTCCTACTCGTTGAGCGAGACCAACACAGTGAACCGACTTTAAAATTTGCAGGTCTCTCTTTCTCTGACTCTGCGAGATGTGTTGTATGCAGGTTATTACAATGTGCAGTATATATATGTACATGTGGAATAGTTTACGACTTCTAAATAAGCGGCCACGTCGCGTTCTCAAACAATTTGCTGGTACCGCAGATTGCTCGTAAATAATGATAATCTATTCTCAACGCGGAAGATAAAAATTCTCGTCCTCGAGTAAACCGGGCAGGATGTGTCCGGTCAGTGCGGCTCTTTTTCTTTCTCTCTTTTTCCGCTCCTCTTCCCTCGCACGCTACTTATGTGCGCGAGCACGATGAAACCCCAAGTTTCCATTTAATAACATCGCCTCCTGCCTTTTTTGCGTCACTCGCGTTCTCGTCTCTTTTACTATTCTGCTGCTTTTATTCTCTTTTCCTCGTCGCTGTTTCTTTTACCTCTCTCTTTCCCCCTCTGTACTAGGCTTGCTTTTCTTCCTTCTTAGAGCTATACATCTATCTGAGAAATAGCGAGTGAAAGAGAGAGAGAGAGAGAGAGAGAGAGAGAAGGAGAGGGAAGAAAGAAAGATCCGTTCTTTAGCAAAACGATGAACGAATAGCACGTTGCAGTTATTCATTTTTATGTCGCTCATTGCTCAGATTTTATGAGGAAAAAATTCGGAAATTGTACTTTGAACCGAGAAAGAGCGCGCGATCCTCTTGCGGTATTCAACCCATGAGCGATTTCACCTTGTCGGAGGAACCTTTCTTACTGTAAGTCAAATGTATGATGCGAGCGATGCAAATCTTGATTGTTTATATTTTATTCCCTGTGAATGCCACTGTAACAAAAATTCGCTTTTTTTATTCATCTGAGATATCGCACCTTCGTAGTTGCATTTATATTCCAAGTAATATTTCAAAAGTAAACGCGGTTTTACGCGCTACTTAAACGAATGAATTCTTAAAAAAATATATAAAAAACATTGCTTATTCTATAATAAAAATATTATTTTCATTTTCAAATATTTGAAAACTTGAAGAAAACATTTATCAGTACTCGCTTGAATTTTTAATATATATTTTCATTGAATAAACGTACATTTTAATTTACGCATTGTTTTGCATTTTGCATCAATATCAAATTGATTAAAATTGAAAAAAAAAAAAAAACAAGAAAAACAATAATAACAATTTTAACGAGAAACTGTAGTTTAAATAATAAGAGGATTCTCGGCTTATTTTCGCATAGAAAAAAGAAGCGCAAGAGATTGTGTCAATGCTTGAGGATAATTGTAAATTTGCATCTCGCTTATCGTTTTTACGCTTTGCAATTCTAGTAAATGCATAATATATAAATTTTTACGAGAAAATATGGAGATTGGGAAAATTAAAAATATAACACAACAAATGACGTGATACTTGGAGAAAGAGCAAAATTTGCGATCGTGAATCAAAGACTCCATAAAACCAGGCTTTAATTTAAATCGGTAAGTAATCAAGGCTCTCCTCACTATATACACTTGTATATTTAGAATCTTAAACCTGACTCCATGAGAAGCTGCGATCCGTGTGACGTATCAGCCTTTTTGAATTTTAGTAACTTGGCTGGAGGCCCACCGCCAGAGAGATAGAGAGAGATAATGAGAGAGAGAGAGAGAGAGAGAGAAGAG
Organism: Chalcis sispes; assembly: GCA_949987625.1. Classification (NCBI taxonomy): domain Eukaryota; kingdom Metazoa; phylum Arthropoda; class Insecta; order Hymenoptera; family Chalcididae; genus Chalcis; species Chalcis sispes. The sequence goes on from OX465098.1 coordinate 69,920,055, forward strand.
AGAGAGAGAGAGAGAGAGAGAGAGAGAGAGAGAGAGAGAGAGAGAGAGAGAGAGAGAGAGAGAGAGAGAAGAGAGAGAGAGAGAGAGAGAAGTTCCTTGCATGTCAATTAAATTCTGAAAACTTGTGCGATCGGGCCGCGTAATATATTAGGTGTAGTAAAAAGAAATCCATTATTTTTGCATTAAATTGAAAGTTTTATTTAGCATAGATAGAATGATACGATTTAGGTCAAATATGCACCGTTTTTTTCGATAACTTGTTGCCATTTTGGAGGTAATTTCATAATGCCTCTCTCGTAGAAACCCTTGTCTCTATTGTCAAAAAACTGGAACAGTCGATTTTCACTATCTTCTCTTGAGGCGAATTTTTCACCTGCAAAATCATTCGTCATAGACAGGAACAGGTGGTAATCACTTGGTGCCAGGTCCGGACTATAAGGTGAATGCATAAGAACTTCCCAACCAAGCTCCCAGAGCTTCTGGCGAGTCACTATCGATGTACACTCTGACAAGAAAATATCGGGAAATTTGAAATAAAACGCAAAAATATTAAACTTCTTCAATATTTATTGAATCTCCTTCAAAATATGCTCCATTTGAAGCGATACACATGTCTCAACGTTTTTTTCAATCATGGAAACATTTTTATAGGCGCTTTCAGGGATGGCCTTCAGCTCCTTCTGCGAATTTTCTTTTATGGCGTCTATGGAGTCAAATCTGGTTCCCCGGAGCGGTAATTTCAGTCTGGAGAGAAGAAAAAAGTCACACGGAGCTAGATCAGGCGAATAAGGTGGCTGGTCGATGGTATTTATCGAGTGTTTGGTCTTAAAATCGTTAATAATCGTGGCTCGATGAGATGGTGCGTTATCGTCATGCAAAATCCACGAATTGTTTTGCCACGAATCCGGCCGTTTACGGCGAATATTTTCACGCAAACGTCTCAAAACAGTTAAATAGAAGTCCTTATTGACCGTTTGACCTTGCAGAACGAATTCATGATGAACCACACCACGAATATCGAAGAAAACAATAAGCATCGTCTTGATTTTCGAACGACTTTTGCGAGGTTTTTTCGGTTTCGGCTCATTTTTTCCCACCCACTCCAGTGATTGTTGGCTCGTTTGGATGTCGTATTCATAGACCCATGTCTCGTCACCAGTTATGATCCGTCCCATGAACGTGGGATCAGAATTCGCACGATCCAGCATGTCTGCAGCTACCTGCATCCGGTATTGTTTTTGAAGAAAATTCAGCTCTAACGGAACGAGCCGAGCGGCGACGCGCTGCATGCCCAATTGGTTCACCAAAATCAAACGAGCGGTTTCACGAGAGATGTTGAGATCACGAGCTATCTCTCTAACACTGGCATGACGATTTTCGAGCACAATTTCCTTGATTTTTTCGACGTTATCGTTGGTTGAAGAGGTCGACGGTCGTCCTGAACGAGGCAAATCTTCGACGATCTCCCGACCGTTTTTAAAGGCTTTGTACCATTCGTACACTTGGGTTTTCGATAAAACAGAGTCTCCATAAGCCTTTTCCAGCATTCGCAACGAGTCAGCACACGAAATTTCGTTCAAAACACAAAATTTGAGACAAACTCTTTGTTCAATATTTTTTTCCATTGTAACATTCGCAGACTACCACTGAGGTCGACTGGTTTCAACAGCTGTCGTAAACAAACTAGTTGACAGACCGCACTCATGTTTGGCATAGTAATTACGGACAGTCCTACCAACATACAGAAACTTCAAATACTTAAAAATACTCAACGCGGGCAATTTTAATGAGAATTTCCGGATACTTTTTTGTCAGAGTGTATGTGGCCTGGCGTTGTCCTGATGGAACACAATTCCTCTCCTATTGGCCAAAGCTGGCCGCTTCTGGGCGATTGCTTCTTTCAGACGGTCCAATTGTTGACTGTACAGGTCCGAATTAAGAGTTCGGCCGTAGGGGAGCAGCTCATAGTAGATGATTCCCTGCCAGTCCCACCAAACACACAGCAAAACCTTCCTGACTGTCAATCCTGGCTTGACCACCGTTTGCGCCGGCTCACCGCGATTTGACCACGACCGTTGTCGCTTGACGTTGTCGTAAGTGACCCACTTTTCATCACCAGTAACCATCCGCTTCAGAAATGGATAGATATTGTTGCGATTCAGCAGCGATTCGCAGATGGAAATTCGGTCCATGAGGTTTCTTTGCGATAACTCGTGTGGCACCCATACATCGAACTTCTTTTTGTATCCAACCTTATTTAAGTGGTTCCAAACGGTTTTTTGTGCAATGTTTAGCTCCTGGGCAATCGAAACAGTGCTTAAGTGACGGTCGGACTCGACGATTTTCATTATTTTATCGACATTCTCGACAATTGGCCTTCCAGAGCGTGGTGCATATTTGACGTCAAAATTACCGGAACGGAATCGACGAAACCAAAATTGCGCGTGATTGGCTGTTACAGTATCAGGACCATAAACATTATTCACATTTTCAGCTGCCTGACTTGCGTTTTCGCCTTTATCGAAGAAAAACTGTAAAATATGGCGTATTTTCTCTTTGTTGGTGTCCATCTTTGACGCGTGCTAAAAAAATACTGAGTCAAGCAATCACAAAACTGTATCAAAAGCTTTTTTAGTATGAAATCTTATCTTTCTAACGCCATCTAGTGTAACCCGATCGCACTTTTACAACGGGAGATACAGACTACTAAAGCCATCTATTGGCAAAATAGTGGATTACTTTTTACTACACCTAATATTTCACCATGGAAGCGCCGTGTATAACAATCCGAGTGTACGCTATGTCGATAAAAGAAAAGCAGTGGGCCCGATATTTTTTGCAACTTTTATGACTTTCCTACCGGCGCCTCTTTTCGATCTCTCACGTAAAATACGAAATATCTCAACAAAGTCGATGAGATTATGTGGCAGCAGCCTCGTTTCACGAGTCGAGAGAATTCACTCAGGGTATGTATATCGTCCAGTAAAATCCAATTGATTGATCGGTTAAGCTTAACGCTTTTTGAAATTTTTTATTCGTACTGCTGCATCTCATGATTTTTGTAGTGTTTTTTTTTTATTTTATCAGTTACTTTTGCATAAAAAATACATTATCAAAATGAAATCCATGCTTACAATAATGATAAATTATTTAAAGTTCTATCAAATTCATACAATACCTATTCTCTTAATTATTACGAATTTTAGCTGTTTTTGTTAACTTCGTATTAGTACTTGGTTGATCACATTAATATACGCTTGCGCGAATAATAGTCATTTTGTTTGAACTTTGACGAATGATAATATTATTTGAATGAGACGCTTTTTTTAATCGAATTAAAAATTTTAAAGCACTTGAATTCAAATAACAAACATGGCGGTTTTTATTTTTTTCAATTTTAAATCAACCCGAATGATGTCTTTATGTATTTTATATTTTATGAAAATGATTATTTTGTTTAATAATTGAAATAAACAAATAAGTATGTAACAATTTACTGATAAACATGCCTTTTTAATTTAAATACATATAGAAATCCTTTAAATGCCATTTATAGCTCGCAGATCTCATCATTAAAGAGATTTAAAAAATATTGATTGCTGTTTATGCACTTCATCTAAACAAGTGATAAATGAAGTTACTCTTTTGTTTATTCGTACGGTTATCTGATTAACATTATATATTTAAAATTTATTCATTTTAATTACATTATAATCACGTTGTAGCAACGTGTAAAGTTCATACGAACGTCACAGTTTTTATAAGTTTAAGGTAATAAATATTAATTGTAAATAATAATTAATCGTTTTATTCAATCTTTTGATTGTTGGTATATTTCGCCGATTAACTTTATATATATACATATAATAATCTGAATTTAAAAAATGGTTAGCCTTAACGTTTATTTACGTCAATCATTGGAAGAGTGAAAATTTAAAAAATTAGCGGTTTCAAATCGGAGGCCTAAATCCATTTTTCGCAGATACGGTTCTTCGCGTTTGAGCACGTTGTAGATAATCCATGTGTGTGCTTTCCCAAATAAAAGTAAAGACAAAGGTGTGTGTGTATATATGTATATATATATATATATATATATATATATACATAGAGAGAGAGAGAGAGAGAGAGTGGCGAGGACGAGCGCGCAGCAGTGGCAGTCAAGTAAGGTAGCAGAAGCAGCGGCAGCGGTAGCGTCGCCTCCACTGACTTCAACCACCTTCGCTCCCGCTCCGAGATTTCCTCTCTCCTTCTTGCGCGAGCGAGCGAGCGAGCTCATCGACCATGTGACTGATTCCCCCTTCTCTCGCGACTCGCTCGCACAGGTTGACGAGGAGGGCCTGCCTACCTGCCGCCCGCTGCCCCGCTTCCATTACGACGCGGACTCTCGCGGCAGGTGCACCGAGTCCGCTGCAGCCTGGCGCCTTATAGAAGCGTGCAACACGTTTTTTCTCTTGTCTTTCTTTTTCTCTTTTTCTTTCTGTCTGTCTCTCTCTCTCTCTCTTCTCTCTCTCTCTCTCTCTCTCTTTGCCTTTCTTGCTTCTCTCACTCATCCTAGTTTCACGGGTGCGTGCGCATTGACATCATCCGCCGCCAAAACACGCGCTCCGCGCGAAACGCAGAGATCGCGGTATTATCTCTTGCGTCGAATACCGTCTGCGCGTTGAGTTACGTTTTAACGACGACTCGCGAGAGAGTGAGAGAACCACGATCGACTCGTTTTTCCGACATACTTTCGACGACATACGTTTGGTAGTGCGCGAGTGAGGAAGGAAAGAAGGAAGGAAGGAAGGAAGGAAGAAAGAAAGAAATAAAGAAATAAAAAAAGAAAGAAGGGAAGATAGAAAAAAAAAAGAAAGGACAGACATGTTGAAAGAGAGAAACAGTGTATCGCGCGGTGTACTCTGACACTTCCTCTTAAACGGCGCTTTTAAATGAGAGGTCATTTTTGGCTTCTTCGTAACGGCCGGTGTCTAAGCTAGCGCTTGTCGCCCGGGCGCGTGCGTTCGGCAACTTATATCCACAACCCCGCTTTTCTCTTTCCGAATCTTCCGATTTTATTTTTACGGGACCGCGTACACCGGCCACTAATTTCGATCGTTTTTTTCTCTTTGGAAAACTCAGCTGTTTGCCGACATCCTGGACGTTCTGGCGCTGGCAGCTGGACTGACGGACAAATGGAGATGTCCAAGGCAACTCTCTAAGAGAATGAGGGAACTGGACACGGAGAGCCCAGTCGTCTGGCCGGCCTGGTGTTATACTGGTAAGCTAAATATCAATCTAATACGTACGAGCGAGATCGGCTTGGGTCGAGTTTTGAGAATTAGTAGCTGATTGTGCTTTTTGTCACCTACAGCGATATATGAGAATTGCTGAAGCGTAATATAAGAACCTTTGTCGCATGCCAAATTCAAAAAAACCGTCGATTTGTTATTCGTTAAAATATCAGAGGTCTCAATTTTTTTTTTTTTTTTACCTCTGTTTTTAATTACCTATCAAGCGGTATTTATCGTTATTTTCGCGTTTCATTCGCATAAAAAATTAGTAATTTCCTTTTACAACTCAATGTTCAATCGTCGATCGATCTTATTATCGCGCAATTTTCATAGAGTAGTCGTAACAAAATTTATTATAAAACGCAAAAATGAACATTCAACGACTTATGTGAAAAAAATTTAAAAAAAATGAACGATAATATTTTGTTCTGGGCATGTTATTATTATTGGGATGTCATCTGCGAGTGTGCGTGCCTTTTAATATAGTCGTCGTAAAAAGCGCACGAGGTTGGGAGGAGGGGATCGCATTCAACTATTTTTACACAGTTTATCGTGCATCCGGTTTATATATACTCAAACGACTTGGCACACGGCAGCGATTCGCACTAAAATACCTAAAATATAGATAAGAAGGCAGCAGTGTGCGGGCGCGGAGTCGATAGGTATGCATATACACATATTTGTCTTGTGCAAGAGAGATAGAGATTTTCTCGAGCGTATCCTGTCGACTAAGAGTACGATAATCTTCGCCGTTGTTAATGACTTTATCGAAGGACCTTCTCGAGAAATTCGTATCTGACTTATCGCCCAACTGGCTTTCTACGATTCGGTCGCACTAACGATTTTCTCTCAGCCGACTTTAGAGCATCTTTCCCTAAAATTTTTTTTTTTTTTTTTTTTTTTTTTTTTTTGAAAGAGAGAGAAGTTTACGTTGTCCGGTTCCATTCAAAACGATTATCGCTCTCTTTCCTTCTTTTTTCGAGAAAGCTTGAGGGACTTTTACTGCGGACACAAAAATGTAGAGAGAGAGAGAGAGAGAGAGGAATGAGGGTCTATGTGCTGTTCGATTTTCACAATTAGGTAGGCGACCAAGACCCTTTAGTCTTTTTTGTCTTCTCTTACTCTGTCTGTCTGTCTGTCTATCTCTCTCTCTCTCTCTCTCTCTCTCTCTCTCTCTCATTCCACTTAATCTTTTTCAGCTGCATTAGTTTTACCCTCTTGTTATCCGACGCTATCGTATATCGCGTTATTTGTTTATTTTCTTTCCAATTAAATTGAGAACTCGACTCGCGCGCTTTTTTTATCGAGTTCGAGATGTAAAATCCATAATTCTTTATGAATCCAAACATTTTTTAGAAGACCTATTTAAAATTGCTTAGACTTTGCTTATCAACATTTAAATAATTATTAAGATAGTAGGGATTTGAAAAAAAATTACGAGTGCTATTTTAGATTTTAAGTGTTTCTACATATTTCTCGGGATTTTAACATATGATACTAATATAATTGATTCGATTTGTGGTATTCCTGCAAGGACAGAATAAGTTTTATAATTATTTATTATCGACAAACTATTTTATAAATTGAATAAAAAACTTAAATATGTTTGAAGTAATTGTCATTTGAAACATTTGTAATTTAAGTTTATTATAAAATTTATTTATGCTAAAACAACAGTTAATAAATTATACTCATCGCGTAATTCACCTTGTTTAATGCATTTTTTACAAATGTAAACAAAGTTCATTAATGCATACCTAAAAATCTTTAAATATTTGCCTGTTTTAATTTGCAATATAAGACTTCAATCACTATAAGTATTTTATTAATTGTGGTTTTAAAATTTGTCTGCAGGTTTATAATAAAAGTTTAGATATTAACTAAAATCGCTTGAAATCGCTTGAAATCGCTATAACTATTATATCAATTTCTTTTCTTGATTAGATAAATATAACACCTAACCTTTAAAGGTCTTAGCATTGCACGGAAAATTAAATTACGTTCCAGCATTAGCAAACACTCAGAAGTTATTACCGTTTTTATCTGCGGTGAATATGTGTGTGAGTGTACATATATATATATAACGCATCTGCTTCTATATCCTCATAGTATTGAAAGCCATTATTAAATTTATCCAATTTATTGCCTCCGAGCACATGCAGAGACCTATACGTTGCACAAAGCTCTTAAGTGCGCATAGGTATACGTGCACATGGTTATAGACTTGAACAAAAATAAAATATAAAAAAAAAAAAAAAAAAAAAAAAAATTAAAAAAAACGAACAAGAGACTATGAAAAGTTGAAAAAAAAAACGAGAAAGAGAGAGAGAGAGAGAGAGAGAGAGAGAGAGAGAGAGAGAGAGGAGGGGAGAACTAACGACGAACGCAAAACGCAAAATCGCGATCGAATAATGTACAGCGATGATTCGCGAAAGCGAGATAAAACCGGCGCGTGTGCGGTTGAAGAGGCTGCTGTTTGGCTGGCGTAAGATATGACTCGTCAGAAATGGAATAGAAAATTGGTTTTAAAAAGGAAAGCGACGCTGCAGCGTCTCTTTTTGCTAAGGAGAGCTTTACCTCTCTTTCTCTTTTCACCTTTTCTTTGAAATAGGATATAATGTATACCTCTGCGAGTTATAAATGTCAGAAGCGATCGGCGGTCCCGCGGCGCCTCGGCTGCGAGCGACATGGCGACAATCGCGAACGCTTAGCGATTCAATAGAGGAGCGAAACGCGCTAGTCACCTCGGTTAATTGCTGGCTCGCTGTCCGCGTAGTTAAACGCAGCCGTAAAGGGCTCCCTTATCCCTCCCTCCCCTCTTACCATTAATCTTTTTTCTCCATACCTCAATCTCCCATAATCTCCGCAGCTGTCTTTTACTTTTCTCATTGCACCCTTTATCGTTATAACGATATATCGCGCTCGTTTAACTAGAGAATTGAGTTTCAGGCTTTGACGGCTATAGCGTACATGAAAACGCAAATTCTTTGATTAATTCAGAATAATACATGCTTAAAAGACTTTGTGTGCCGTCTTAATTACTGTACGAGATTGTACCGCCTTGCGGCATAAAACGATTAATTTTTATAACAGTACGCAAATTTAAAATTAATTAAATATTTTTATTTCGACCATACAAACATTTAATTTAAAAAAATAATTTTTAAAAATTTTTAACTGTATTATGAAATCTCAGATTTCAAAGTTCCTTTAATGGAGCCAAAATAATTTCGTTTTAATTAATTTCAATGAATTTATCAAGATGGTTTAAGGTTAAATAAAGATATATTCGAATTCGATTTATTTAACTGGCTTAAATGAAAAAAAAACCGCCATCATAATAAAAAATTGAGCTTAAGGACGGATTCGATCGTCGCTAATTTAGAGCTCAAAGTCGCACAAACTGTATAAGCAGCTCACTGATATTTTACACAGGCTCAGAAAAAAAAACTGCCCATGATTATATATATATATATATATATATATATATATATATATATATATATATATATATATATATATATATATATATATAGGGATAAAACGTAATAAAAACAAAAAATAATACCAAAAAAAAAAAAACAAAAAACAAAAAACAAAAAAAAAAAAAAAGAATAAAACGTTTAAGAGAGAGCCGTTAAGGCAATACAGATCCAGCGCACGTTGAGTATATTAGGGAATGGCGTAAAAGCGTTGGGATAAAACCTGAGGTTTATGTGCTCGACCCTTAGCACAGAGCAAACTAAGCGAACAAGCGAGAAAGAGAAAGAAAAGAGAGAGCCGGTCCGGCGACTCGATAGAGACATGTTTTCGAGCATTATCGCACACGCAGGACAGATACGAGCTCTTAGAGTCGTCCTTACGACGCACCTACACTGCGCACCTTTAATCAGCATATCTCCTTCTTCTCTTTCTCTTTTTTTTTCTTCTTTTTCTTTTTCTCGTTTTCCTAAATGCCGCAGACTTGTAACCTTTTCCTGCGTACGCTGGCGCGCGCATTTGCTTTGTTACTTAACGACTTTGGTGTACCAAGCGAATCTTTCTTTATAGCTCCGAAAGCGGATAAACCCTTCCGACGAATTTCTTTTCTCTCTCTCTCTCTCTCTCTCTCTCTCTCTCTCTCTTTCTCTCTTTCTCTCTCTTTTACTCATTTGCTCGAACCGTTTGGTCAAGAACATAAAGTCGTAATGATCGTAATATCCGTATCCTTGGAATACGAAATTGCTGATTCTGCAATATGTAGGAGGAGGATTTCTTGTCTCTCTGGAAAATATGTTTATAGTGTCTTCATCTTGGCAGAGGATATTTTCTACCTGGTAGATATAGTGGCCAGTGAGGTTTCATCCGGCCAATATTATCGTACAATATCTTTTATCGACATAATGCTTAAAAATATACTCGACTCATTTCTAATACCGTCTCATTGGGCGATCTCTAAACTTGAAATTTCTTATACGTGAACTTGCTTTTATAGTTCAAAAATTGCGGTTTATGTAGCAAAAAGATAAACCTTTTTCTTACACCCATTATTCGACTCATTGATTCTTAGTGTACGGATACGGATTCATTAAAGTGTCGCTTATTCGCAAATTCGAGTGAGATTTTTTATTCGTTTGTTTAAAAAAATGGTAGTTAGAAACGACCATTACCGTAAAAACGTAGAAATAAACGATAAAATTGCTTCATCTACAGCAATTGAACCGTTAACTGATTGAAGTAGAGATAATAATTATCATAAATGGTCGCATTTTAAAATCCAATTTAAAATGGAAACGACGCTTAATGACAAAGCCCACGAACATTCAAGCGTTGATCCTCTAGCACGCATACGATTTAAAGGAGGGATATATGTAGATTGATCTCAAAATTGATTCGGTTAGTCGGCGAGTAAAACGGTAGCCAATTTCATAGATACATCCGTTTACTTCGGAAAGCTGCCTTTAAGCGCGTTAATTGAGAAACGAGAAGTCGATTAGCTCCCGTAGCTTGAGGTTTTATTAATTAACGCTCGCTGCTCAAGCTTTTATTTAGTACGGCTTAGGCATTGTGCTAGCGAATGAATAACGTAGTTAATAAGGGCGCATCGAGTTGAATGCTTGGAGATTCGCTGCCGCATCTATTCTTTAAAATAAAAATACGCTATGCTTATGGCGAATGATCCTATGCTGTAATGTACAAGAAGTACCCATTTTAAATTTTTATTCAATATAACTGTCTTTCCTCACTTACTCTCTCTCTCTCTCTCTCTCTCTCTCTCGCGCGCGCAGTTTTTTCCATGCGTTTTTTTCTACCTAGACCCCGCGTTCGTTCACCGGTTCGATAACTGCGATAAACCACAGAATAAAATTAACCATGACAGCTAAGTTTCAACTGAGCTCAAGGACTTTAACAATAGCATCTATACACTTTGCCTTTTTCTAAGTTAAATCCATCGCGAGCTGCGTTTCTCGCACTACATACTGCAAACAACTAAGATTATTTTCGATCATAAATGCGGCGCCCGATGTCATTGCTTGAATTCTTTCGTCGCGCAAAGATGTGGTGGACGATGTACGTTCGTATCCTAATCATCAAAAAATTAAAGGAGCGTTTACACACACACATACACACACACACACACACAGAGAGAGAGAGAGAGAGAGAGAGAGAGAGAGAGGCACGCACGCACGCACGCACACGCACACGCACACACACGCACGCACGCATGCACACGCACACACACACACACACACACACACACACACACATTACTATTTTACACATACTTATTTATAAACATATGAATACGAAGCGATTTATGAGGCTTCCTATTTCACGTCTTCATTTCTTATAGCTCTTCTGCGATTCAATTTTCACCTAACGCGACGACGATAAAAAAGCGGAACCGAGAAGACGAAGCCAAAGAATAAGAGAGAGAGAGAGAGAGAGAGAGAGAGAGTGAGGAAGGGAGGGAGGGAGAGGAATGGATATTCATTCGTGTGTAACGTGCCATCCCGAAGGGCGTCAGGTCACCATAGATTTCAATCTAGATTAAGGCGCATTCCTTTTCTTAATTAGTATAACCACTCTAGTGGCTCATCGATTTCCTTCTCTCCACGCTTCGTACCTACGAACACATGCATATGTGCATTACGAGCTGCCGATATATACTACCAAGCTTCGCCATTCTACAGATAGTAGTGTCTATGTGATAAATTTATTAGAGCCAAGCGTCGGCTTCACGATGCTGTTCAGCATTTGATGCGAAATTGGATTTTTCGTTGTTATTCGCGATGTGTGTACTCGATCTTTTTTGAGTTTTATTGGTGATTCATTTAAATCCCAATAAGTTTCAAAGATTATATCTCTCGAACTTGCATCTTCAATTCAAACAATCAGTATTCAATCATAAGTATTTTATAATTGCTGAACATCTCATTATATTGAATAATCAATAAATGTCATTCTTACAATTTTCAGTATAGTCAATTTTTTAAATTATTTACATGAAACTAAATTAATTTAAAATATAATCTAAAATGTCACACGTTATACATGTCCGTATAATTACGGCCAACTAACGAATTCAATTTAAAGAATTAAACTTATATAAAATATAAAATAATCAGACAATCAGTAGAATTGCCTCATATATATAGAAATCATTTAGGAAGTTCTTATGCCAAGTATTTAAGTCGGCATATGGATTATACGTACAAACACATGCTTATAGAAACCGTGCAAGAAAGGAAAGGAAGAAGCAGTGAAGATTCTGGTACGTGGGGCTTTCGTGGAGAAAAAGAGATAGAGAGAGAGAGAGAGAGAAAGGCATAGAGAGATGTATTCTCAAATCAGGTATCCTCTCTTTCATCTTACTTGTCTCGGAGAGTTGACAGACGGCAGCAGCAGAAGCAACGGTGACTGCTGCGGGAGCAATCTCTCGGACAATTAGCCTGCAGTTCGTGACGGTTCATCTCGTCTCTCTGTCTCTCTTCTTGCCCCCTATTCTCTCCTCAGCCTCCGGCTTCCCCGGTCCTGGCGTTGCCGCGAGCGAGTAAGGGAGAGAAATAAGGAGAGAGAACTCAGCCAGTTCCAGATCTCTTCTCTACCTGCCATTTATACCTAATAACCTGGCAGGTGTGCACCGTGCCAGTGAACCTCCGCATCTTTTTCTTCTCTCTTTCTCTCTCTCTCTCTTCACCTTTTTACGCTTCTTTTTCATCTCTCTCTCTCTGTCTGTCTCTCTCTCTCTGTCTCTATCCCCCCCCTCTCTCTCTCTCTCTCTCTCTCTCTCTATCTTTCTGTTACTCTTTTTTTGACGTTGGTCATACGAGGCCACCCGGCATGTAATTCTCAGCCTGCGGAAATATTCGGCAAAGTCATTCTTTTACTATCGGTAGCGAATCATTGGTGCGTGAAATGCTTCGTATTTCTCTCTCGCTTTATTCGTTGGAACTCTAATCTCAACGCTTTTTATACATCTTTTGTTTCTTTTAGACTTTTTTGCTTTTTAATTTCGAAAAGACAAACAATGCTGTAGAAGATAGTTTGGAATCAAAGAATATGCTTTATTTCTTTGTTTTCTTATTCGTTTTTCCCTTTCTGCGGTTACATTTCTTTGATTTAACACGTGACCGATTGTATCAATTTTTCTTAATCTATGCATCCGAATACCTATTAAATGCAGGCGAAGATTACAGAGATCGACTAGGAAAAGATGTCCAGCACATATATTCGGAGAATAAAAGCATAAGAACAGTTGTTAACACCTTTCAAATACTTTGAAGCTCGGTTATTTGCTTTTTCATTACACGATAAAGATTTTGCGATAACGAGGACGTTAATATATTTCCTGTTTTATGTTTATTGAATCTACGTGCGAGGTCTTAAAAAATCGGATGATTGTATGACCGCTGTAACGGAAATAAAAAACTTTACCTTCATCGAATTGTATGCCATTATACTTCTTTAATCATTAAACATTTGCTAGATAAACAAGATGTTACAACATCTTTAGCGCAAGATGCCACGGTCAACGGGCGTGGTATATAGTAGGCAAATATTTAACGCGTCATATTATTCCTTTCGCAGGTCTTTGGGTCGCGCGTTTGCAGTTTGATTAAGTTTTAATTGAGTCTTCGTATCTAATGCAGAGAACGCGGAAAATTCGCTCCGATCCATTGAAGAGGTTCGAAGGAGCGTAGTCCGAGGAGCCTCCACATACACTCATGCACGCACATATGTAAGAAGGGGTTCCCCCGCGTGCATTAATGAAAGCCGATGTTGCTCCCTCCCACTATTCTCGCGCTCGATGCTTCTCTATCTCGCTCTCTCTCTCTCTCTCTCTTTCACTCTCTCTTTCTTTCTCACATTGCCTCTCGCTATAACTATTCAAATATACTACTGAATGTGCGTGTGTATATAAATGACGCGTAATTAATGCTTTTCGTACTCCTTATTTTAATGCGAAAAAATTATCACTTGTAATTTTTAAATACTGATGCATAATTGTTAAAGCGCCAATATATAAGATTATTTTCTTTAGGATCATTGATTAAGTACAAAACAAATATAATTTCGAATAGATGTCAAATTAGTGACGATTAATTATACTCTATTGTCTGCAAATTGCGCGACTTTTTAAAAGTTAGTAAATTCAGATGTTTATTATAGTAAGTGAATGCTTTACCATGCCTTCTAAGCATTAAAACGCGTGGGCGTAAATAAAACGTCGACGTTATTAAGATTTGCGAACCAAAAGCATAGAGGAACATATTTTTCGGGCATTGTATCCCAGTTAATAAACAACTGTCCATAAACGAGTTATTTTCTATTATCTCTGTTTTCAAAAAGAACATTATTTTAAGAAGGAAAAAAATCTCAAACCATAACCTATATGAATAATGTTGATAAATAGAAATCAATTGTTGAGCGATAAGATATGAATGAGATTTTGAAAATCCGTACTCTGGTCATGCTACACTTGTGCTCCTAGAAAGTCGGCAGTTGAGGTTTACGCATAGCCGTGTTTATCATGGTAGGCGCGAAAAAGAGAGCCAGGTTAAGAGTCCGAGGCTTCTCGCAGTCTAGAAATGGGAGCAGCCTTGCTCTCGCCATACGTATAAACGTTCACGTACACATCGCTCTTTTTCGCAGACTGATATGATAGATTCTCAGGATAAAGCTATATCGTTATAGCGTCGTCGACTAAGGCTGCTAAGCAGGCGCGTGAACGACATCTATGTGCATTCCATTGCCTTTACTAAAAACAAACGCTGTGCTATCTTTAAATACACACACACACACACACACATATATATATGTATACGAGGTCTGGCTATTAAATAACGAGACTGCGCGCCTAGAGGGCGCCGTAGAGGGGTGGGGAAAAAAACGAGTAGTGCCTTGGGTATCTAGATATCTTGTCTATGTACGTACCAAAACACGTTCTCGTCACTATTATTGTATTTGTGCAGTAGCGGTTTGAAAAGAACGTGTTTTTTTTCTCGTGCCGAAAACCATGTGTGACGAAAAACAGGAGCAACGTATCAATCTCAAATTTCTCGTTAAATTGAAAAAAACTCCGACTGAGTGCTGTAAATTGTTGCAAGAGGCCTATGGGGACAATTCTCTATCTCGTGCGCGTGTTTTTGAGTGTTTCAACTCCGGAAACAGTGACCAAAATCAACCAAATTGTGCGTGCAGATCGTCGAATGAGCATTCGGATGATTGCCGAGGCTGTAAACGCCGATAAAGAAACGGTTAGACAAATTTTACACGAGGAATTACACATGACAAAAGTCTGTGCGAAGTTGGTGCCAAAAAACCTGACTCCTGACCAAAAGCTCTTGCGTCAACAGGTCTGCTCAGATTTCCTTGAAAGGTTAAAAAAAGATTCCGGACTGATGAAAAACATTATTACTTGCGACGAAACGTGGATTTTTCAATACGATGTTGAAACAAAGCGGCAATCGATGCAGTGGAAGACGCAATCTGAATCGCCCAGAATCAAAAAAGCAAGGATGTCCAAATCAAAATTCAAGGCAATGTTGATCGTTTTTTTCGACTTATCGAACGGTATCGTGATGACTGAATGGGTTCCAGAGGGTCAGACTGTCAACCAGACTTACTATTTGTCAGTTTTGGCAACACTGCGAGAACGAGTTCGTAAGAAACGGCCCGAGTTGTGGAAGAACAACTCGTGGATTTTGCACCAGGACAACGCACCTGCCCATAACGCGCTATCTGTGAAGCAGTATTTGGCCGGTAAGCGCACTCCAGTGCTCGAACATGCGCCGTACTCGCCAGATTTGGCACCGTGCGACTTTTTTTTGTTTCCAAAGATAAAATCTGCTTTGAAAGGGACCCGATTTGAGTCGATAGAAGCGGTAAAGCAAAAAACGGCAGAGCTCCTAAAGGCCCTCACCAAAGAAGACTTCCAGCACTGCTTCGATCAATGGAAAAAACGTATGGAAAGGTGTGTGGCGAGGGAAGGGGAGTATATTGAAGGGGAGCATTCGAATGTAGAATAATTTTTATAATAAAACCCTTTTTCGTAACCAATCTCGTTATTTAATAGCCAGACCTCGTATATATATATATATATATATATATATATATATACACGCGCTCTCGTTTTCTACTATATTAGCCGAGATGATCGGACGACGCCTTATATTCTCTCACGCGCGCGGCAAGTATACGCAACAGGGTCACGCGACCGATACCTGCCCACGTTGCTTTCGTAGCGCATCTCATCGAGAGAATCTGCGAGGTACTCGTGCCAACGCGTACAGTCATTGGCTATTCTGCGTTTTGTTCCTTGTACTTTTTGCCTTCATTTCTATTTATTTACTTAGTTATTCCTTTTTTTTAACGATTTGAATAATTTGTCGAATGATTTTGCCGCTGTAGCTGTATTTCCAAGAATTTATAAACAAAGATGATTGAAAAAAATAATTTGAATATTTCGCAAAACGAGGCTATTCTTATTCTTTTCACTTTATTATTATTTTATATATGCCAATAATGAAAAATTCCGCTAATAAATTTCACATGCTAATAGGTTTTCAAATTTCTAACCGAAAGGTTTTTTCAAAATTGTTTAATAATTACTTATTTAATTTTACTAATGATCAAGTTATTTATTTTTCGTTTCTAAAGTATCTATTTCTCAGATTTGCATATTAAGTCTATTAACCTTTTCTTCAAATTAATATTATTTTCAATGCTGTGTGTTATTTTTCTAACTTCTTTTGAAGTTTTCTTATCTATATTTCAATTGATAATGTATTTTTTTCGCGCGTAACTTTCTACCCAAATGTTGAGTCAATTCTGCGATAACATTTTGTAAAAAACTTGATTTAATTAAAGTCAATAAACTGGTTTAAATAAATCGAAAAAAATAAGTTTGTTCAAAATTTGAACCCTTTATTATAAGGAATAAACAAATTTTATATTTTTGTGCGTTATCGTGAAGAAGCCATAAATTTTTGAATGATCCACCTGCGATTCATCGTCTTGAACTCTAGTCTTCTGAGTCCCAACTGGCATCCGCTTGACATTTAACCTTGGTGCATCGTTAATCGTCTTTCTTTATAACGGCGAGATTCATTCTCATGGCAACCGACATCGAGAGAGAAAAATTCCAATTTGTCGATGAGCTCCGAGAGATGCCGTCAGTCGAGGTTAGATTCAGTGACACTAATCCCTTAATATCTCTTTACACGTGGAGCTATGCATCGGTTGAGAGAGAGAGACAGAGAGAGAGAGAGAGAGAGAGAGAAAGAGTGAGCGAGAGAGAGAGAGACAAAGAGAGAGAGAGAGAGAGAGGGAGGGAGAAGACTAGCGATCACGAAGAGCGCGCATATGTTGGGACAAGTTATCGACCTATCTGAATCGTGGAATTGAGTTCTCGTCTTGTGCGACTCGCTTAACCGGCTGCTCCCGCTTCTTCTGTCGATCCCTTACGAGTTTGAAAACGAGTCAGTTCGAGTTACACCTTATTCATCGACCGGTGCTCTCCACAAATTTTGCTGAGAATCGGTCGAAACGAGACGTCGCCGCTGCCGCCGCACTGTGACAGATCGATCGGCTCGATGCTGCAAAGAGAGAAAGAGGCCATGATAAACTTTCAAACTCTGATGGGAAAAAAAGAGGATCGAAGAAAAAGGAAGGAAAAAAACTGCTTGGAGAGATGAGTGTGAGTGTGAGTATGAGTGTGCGTGCGTGCGTGCGTGCGTGCGCGCGCGTGTGTGTGTGTGTGAGAGAGAGAAAGAGAGAGAGAGAGAGAGAGAGAGAGAGAGAAATTTCAATGTATTCGCTCGCGTGATGGCATCATCTTTCTTTCTATATATGTAAAGTACAAATCTTCGCAAATCGACGACCCGAGGAACTTTCGTGACCCGAACCGGTCCGCCTCGCATCTACACCACAGAACAACCACAGTGATCCTCAACTTCCGCTCCGATCTCGAAATTTTCAGACAATATTACGTATGGATATATGTGGCTTTATTGTTCCAGCGGTTTAAATTTTTTTGTACGTTCCTCAATATTTTCCAACAACCTTTATCTTAAAAATTCACGCGAGAGACTGTAAATGTTTGCTTTGGATTAGGCGAAAAGAAATATTTAGTTAGTATTTTTATTTTTGCTTTGATTAAATTTTGATTGATACACATGCTGAAGTACAGTACGTGCATAAGTACTTGAGTAATAAAAACGGCATCTTGCAAAATATTTACAAGTTAATGAACCGATCGATGTTTTTTTGACTTTTGATTACGGTAGAGGAATGTGCCACACCTCCAGATTACAATTTTGAATAAAACACTTGAAGATATTTACAAAAAATGAAGATTAAACTTATCCGATTGCCTAATGATATAATAACGTTGAAATTTCAAGAGCGATGAATTAATTAACCATCAATTAAGTAAACTGATGAAATTAAATAAAAAATGTTCAAAAATGTGTATAAGGCTTTTTTTAAATTCTGTAAACTGAATAAGTGATTACAAATTCGGTTTATTAATGTATCTGTTGAATATAAAGTATTTAGTGTTTTACATGATATTTTATAACCAGAAAATTTTTAAATTAAGTTACTTTTCTTTGAATATCTCAATAATATATGCGCAATCACAATAATGCTAAAACTTGCATCTTTGCCGTACAATTTAGCAAAAAGTCTGGTTTTTACAGGACATAAAAATGTGTATAGCGAAAATGCAGTGAACATCCTATTAAAATAAAATAAGTCAAATATAAATTTTCATACGGTATATTTTTCATTTATACAGCTACCTAAAATAGAAACCATATAAATGTCGCCTCGGCAAAGTAAGGGTACATTCGTACTCGTATACCGTCATAATGTACAAGTGTAAGTGCTTAAGCGATGTTCATAGCTAGCACGATTATATCAGAAACGTAACGGCGAATAAAATTACGAGTTTTGCCGGTGGCAGAAGCAACAACGTCGACTCGTCCAACTCATTCCGCAATTAACGCGTGCGAGTACGCGAGGATTTTTTTCTTCGAGGCTGCGGATCGCGGCTCGCCACCAGCGGCGATAGTACAACTAACTGAGAAGCCTTTGCCCCGCCCCTACCTCTTCCCCCCTTCTCCCTTTTGACGGTGTCGTCGCCAGCCGCTTCTACTAATCATTCGTTTTTCGAAACTGCTCGAATAGCCGTTCGATATGCTGCGCCGTATAGGCTATTTAATTGCGAGTTTACGTAGTGTTTCTTACAATTATTAATCGATCACTGTACATTTTATGGGTAGCACTAGGTAGTGATCGCTAAAAGATTCGTTGAAAAATTGCGGCAACTTCACACTACTCTAATGTCCTCAAATTTTGATCTCCATGTAATTGTTCTCGCAATTTTACAAAATGTTTCACTCAAAGCAAGATCACACAATTTTGATATATTTAATGCCATTATACAATCGTTCTCTTGGACCCAATCGCGTGTCGATCGGTAAATAATGTTCTATCCACACCGGCTTAAATTTACACAATGCCTATGTACCTGTATTGATGAACTTGCTTATAAATACATGGTTGATGTATATGTAGCTATGAAAAATTGTTACACGGGTGATAGTATCCCTCCATGATTTTTTGTATGAAATTTAATAGCAATTGAAAGGTATTGTGATTAAATATTTATTAATGGAGCTTTAGTAGTCAATAATATACCTCGATTTATCCCGAGATCTAGTTTATCAGCGTGCCTGTTCGCTTTGTAAGGCTAGTTTTCAGATGAAGTGGAATAATTTTTATTTTCTAATGATTATTGAGGAAGTTAAATATTCATAAATTAAAACAAAACTTAAATTAGATTACGATTACGGTTGCATTATTAAAAGTCTGGAAAGATCTCAATGTTTTGTGTGTGTGTGTGTGTGTGTGTGTGTGTGTGTGTGTACGCGTGTGTGCGTGCGTGCGTGTAGGGATCAGGTGGTTAATAAGGATAGGTTCAGGTTTGGTCTCAAAAAAAAATATAAAAAATTAATTTTTATAATCGTACTTTCGTTAATTAGATAGAACTACAATTGTTAAAGTTTTAAGTATTTATGAAAACTTTACTAAAAAAGGAAATCTTCGGTATGAAATTCTTGTTTTTTGAAAGCTTACTGTTATCCGTTTTACCGGTCTTAACTAAAAGATTAAATAGTCTACTATTTGGTACACAATGAAAATAATTTTTGAAATATTTTTTTTTTTCTATATTTTAACGTCTACTTTATGCCACATTATAGGCTTGCCAATTAGCACGGAGCCTTGAAATGCGGTGGCGTCCAAAATACGTGAAAAATAGTACTGCTTGTATCAATCGTCCAGGCATATTGGTCGAATCTTGATCCTTTGGATCAAGAGTCCAGTGCTTTGCTGATTAAGCCACTGCATATTTTTTTTTAAATATTATGAAAGCAAAACAAAAAGTAAACCATGAAATATAATATTACTGTGAGGTTAGTTATTCCATTCGAAATGTTTAAATCAATGATGAAGATATGAGAATCGTAAGAGTTAATAGTCAAGAATATTGAAAAATATTTATATTTATATCTCATTCAAGAAATAAAATAAATTAAACAAAAATCTCAACGGGAGACTGGTAGGCTCGGAATAGTATATGACAGATAAGATGGAAACAGAAGTTTTTTATGAATAATAGATGGACCAGGAGTGGGGAAGAGAGAGAGAGAGAGAGAGAGAGAGAGAGAGAGAGAGAGAATAGTGAGATAGAGATAGACAGACAGAGAGAAAGCCGCAGGCGTTTACGAGCAAATAACCTTTTCATGAATTTGGTTCGCTCGCATTAACTCCTGTACCTTGTACACATACGTACGCGGATATGCTCACGAACAGACGTACGGACGTTCAGACGCAGATACACAGACGTACATGCTGACTCACATCGTTGATTCCTTGCTGTTTTTAGGCTTGACGTGTTCACAGATTGTGTAGGGCGCTATTTAATGAGGAAAAATCGACATAACGACGATAAGGAGAGAAGTTAAATAATATACAGTATTCTTGTTTATTCATTAGGAAATTGTTTTACTAATTGACTATCTGATGTGTTAATCAAATTAATTAATTGTGCTTCGATTTTACTTGTTTTAATTCGATTGCCTTTCACTTTTATAAGAGAAAACTACTTTTCGTCTTTGAGAATTTTGATAAATAGCTTGGTTACTATTGTTTGCACCGAACATTTTATGCCATGTTTTACGCATTATTACTATTTTGAATTAATTAGTCTAACAATAGTAATTAATGTTATTATTAATTATCGCTAATACTGCGGTTATTATCAATGATCGTAATCATAATAAAAATCGTTAATGTTCAGTTTGACAAGTGTAAATACACTTAAATTGTGTAGATACACATAAATTGTAAATACACATAAATTAATTCGACGCAACAATATTTCTTAACTCTTTTTTTTTCTTTCATCTCTCAAACAAAAGTCGCAACGGTGGGTAGATCTTGAACGGGTTTGCAGGCTCATCGTCGCGGGTTCGAAAATTCTGTGCGCAGATGACCGCGTTGGCGTTGCCTGCCGAGTGGGTTGAGATCGGCCGATCTCTTTCTCTCTCTTTCTCTCTCTCTCTCTCTCTCTCTCGCTCTCTCGGTCTATCTCGCGCAGGCGCGTTCAACCGATGTCAAAGGTGATGCCGCACCCTGGCATTGT
>OX465098.1:69941722-69944222 GCA_949987625.1 Chalcis sispes
CATATGTATGTATGCGTGTATCTGTGTAAACGAATCAAGGAGCTCAAGGCTGAAGCCCTTTTCTCAGCTTTCGGTGACTTAAGCGATACACGACGCATAATGTCGTTGAGAGTCGCCTATTGTCATCGATAGAGATACACGCATTCAACTTTCGATTTTCCAGCAATTCCACGATTCTGTTTTTACGCATGAATGAACTTCGAGGTTAGGCGATGCCGTAAGAGATCTTGCAGAATAATAAAAAATTTTTTCCGATAAGATTTAATTTTTAAACTCTACTTTTAGATATATGTTTATTTATTATTATACAAGATTAATGTTACATTTATAATCATAAATATTATATTTAAATGTTATATGTTCTTAACAAAGGTAACATTTTTAATTTTCAAAATATATATTAATTATTTATTCTACGACCGGTTTTAAAATAGATTGTATAGGTTTTCATTAAAATGTTTTTTATTTGCATAATAGCCCATAGGAAGTTATTAAGCATAATACATCTATTGTATAGAACTATTTTAATGTCATACTTTGTTTTAAATTTTATCAGACGGTATGCAGGTTTTAACCTTACATAAAGCTTTCTAAGAGCTAAAAAAATCTCATTTGGGATTAAAATTTTTAATAATTTCAATACGCAAATACATATAATTTATATTTATAAACCTTAGTGATGTAAATGTGTATACACATACTGTATTTTTTAAGTCATAAAATCTCAATGTAACGTGACAGCCGCGACATTGCCTTAATAAAATAACAAGCGAGTGTAATTTGCCCCCTTATATATACTTTATCTTCACAGCAATTGAGTCACGCTCTAATTTTGGCGATCTCCGCAATTAGTTAACGATTTCTTCTACTCGTATTCATTTTTCTCAAGCCAAGAATGTGAAAGGCTAATAATAATACATAGGATTAACGTGTCTCGCGTAATATTAAAATATTAAAGTTTCTATCGACATTCCAATGGCGTAAAAATTAATGGAATAGCATCGCTGCTGTTTGATATTTATTTGTGCATGTATAAATATTTGTTAAAATATTTTTTTCCCTTACTTTATACTTTCTTGCAGTCAACAACTGCATATGCAGAAAAAATATTTTTACATTGTGTATTTTTGCCGCTGACAAAAGTCGAAGTCTACGTAAGTTTGCTTATTTCCTACTATGTCGTATATTTGGCTCGTTGTCGCATAAGGGGGGAAATCACAGTAAAATTTTCAATTTTTCGAAAAAAATTTTTTTCGCCTAACAGGTGCTTTAGGGTCTTAAAAATAATATACCAAATGATGGAATACGGCAAAAGTGTCCGAGTGCCCAAATTTTTCATTCTGCGGTAACGCCACTCAGGTATGCTCCGAGCGCCTTAAAACTTTAAACGCGTTTTTCTCGAAACCACTTTTTTTGAGCTCGCCGAAGACATAACTCAAGCAAATCTTTACCGATCAACTTGAAAATTTGACAATAGCTTTGAAATATCTTTTTCCGCAGAGCTACGTAGGATTTTTTATTTTATATAGCTTAGTTTTTTTTATCGAAGATTTGATGGCGTTTTTTTTTGTTAAAAATTTAAGTTTATTTTCAAACATGCACCATTTTGTGAAAAATCAATACATTGAAAAAATCCTACGTAGCTCGCTAGCTGTTGTTATATCAAAACTAAAAAATTTTGGTTTTTTCTTCCAGGTCAAAAATTAAGGAGTCTGCGTCTTCGGCCATCGACACGCTTTTAAAAATAGGCGCCTTGGGGCATATGCTGCGCAGCCGCCATTTTTAAATATTTTTTTTTGAAAAAATTACATTTTGTACTTTTTTAGTATTGCTATAAAACCTACTTTACAGATTTTCGATTGATACTTTTATTCAGCCAAAATTAATTCCCGAAAATATGCCTATTTTTTTGTGTGCTACTGTGATTTCCCCCCATAAAGAAAAAGACACAAAATAGAAAAAATTTTAAATGAATGCCGTAGAAGTACGAAGATAAAGAGAATCGTGCGTTCAAATTTTCAGAGAGAAAGAATCAATAAAATCGCGATCGCGTCATATAGCTCTCTCGCTCGTTCGACGCGTACGCGTCGAGCATTAACAAAACTAAATCCAAGGCGAGACTGCAAATAACGAAGCAGGGGTCATCGAATCAAATTCCAAAGCAGGTTACCTCTTTCCTTCCTCTTCCCCTACCCCCCAACCCCCAACGCACCACGCAGAAATTATTATCTTTATGTTATGGAAATCTGTCAATTTTTTTTATCGGTATAATTAATATCAGACAAATTATAACATTCTGGCGCAAACGCGAAACTAAAATATTCACTGACATCGAGTGCCGGCTGCAACCGCTTACGATTTCACGAAGTTTTGCGATAGTGGTGCAGCAGTCTTTGCGCCGTCTCTCCATTTTCGCATGCAAATAAGGCATGTCCACCACTGTACTGCAGGGAGTATATAAGCCGAAGACGAATTTAAGTAGTTCTAGTCGCAATTCAAT
>OX465098.1:69954222-69969611 GCA_949987625.1 Chalcis sispes
GAGAAAACGACCGAGGACTTCGGAGGCGCGCAGGCCGGGCAGCGTCTCGCCGAAGCCGAGCAAGGTTGCGGTGCCGGTTCTCGCGGCCGGAGCTCCGATCGCGTCGTGTCCGACGGCACCCGCCACTCCGATCTCTAGCGCCCAGACGCCTACTCCCGCAGTTGCCCAGACGACGGTTCCGAGGCCTGGGAGCCCACCTCCTATCAGGTGTCCCTCGCTTTGTGGGCACATGCCGTGTGGCGACGGGCAAACGGTCAACCGCTGGACCGTAGACGACGTCGTCACCTACGTCTCCTCCATCGATATTTGCGCCGAATATGCACAGGTAACGTTTTATACTCTGCTTCAATGAATTAACATTTTAAAAATTTACAATCTTGCAAATTCGTAAATATTACAATCATTTAAAATATTATAATTATTATTGTATTTTTATACAAATTTAAAATACTTCATTTAGTTGTTATTAAAGTTTATTAAATTTTGATTACTTTAATTTTACACTGTAATAGTTCGATGCTTTCAATACTGAGTTCTTAAAGTTAAGTTAGATATTAAATATGCAACAATAATTGTGTAAACAGTTCTGCGCAGTTTTATACTAAATACATAGATCAAAGTAAGACTTTAATAAAGTAAACATAACGGATGTGTTCGTATAAGATGTTCATCTGCGTACATTGTACACGAGGATGCAAAAATTTTTAAAAGCATTGTTTTCAATTGTTTTATATTAGTTAAAAAAAGCTCAATACTAAGTCACGTTTTATTCGTGATGCAAAAAACTTTTTCTTTAAAACGCTTAAATATCTGATTAAAAAACGACTTTTGTTTGAAGATACGTGTAAAATATTATATAGATTTTGTAGAATTTTTAAATAGAAAAAAAAGAATTACATACAACATAAAAGAAAATAAGTCAAATAGAAGACTCGAGAGTTTAAGTGAATTAAGATGTTGAAAAAGTGAATCGTGTTATCAACTCTGTCAAATCAATCGTGATATGATATATGGTATAACTCGATCGTTTAAATGTATATATATATATATATATATACATATATATTCAATCAATTTTGGGGACGAGCGCTAGACAACGACTGATCGCTGCTCTCTATCAACAAAATAACAATGAGCGATAAAGTTACGTATTTGCGTCAATATAAAAAACGAGGAAAACATCGCACGTCATCGAGGTAAGAGCTCGACTTTTGCTCAACAACAAGATTATATTGTAAACAAAACTCAGAGCCTTCACAAACACGCACACACACACACACACACACACGCGCGCGCGCGTGAATTATTACAGCGATAAATCTATGAGCGATTGGAAAAGAAGCAGAGTAGAAATTTTTTCAAGTCGCTCTCTGTCGCATTTCGCAAAAGCAACCTTTATGATGGCTTCGAGTTATCAAAATCACTAAATTTCCGAGAATTATTTAAATCAATAGGAACTCGCGGCTTCACACACACACACACACACACACACACACACACACACACACACACACACACACATATATATATATATATAAATGTGGCTTTATACGTGTATCAGACAGTCTCTTGATTTCCGCCAGACACGACTCTCCGGTTTCGTGAGTCGGCGCGTGTAAATAACAGCAATTCAGAGTTCGTGTTGGCCGCTGGCTTGTAGAATGACACCTAAACCCTCCTAACATCGGCCCACTGACAGAACTGGTTCGCATGCTCTCTGCTGCTAAGGAAGCTGTGCGCAGCGAGAGACTTTGAGAATTCATCGAGCCGCGAATATCAATCGCAGCGTAAAGTACGAAGTGCTCGCAACTTTTATTTGGATTTCAATATATTCGGCGAGATTTATCTGATCGAGTCAAGACGTCGGCTTTCACTAAAATTAAACTCGTGTGTGGATGGTAATTAATGTTCGGCAAGGACGAACTAATTAGGTACATTCGCCGGTTACGCTACCGATGCGATAATTAGCCGAGCTTATCGTGTTCACGTACGCTCGCAGCGGACCGTGCATGTGTACAAGTACCGTTGGCAAGATTTATGAAAATATAGCCGGGTAGCAGCAGTGAAATTTCCAAAGGCATCGGATTGTAGACCATTAGCTCTTCGGCACAGTGAAGGAGTATATGATCGTATAACGTATATGCTTTCGAAAAAAATTGCTCTCTCTCTCTCTCTCTCTCTCTTTCTCTCTCTTTCTTTTTCTTTGTCTCATAACATAGACATAGATGGATGAATTTATGTGCGAGGATATGAATGTGAAGGATTAAAGGAACGCGTACGCGCGTGCAGGTTCCCGAAGTCTTATTGACGACGTCGCCAGTGTCGGTGGCAAAAAGAGAGTGGCTCGTGATTTAGAAACGTGCAACAACGACAACACGACGCTGTGGCGAAACACGTGTTACGCGGAGAGCAGGAGCCAGATATACATCGAAATAGAGCTCGAAAGATTGGTATAAAAGTCGTGCACGAGGGGACGACCGCGTATACATCTCGCGCCCGCTATATTCAATGAGATGCCGCCGAGCATAGTGTGGGAGCACTGTGACTTGGATACTTAGCGCGCGTGTGTGTGTGAGCGAATGAGAGAAAGAGAGAGAGGGAGAGAGAGAGAGGGAGAGAGAGAGAGAGAGAGAGTAAAAAGGGAAGGGGAGAGCGGCGTACTACAAATAACGCTCGCGTGTACGGCTAAATCAGCGGTAGCGCGCTCTCGCGAAAAGAGATTTATTGCGATAGACACCATAACGGCGCTTTCCGCGAGTTTCCCTTCAAAAGCCGTGGACTGATGCGATCAATAGCTTTTAGCATCTTTGCCAAAAAATGGATACCTACGATTCGAGCGGGATACCTACGATTTGTACCTACAAATGGTCTTTTAAGTGTTCACGTAAAAATTATCTCGCAGCATTTCCATTAAACGGGGGAAGATGTTTGAAAATTTAAGAAGTTAACGAATACTTTACTGTGTATCTATAAACTGGTAACCACAGCTTCTACTACGGAAGTAACTTATATATAAAATTTTTTCGGAAATTATTTAAAGTAACGGCGCGTAATTTTGATAAAATAACTAAGAAACTGGGAAATATTTTTCTTTCGGCAATAAAATAAAATTCTAAAATTTTATTTCCTCGCTAAATATTTTATATGGCAATCAAAGCAGTTTTTTAGCAAAGCCGTGAATGTTTACGAGTTACGAAACCGTCAATGCGAAAAATTAAAATTATTCGAGAAAGTAAGGTAATATTCTGCGAAACCCTTGTTAAAAAATTTACATGATAACCGCGAGGAGAAAAAAGAATAAAGAAAAGAAGGAGAAAAAACGAACAACGAAAAGAAAGAGAATATGAGATAGGAGGCATAAGCGAAGATCGCAAAGAGGAAGAAATATCTGAAATGCAGCATAGAGCGAAATAGTAAAAGTACGCGAGTTTGAGCATTTAAAGATTACAATTACATTGAGAGAGAGAGAGAGAGAGAGAGAGAGAGAGGGAGAGAGAGAAAGGAAGAGTAAGAGTAAGAGTAATATCTCCGGGGGCAACTCCTCTTTTCTTAGAAAAATACAGATCCAATCTCGAGAGCGCGGTTTTAAAATTTTCGAGGTGCTGCATAAAATACTTCTGACCGGTAGTGTATACGGATACATTTGTGCATACGAGTAGGTATATATACGTGCAGAAGAGTAAGCGCGTGCGCGTTTGCGCGCGCAGTGGGTCCACGTCTATCCATCTTTCTCTCTCGAGGTCCGGTCGGGATGCTGCCGGCGGGGACAATTACGCAGATGGCAGGCAGACAGCAAAGCGAACAAGCGAGCAAGGTCCTGATCGGTCGAGGCGCGTGCGTTGCTACAGCCCAAGAAGGAAAGAAAGAGAGAGAGAGAGAGAGAGAGAGAGAGAGAGAGAGAGAGAGATGGAGGCAAGCCGAAGACTTGCATGTGTGCGCGTGTACTCCGGTCGAGTGATTACAGAGTGCGCAAAGCTCTATGGCGAAGCGCTCGCTCGCTTTTGCCCCCGGCGCGTGTTGCATATCCGCAGCAACAACGGCTGCCAACGACGGCCTCCTTGACTCTCGAGGCTTGCTTCTTGTGCGCATCTCTCGCGCCTTGGATATGTAACTTACGGTTTCGTATTCCAAGAAATGCGAGCGAGCCTTCTTTGCTTGCTCATCCTCGCTCGGGAAAATGCGGGAATGCGTTAAAGGGCTTTACTAAGACACTACGACTCTCGTATGTTCTTGCTTGCCTGTGTACTTTTCTCATGGGCTAATTCTACGTAGAAGCGTTGATACTTAAACTCATCTTGCGTCGTGGCATTAACTTTGTATCCACTTTATTCTTGTAGCAAAAGATTTTTCGTATCTTGATCCACTTTTATCTTGATTTGTATGGTCAAACCAATCATTTTCTTATCAACTATCTATAAGAAGCCTGATTATCTTTCATTACCGTAATAACTGCGTATTACATTAAAAAAAGTTTTTAAATTTCCAATTTTTCATATCGATTACGAATTTCATCGTAATAAATTTCTTGTTTTTTTTTTCTTATATATATATATATATATATATATATATATATATATATATATATATATATATATATATATATATATAGTTTGATATTCAAGAGCCCTGTATTTTTTATAAAATAAAAGATATTGTCAAAAATTTTGATTGCTCGCGACAGATTAGAGCTATTTTTTAAAATATTTCGAATCGAGCGCGAGTTGAGCGCGGAAAAGTGCACTTGTTATCTTAGAAAAGAGCTAGAAGAAAAAAACGTGCGCGCTCTAGTCAATATATGTCTGTTAAATTTTTATTAGCCCAGCTAGACGATATATGCGGCGGTTTTCTCTCCTTTCCGTCTAATCATTGAGAGTGCCTTTCTCGATCTTTGCGATGATTTTCTCTTACTCAAGCGCGGGCGCCTTACGCGCACGCTGATCCTAATTAATTTTAAAAAAAGCAGAAAGAGCAAAGGAGAAGAAGAAGGAGAAGATAGAGGAAGTGTGCGTTCAGCAGCGTATCGGGAGCTTGTGGCGGCTCTGCTTTTATATCGAGCAAAAAAACAAGTTGAACCGATACGTACGTGTATGCGTGCGCATATATGGAGCTCGGTGTTCCGCCGCTGACGTCGGTGGCGGTCTGTACTGAACTTTCACCGCAATTAAAGTAAAGCGCAATTTCTATTCGTAAATACGGAGAGCCATGTAATATCGCGAGCGAGTTACTTCTTGCAATTACTAGTACTACACTACTTGCACGCTCACAACGGTTATTGGCTTAGGCGCGAGGTCACGGCCTCGTGCGTGCGCGTAGTGCGAGCGCATATACGTTTGAGCCTCGGTTAGTAAATCAAGGATAAAGTGTTTTGTAACTGTTGCGTAGTTATTAATAACATCAAATCAAAAACATTTGCTGAATGCCTTTTAATTGAAGACAAACGGATTCGTGAGTTTGTTAAACTTAGATATCTTTTTCAGTGCTCGCAAGAGTTTGTTCCGCGTGTTGCCCATGTAATGTCTCATGAAATTTCTTCTTCTTTTTTTACTTTATTATAAGATAAGCAATGATAACAAGATCTATCTGCATAAAACGATAATTTTTTTATGATTTTTAAATTATCAAAATGACATGGAAAGCATTGTAAGCGTTGGGCAAATCATGTATCTCGATAAAGTAATTAGCTAATTTAATGAATATTATTAAAATAATGGCGCCGTTATGTCTACGCAATTACATACAGCGCTTTACCATAATTTACTCTGCCGCCTGATGTATTATTTCGATACGATCTATCGATGCGACAATCCTCGACGAGCAATCGAAACGAATCGCTCGGTATCACGTACTCGTGTGTTTTCGTGCGTACTGCCACATTTCCCAGACCCTTATTCGAGGCTCAAAAAAATGGAATGAAAATGAAAAAAAAAAAAAAAAAAAAACTGATTAAAAAAAAAAAAAGTAACTACATCTGACGTGTAAGAAATGAAAGTGAACCTATATACCATCCGGTATGCATTGCACACAGTGGTCATTTTGCCTCGCGGGAAAAAGTTTTGCACGATCGTCTCTCTTCTTTCCGATCATAAGTAGATCACTGTCATTAAACTTGTCGGAGCATCGATTGCTCGTTCTTGCATGGTGCATGCATGACTTAGCTCGCGAGTGTTTTTCCGAGGCAGCATTTCAAATTTTATGCACTGTCGCATTCGTCTCGACATTCTTCAGATAGGAATCTCTCTCTCTCTCTCTCTCTCTCTCTCTCTCTCTCTCTTTCTCTAAAGAACGAGAGATTCGACACGCATCGATTGCCTGTCTGCCCTAACTCTGCTTTTATTCATATACATTATTATACATTATAACGGGTTCCCAATAAAAGGGAGAAAGACTCGGAGACATCGTCCGCGCGACTGGATATTATAACGAGTTTCAGAGAGATGTGTGTGTGTTCTATATGTGAGCTCTATATAGTCCTTTATGAGGGACAATTTAATAAAACGAAATATTGTAAACAGCTTGTTTTTCGGACCAACTAGGCTCGGGACTCGAACATCTTTACACCAACTAGTTTTCCAACATTTCAAATCTTCAAACTGCTTACCTGTTCTTTATTTTTCGATCTATAAATAAAATAAAATGTTGTTCGGGTTTTTCTCTCGTAATTAGCGTTTGGCTAATAATAAAAAAAGTTACTTTTTATCGCTATAATTATAAAATTAGAATTTTATTTATTTATAAGATTTAAAAAATTTCTACACTTCTTGTTCGATTAAATTTAATTTTATAAATATCAAACACTATAAAGCCTACTTATGTGATTATAAGAAAATAAATGGCGTATTAGAATTTTAAATTTGCTCAAATCCGATTACATGCAACTTATATTGAGCGCAAAATGATAACTAAATAGAAAATCGAGTGCCAAAACTTGGTAAATGCGCCATAAGGTCATGTCTAATTTCGCTCGGTCTATAAGCGCTATTTAACGGAAGATTTATTGTTAAAAAGAGAAAAAATCGAAAACGCGAGCAATTTATGAGAAATTAGCGAAACGGTGTCTATTTGGGCGGAACCGCTGTTACCGCTATGGTGTAATCTTGCCGAGGACCCAGGTGATTATCTACAAAGCTGGCAAGTCAGCCACACTAGCTCTGCGGCGCGCTAAATTTTTTCTCGGCTTTCAAAGATATCTTTCGGAAGCGTAAATTAGCTCCCGCGCGTACGTAATATATGATAATTATAAGAGCGGCCGCAGCTTCAGTAGCCCGCAATGATTGCATTGATGTGGATACCTATCAAATGATAGAATATTAATTCATTATATTTTAAAAGAAGATATAGACAGTTAATTGAAGTTTCTCTCGATAATGCAACATGAAACGGCTGTAGTTAACGTTTATATTGGACAATCGTACGAATAATTTCTTAAAAACTTTTACTTTGTGATTTATTAAATGTCATAGCACTTGCAGCGTGAAAAACATATTTCGCATTTTGCACAATTTTTTTATTCTATCATTAAGTAAATGATTCTGGTAAAATTGATGTAAGTAAATTTACTGATGTTATGTTTTATAGTATAAGCAGCATATTTTTTTTTCGAATTTTTTGTTCAGTGAATAATGAATCAGAGAATTTAAACTATAGCACACGCGAATATTTTCGTGCATTGTTAAAACAACAACGACATGTAAACAAGAAGAATATTTATTGAGCTACAGAAATTAAAAGAAGAAGCGAGTGCTGCGCTACGTCTGAGAGATAGTAAGATACAAAAAATGTGCGTATCACCCAATTAAACGAAAAGCGAGAGAGATAGAGAAAGAGAAAGAGAGAGAGAGAGAGAGAGAGAGAGAGAGAGAGAGAGAGAAGAGAGAAAGAGAGAGAGAGAGAGGGAGTACAGCAAGTGTCGCTGCACTATCGAGGGAGATAGGGAAAAATTAATCAGATAAAATTCTATGAAGTGGGATAAATTAAAACTTAGAAGGGCTAGAATCATTACACGCCTCTACCGAATCCTACCTATCCTTCGAGGTCCTGCATAAGACGCTTTCACTTAAAAAAAATATAGTAAAAAATTAATTGATAAAAACTGCATAACAATTATACCGTGATAATTAATTTTTTCCATTATAATGTTAGTCTATGCTTCGGTAACATCAATAAGCATCGACAATTTCAGCAGCAGCATCGGGACTTGCAGCGATAAAAAAAGTTTTTAAAAAATTTATGCGAGAAAAGGAACTTAAAGAGCGAGGAATCAAGAGAGAGAGAGAGAGAGAGAGAGAGAGAGAGAGCGAGAGGCAGCCAAAAAGAGTACACATATGCGGCTGGTGTACAGAAGCGCGCAAGCCACGTGGCAAGTTTGAGGCGCGCGCGTGTTGTGCGTGCGCGTAGAGCGACGCGGTAGTGTAGCATAATTCCGCGAGTAGCTGCCGGCGATAAGTTGCCTCGCCCCGTGCACGCAACTCTGCGTCTCCCTTTATAATTTCCTCGGAGAGTAGTTCGTGCCTTTCTCCTCCTTTCGCATCCTGTACTAATTTCTACACACGAGCACCATCATCGGGCTCGTTGGCTGCTTTTACGCTTCAGACACGCGTTTCCATCCAGCCTCCTTCTCTTTCATTGCGCCTTTTTTCTTTTTTACCTTCTTTATGTATCTCCTCGCATCGCGGCGCACATTATATACACTCGCAGAAATTATTGCTCTGTCTCTTTCCTTCTCTCTCTCTCTCTCTCTCTCTCTCTCTCTTTCTCTCTCGTTCGCGCGTGGGCTTAGTACGCAAGCAATTCTGAATGGCTTGCGAGAAGCGATTAAGTCCTCTTATTTTTTATATTGTTGCAGACTGTTTACATACCGTTTCGTACGGAGACAATATAAAATGTAAGAGCTTTCCTTTTTTAATCGTGCTTTTGCTTCTCCCTCTAACTTTGATGATTTTCAAATTCTTAAAATATTCTGATATTTTAAAATAAGGGGTTTTATTTTTTGCTTCTTAAATTTTAACGTAAAGAAACGCTTTATTCATCAGACAGGTAGGTAGTATTACGTTTTCGTTTTGAAAACTTCGCTGCGATAATATTCATAAAACTTCATTTATACAGATTGACATTATTTTGATTTGTGTAGAAGAATTGTTATGCATGATCATTTATTACAATAATTCGTAGATCTGTTAGATTGTAAGCAAAAGATACATAATAGCCTTCTCATTGATTATATAGTCTCGCGATCATACAAGAATAGTCTTCTCATAAAAAAAACGATGAACGTTAATTCTTTACATATGCAAAAAGTTAGCAGGACGTGTATGTATTGAAAAATATACTTGCAATTAGTTTATAGTGAGATTTGTGTATTGGTCGCAATGATAATATTGAGCATGACTATGAAAATTGATAAATTAAAAACCGTATATTAAAAACATTTCTCATTTCGATAAGTACTCTTATGCATAGACGTTTCACCGTAAACTCAGTATTTTTCTCCGTCAATCGGTATAAAAGGATCTTTCATGCTCTTGATGTTCAAGGATCATCGAGACTTGGCGTCGATTTGACAACTATTGGGTCAACTGTACTTTTAAATCTTTGTATTTGTTTTTCAGCCTGAGGCAAATTAACGTTACATAATTCATCTCCTTTTAAACGGTCGGGCACGCGATCGCGACAGAACGGATATGCAGAATTAAATATGAAAACCGTGAGTTTGTATAAAATTGCGAGAGGAAGTCTGTTCCGAAAAGACGCTCAGATATTTGTTAAAAAATTTTTTATTACCGGTACTCCACCTCCAAGTTTACATAGGAACTCGGATATCCGCAGTGAATATCGGCGAAACTGATGCATGAGAAAGCGAAACGGCTGTAGGCTTCTTTGGAAAACCATCTCGTTTCTTCCCTACGCTGATAGTGCACTTTTAGATCTCTCTCTCCCTCTCTCTCTCTCTCTCTCTCTCTCTCTCTCTCTCTCTCTCTCTCTCTCTCTCTCTCTCTCTCTATATATATATATATATATATATATATATATATATATATATATATATATATATATATATATATATATATATATATATATATATATATATATATATATATACATCCATCTATCTCTCTCTAATTTTTTTTTTCTCGCTCTCTAACAACTGCTTATTGCGATCTTATATAGATGAAACTGGTCGATTCATTTAAATTCAACGACTATGTTACCGCGATCCAAGCCTGCGGCTTTAGGTCGAGACTGTGCATCTTCTGATTATCGGTCATTGAGTTTGTGTATTTGCAAAATTTGTCGTGGTACGAAAAATCGGTGGGCTCACAGAGCGTAGCAGGCATTATTTACAGATTAAATTAAAGCCCTGTAATCCCTCGATACATACTCTCGTTTACGTTGATCGAGCTAGGAAGCTTAAAAGGATCTCGTGGGAAGGAGCGAAGAAAGCGCGCGCATAGTCGTCGTCGATATGAGTGCCAAGACGGTCAAAGTCCGAAGTAATTAATTGCAGATCGGTGGACGATGGTACACGAGCGATGGTGCACGCTGCTGATGGATGTCCCGAACAGCAGCATATATCGCCAGTCGGTTCGATAACGAAACTTATAATTTAATGGTTAATTATATGACGGATGCGCGGACGCGATTCGGGGAGCCACTGGGCGGGCACTGACGTGCAGGAATGCAAGCTTTCCCCCATCTCCCCTCTCTTGCTCTCCCTCCCACTTTTTCTTTTCTTCGCTCTTTCATTCAAGTAGATGCGAGTGCATGCATCGTCGAGCTCCTTCATACACTCTTACTTCATTACATTCACTATTTTTCCTTCATCTTTTTCTTTTTCTTTTTCTTTTTCTTCTTTTTCTTCTTTTTCTTCTTCTTCTTCTTCTTCTTCTTTGTTCTATTTTTTCTATTTGTTCTATCTTTTGCTTTACTTTTTCGAATCGCGTCATCAACGTCTCCTATCGCAGTGTACTTATTTTTCCGACAAGGCTCATTTTATTTACTTGCGCGTGAGTTATGTATAAAGCGCCGCCAACGACAGATCCACGCTAGCAAAAACGTAGAGCTAAGAGAGACGAGAGGAACGGGCGAGCAGTCGATAAGCGTCGAGGCATTACTCAAACTCCTCCATCTTTAACTTGCTTGATTGAGAATTGAGATGCTTACGTTATTTGCTCGAATAAGATGAACAGGCGCTCTGTTTTTGTGGAAAGTTTTGGTAAACATTGCCATCTACATATGCTTCTTGATAAGTATCGAAATAAATTTATTGCCATTAATGAAGATTTTCGAAATAAGTAGTATGTGTATTCTTTCGAAATAAAACATCTTTTTTAACATTGAAAATTTTGTTTACATGGTTTCTGGGCAATCAAATAAATTTACTCCATTTAACGATAGAAGAATGTTATATAGTTTATTCCTCTACCGTATTGTATTAAAATGGAAAAGCACCTTTTATTATTATTCATTAGATTAAAAAATACATTTCAAAAAATTTCAAGATTGATTATATTCGATAACTAAAAACATTTTATATTATTTGATTATTTTGAATGCTACAACTGCAAATTTTTATCTCACAGTTATAAATTAATGCTAACTCTTTGAGTTATGAACAAAATT
This sequence comes from Chalcis sispes, assembly GCA_949987625.1. NCBI lineage: Eukaryota > Metazoa > Arthropoda > Insecta > Hymenoptera > Chalcididae > Chalcis > Chalcis sispes. Next base: position 69,965,839 of record OX465098.1, read on the forward strand.
ATAAATTATATTTGCAAATAATATCGGGCCTCATGTAAACGACTACCAGAGGTTCTTAAATATTATAGAAAGCCGTCTGGGCCAATGCAAGCGCATTTACGATACGGAATATCCACAAGAAAGAATAATAATAATCATAGTCGACTGGAAATTCAGAAAAGAATATTAGGCGCAGGCGGTATCGGTAGCGAAAAACCGCGTTGCGCAACGGTAAACATGCGCATTTACAAGATCGCATTGGTGGCTAACATAATTAAGAATAAATTATGGCGGCAATCAAATCGAGTTAGCGCAAGCAAGTTATTTTTCATCTTTACCTTTGCACTTGTGCAAGTGTGCTTATACCCGTATTATCTATCTTTCTTGCGCTTCCCCTTCCCGCCCTCCCTTTTTTCCTCTCTCTCTCTCTCTCTCTCTCTCTCTCTTTGACTCTTTCTTCTGTAGTAATAGTTTTCGTAAATATTGGGCTTGAGCGCCCAATAGTATTTTTATGTATTTATGCATTGAATTTGATTCAATCGTAATACATGGAGTGTATGCTCTATACAAGGATTGAGCAAATAATGTGCTTGTTTCTTCAATTTTACATTCTGTGAAAATCGACGCGCTCCTTTCTTATACGTATTTTTTACAATTACTGACAATATTCCCTTTAAAAAGATTGTTAAAATCCCAGATTATTCTTAATATAATGCAGTTTATAAATTTCAATGGAAAAAAAAAACAGATTTACGTAGGATGGCTTTAGAATGTAACGTACATCGGCTTAGTAATCTCCTCCAACATGCATACATGATATATAAAAGAAAGACCAAAGGCTAGAAAGAGAAAAAAACAAAAGAGAGAGAGGGAGAGAGAGAGAGAGAGAGAGAGAGAGAGAGACAGACAGACAGACAGACAGAGAAAGAGAGAGAGAGAGAAAAAGAGAAACAAAAAATATGCTGCAAGTGTGCCTTAACGTAACATATGTACATAAAAAAAGCACATGTACAAGTTTGGTAAATAGATATCAGAGAAAAAGAGAGAGGGAGAGAGAGAGAGAGAGAGAGAGAGAGAGAGAGAAGGAGAGAAGGGGAGTAAGAGTAAATGATTCGGCGTTGATCGCGCGAGACTTTTGCACATGTTGAAAGGGAGTGGGGAAGCAGAGAAAAGGCCGCGTGTGCTGACACAAGTCTACATTTGCATTATACACGGCGTACCGGCCGATTTATTTAGCTGGAGTTATAGCAAAATATACGCCAAGAGACTTGGATCGTCGATAGCCGCTCTTTTCTCTCTCCCTGCCTCCTTCTTTCTCTTGTGGTGTCTTACGTATATGGTAATAGCGGGCTTTACTCTCTTTCTCTTTCTCTCTCTATTTTTCTCCGTCATGCCTCGAGCTATCGTTATTTTTTCATGTTCTTTTCCTTTTTTCTCCTCTCCTCTCCTCTCTTATCTCTCTGTCTGTCTCTCTCTCTCTTTCTCTCTTTCTCTCTCTCTCTCTCTCTCTCTCTTTATCTTCCTCTCTTCCCCTCTTTTAACAGAAAGCCATGGCGTGTTCACCTTTGACTTCTCTTGGTGGCAATGCAGCACACGAGTGCTGAGATGCATCGGAGTGCGACCTTTGAAACTTGACTCTTTGATCGAGGAACGAGGACGAAAGCCTTTCCAGAGAATTTGAATATCTCTCATTCTGGTGCTTAAGATAGTTGTTCGTACCAGGAAAGCACTACATTGTCAGTTATCAGTTTATATTAGCGGATAACCATTGTCAAATAAATATTTTCCTTATCGTACCGTGCAATCAATTTTTATGACTCTTATCAATATTTATAAATTTATTCCTTGTTGCTATAAGCTCATTTTAATAAAATATTTTTTTAATTCTCATTGAATTTTTTATTAAATTATAAATATTTAATCTATAGGGAAGTCTATATTAAAATTGATACTGTAATTACTGTTTTTAATGTGACGATGCGAACGTGCATTATTTTCGAATAAATGTGCGGTCTACGTTACAAAGCGGCGAGCAACGCGCAAGTTTGTTTATAGAAAAAATTTTAGTAATGGAATAATACAATTTGAGCAGTAAACCATAATGGTGCGTGTTGTAGTGATTTTGAATGCAGCTGCGAATTAACATAATATAGTAAAGAATATGATGCGGCAGTATCACTCTACGCGTACTACGAGGCAACCGTAGTTAAACTACTTTCTGTTCCAGCACTGTTTGTGAAAATTATTCTTCATTTCTTAGGATTTCTAAAGTAGAGCCTCGCACAACCGTCATCGGCTTACTTTTTGCTCCAACCACTTTTATGAAATATTTCCTATTGCACAGTATTATAATTGCGCCTGTATAACATTAATTAAGCCAAAAAACAGCAAAAATAATGATCATGTAAATTGTAGGCAAATTTTTTAACACTAGATTGCCAGAGCAAGTCAATTTGACTTATCTATGACTTTAAAAATCTACTGAAAATATATTTTAAAACAGAATATACATGTTAAAAATGTTTTAAATAAAATTCTATTTTAAAGAAACTTTATTCAAAACAATTTTTACATATAAATTTTGTTTTTAAAATATATTTTCCGCAGATTTTTAAAATCACAAATGAGTCAAATTGACTTGCTCCGGCAATCTAGTGTTAATGGAAAAAATGTTTTAGTTCTACAACTAAAATTTTTTTTGTAATCTTTGACAGTAGTTTGTTAAGGATATCTGTTAAAAATTAATAATATAATTTAGTCAAATTTTCAAAGACGCAGTACTTTCGAGTATATATATATATATATATATATATATATATATATATATGCATTCATATCCACGGATACCATGCGTGCATCTTTAGGGAGAGAGAGAGAGAGAGAGAGAGAGAGAGATAGAGAGAGAAGAAACAATACATCTAGCTGTTTGGTTGCAAGCTATTATTCAATTAAAATTTTGAACAAGTCTTCGGCCGGGCACAACTTTATTCTTTTCGTTTCGTTTCTTTCGGTGGCGGATAGCGGTCTCGGCTTGTTAAGGCCAAAAGTTCTTCGGGATGACGTGAAGATGGCAACCCACTCTCGATATAGAAAGAGCGAACGACTCGTGAAAAAGAAAAATAGATACAGTGCGGTGCAAAAAAAGTATGATAAAAAGGGAGGCAACGAAAAGGCAGGAAAGGAGGAGAAAAATGCAAGAGAGTCACTGGAACAAAAAGAAAGTTTGACAGTGAGAACGTTTTCGACATGGAGTACAGAGTTAATCGATTAGGGATGAAATAATGGCGACCGAGGCGATGAGAAAATTTTTCCTCTCGTCGACTGTTTGTGCCGTGATCATCGCGCAATTTCGATAACTCTCCTTCTGGGACTCAAGTGCCATCCATGTTTTATTTTCTTTTCTTATCGCTCGAATTGTATCGGTTGCATTCCTCGAAAGAGTACCGTAATAAACAAATTTTTAAATATGATTGATTAGTAATTATAGCTTGATATTTATTTAAAAAATATTCAAATTTTAATTATTATATATTAATTAACGACGCATATATAAACATACGCGCACGTGCCCATGCACACACACACACACACACGCGCGCGCGCGCGCACGCATAATCATCAATTTTCGTAGGTATCTGATTAAACGGAAGAGGCGGCAAGGTACACCCGAGCAAGCCACACTTCTCGACGCTTATAAAGGAGGCAAATGTATATGTTCCCGTATAGAGCTCGCATCACAAAAGGCCTCTTGTTCTCTGTTTTCCTCTTTTCGTTACTCTTCGTCGACATCCCCT
>OX465099.1:0-23497 GCA_949987625.1 Chalcis sispes
AACCCAACAACCCAATAACCCAACGACCCAACAACCCAACAACCCAATAACCCAACGACCCAACAACCCAATAACCCAATAACCCAATAACCAAACCCAATAACCCAATAACCAATAACCCAATAACCCAATAACCCAATAACCCAATAACCCAATAACCCAATAACCCAATAACCCAATAACCCAATAACCCAATAACCCAATAACCCAATAACCCAATAACCCAATAACCCAATAACCCAATAACCCAATAACCCAATAACCCAATAACCCAATAACCCAATAACCCAATAACCCAATAACCCAATAACCCAATAACCCAATAACCCAATAACCCAATAACCCAATAACCCAATAACCCAATAACCCAATAACCCAATAACCCAATAACCCAATAACCCAATAACCCAATAACCCAATAACCCAATAACCCAATAACCCAATAACCCAATAACCCAATAACCCAATAACCCAATAACCCAATAACCCAATAACCCAATAACCCAATAACCCAATAACCCAATAACCCAATAACCCAATAACCCAATAACCCAATAACCCAATAACCCAATAACCCAATAACCCAATAACCCAATAACCCAATAACCCAATAACCCAATAACCCAATAACCCAATAACCCAATAACCCAATAACCCAATAACCCAATAACCCAATAACCCAATAACCCAATAACCCAATAACCCAATAACCCAATAACCCAATAACCCAATAACCCAATAACCCAATAACCCAATAACCCAATAACCCAATAACCCAATAACCCAATAACCCAATAACCCAATAACCCAATAACCCAATAACCCAATAACCCAATAACCCAATAACCCAATAACCCAATAACCCAATAACCCAATAACCCAATAACCCAATAACCCAATAACCCAATAACCCAATAACCCAATAACCCAATAACCCAATAACCCAATAACCCAATAACCCAATAACCCAACAACCCAATAACCCAACAACCCAATAACCCAACAACCCAATAACCCAACAACCCAATAACCCAACAACCCAATAACCCAACAACCCAATAACCCAACAACCTAATAACCCAACGACCCAACAACCCAATAACCCAAATACCCAATAACCCAATAACCCAACGACCCAACAACCCAACAACCCAACAACCCAATAACCCAACAACCCAACAACCCAATAACCCAACGACCCAACAACCCAATAACCCAACGACCCAACAACCCAACAACCCAATAACCCAACGACCCAACAACCCAACAACCCAATAACCCAACGACCCAACAACCCAACAACCCAACAACCCAATAACCCAACAACCCAACAACCCAATAACCCAACGACCCAACAACCCAATAACCCAACGACCCAACAACCCAACAACCCAATAACCCAACGACCCAACAACCCAACAACCCAATAACCCAACAACCCAATAACCCAACGACCCAACAACCCAATAACCCAACAACCCAATAACCCAACAACCCAATAACCCAACAACCTAATAACCCAACGACCCAACAACCCAATAACCCAACAACCCAACAACCCAATAACCCAGTAACCCAAATACCCAGAAACCCAATAACCCAGAAACCCAATAACCCAATAACCGAACAACCCAACAACCCAACAACCCAACCCCCACCTACGGTTTAACCATTCCCATTTACGATTTAACCACCCCCATCTTACGATTTAACCACCCCATCTTACGATTTAACCACCCCTCACTTACGGTTTAACCACCCCATCTTACGGTTTAACCAACCCTCACTTGCAGTTGAACCACCCCTCGCTTGCAGTTTAACCACCCTTTACTTGCGGTTTAACCACCCCTCACTTACGGTTTAACCAACTCCTTTTACGGTTTAACCACCCCTAACCTATGGTTTAACCAACTCTTCGTACGGTTTAACCACCCTCACTTACGGATTAACCACCCTGCTTACTGTATAACCAACTCCTCTTACTGTATAACCGCCCCCACTTACGGTTTAACCACCTCCACTTACAGTTTAACCGCCTCCACTTGCGTTTTAACTACCTCCATTGACGGTTTAACTACCCCCACATGCGGTTTAACCACCCTACTTTCGATACACCCCCACTAATAATATAACCATACCCATTTACGGGGTAACCCCCTTACTCATGACATAACTGCCCCCACTTTACGGTATAACTATCCCAACTTGTGATATACCCCTGCTCATGGTATAACCGTCCCCACTCAAGACATAACCCTCCCTACTTACGATATAACCCACCCAATTACAATACAACCGCCATCTACTTACGGTATAATCACTCCACTTACGGTATAACCATCCTGTTATGTATCCATCTCGGTATCTCCGTCGCGTATAACCATTCCGTTACGGCAATAACCCTCTAGTTACAGCATAAACCTCTATAACGACAATACCTCCCACCCCGTTCACAGTACAAACCCAATTACGGCAATAACCCCCGAGTTCGGTATAACCCCCCTCTGTACGGTATAACTTCACGCGATATAACCCCCTAGTACTCATAACCTCCCCTATCGCAGCATAACCCCTCCAGCACGCATAACTCCCGTTACGGCATGACCTTAGTACGACATAACCCCCAGTACTACATAATCCATATGGCATATCCTTTTTTTGTGGCATAACCAAGTACGCGCAGTTACGGTATAACCCCCTAATAACCCAATACCTTCCAGTTATGACATAACCTCTCCAGGTACGCATAACCCTCGATTACGGAATACCCCCTTTGCGGTAACCCAGTCACGGTATAACCCCCCAGTTACGGTATAATCCCTCTTCATCTGTACAACCCCCCGGTTTATGCAAAACTAACACCACTTCCTTTAATAACTGTCCAATTTACATGGTTATTACATGAACCGCAAAAAATATCGTGGGTATTTGTATTTATAGGTAATTGTTGAGTTTATCTTTCATTTGATCGCCAAAATGTTGATTAACCATGTTTATAAATAATCAAGTTATTGAGTTTTTGATTATTATTAGGTTTATCACTAATCGGATTACATAACTATTGGTGAATCAGATTTTTCAGTATTTAAATTATTGTTATACATTGTATTCGAGTTTAACAAGAATTGAATTGTTAAAACATTGGTTAATTAGGTTTTCCAGTATTTAAATTATTTGTATTATTGTTATTGTTCAGTTTATCAAGAATTGGATCGTTCGAATATTGGTCAATTAAGTTTTCCAGTATTTAAATTAGTAAGATTATCGTTATTATTAAGTTTGTCAAGAATTAGGTTGTTTAAATACTGGTTAATCACATTTATCTGTACTTCGGTTAAGTTTTCAATTATAATTGGGTTAATCAGGAATTGGATTGTTACAATGCTAATTTATCAAGTTTATCAATGCTTGTAATATTGAATTTTAAATTGCAATTGAGTTAATCAAAAATTAAATTCATAACACATGAATTAATTAAGTTTTTTAGTATTTAAAATAGTAAGATTATCGTTATTGTTGAGTTTATCAAGAATTAGCTCGTTAAAATATTGGTTAATCACGTTTATCTGTGCTTTAGTTATTAAGTTTTTAACTATAATTGGGTTAATCAAGAATTGGATTGTTAAAATGCTAATTTGTCAAGTTTATCAATACTCGTAATATTGAGTTTTAAATTGCAATTGAGCTAATCAAAAATTAAATTTATAACACATTAAATAATTAAGTTTTTCAGTATTTAAAATAGTAAGATTATCGTTTTTGTTGAGTTTATCAAGAATAAGGTCGTTAAAATATTGGTTAATCACGTTTATCGGTACTTGTGTTATAGAGTTTCTAATTAAAATTGAGTTAATTAAGAACTGGAATGTTAAAATATAAGTTAATCGAGTTTCTCAGTACTTGCAATATTAGATTTTAGATTGCCGTTTGGTTAATCAAAAATTGGATGTTTAAATATAAGTCAATCGAGTTTTTCAATACTTACCTTATTTGATTTTAAATTACAGTTTCGTTAATCAAGAATTGGGGTGTTCAAATATAAATTATTCAAGTTTTGCGGTACTTACATTGTTGCATTTTACATTACAGTTTAGTTAATCAAGAATTGGAGTGTTCAAATATTTGTTTATCCAGTTATACAGTACTTGCATTATTGGATTTTAGATTACAGTTCAGTTAATCATAAATCAGGGTGTTATTAAATATATCATTAATCAGGGTGAGTTATTGATCCGTTACGTTTTTTCGTTATTAGATTATTGTTGTTACGTCGTAAAATACACATTTAAAAAAATTGTAATTTATAGTAAATCACAAAAGGCATTTTTTTATATGAATTATACTATTGTACTTTCAATATGTACGTGATAGTAAACGGATTCATGTTTCACGACTTCAAAACGTAAGACCACGACAAATACATATGTACAACAGCTTCGTCAAATAAGACAAAACACATTTTATATACACGTATTTTTCAAATTTTTTCCTTCAACAAGTTTATTAAGCATAACTTGCCGTAAAACGTGTAGGGACAGAGATATCCTTAAGGGGTTACCCCCAGTTGTAGTTCAACAAAAAAGGCTTTTTTCATGAATTTTTTTAAAGAAAACCACAAAATTTTTTTAAACGATTATTATATCATCTTAAAGAATACATCTTGAAGAACTTTCAGTAATTTTTTTATTGCAAAATATTACATTGTTAAGTGGCAAATGGCCGCCAATGAAATAGTGTTTTTATTTATACGGTTTGCGGTGACCAACATTGCGGCGAAGTGGATCATTTGAAACAAAAAATGTGGATAGATTTAGTTAAATATAAGTATAAACTAGTCTTTGATCGAAGGATTTAAAAAAATATTCATTTTTCACAAAATGGCGGACAGTCAAAGTTAATGGTTCGATTTTAACGAAAAATCGAACGATTAAAGACTACATTTTTATGTATTAAATAAGCCTGCAAAATTTCAAGAAGATCGGTTTATTAGTGTTCGAGTAATCTTGGTCACCGACTTCAGAAATGCCATTTCGAGAAAAACGCGTTTAAAGTTTAAAGTAGCCACTGGTTTACACAACGGATTCTTCTCTTTCAACGCTCATATCTCAGTCAATTTTGGTTCAGATCGACTTGAAATTTCCAGGTCATATTCTCAGATACTTATACTTCAAAAAAATGCAATTAACAAAAAATCGATTTTTTCAAAGTCGCAAGTGGGGGTAACCCGTTAAAGACGTTTATCCTTCCTTAAAACAATTAGACACGTAAAAACACATCTTAAGTCCAACCGCTTAACCTTTTTTTGACATTGTCTCTGTTCTAACTGTTTTGAAGCTTCTAAAAACACACATCACGCTCAGATGTCCACTTTAGTTACATCTCCCATACATTAAATGCATCAATAAGGCAACCAATAACGACTTTATTTTCCATTGCCACACCTATACACCCTACCCTTTATAAAACCGAACTAATGAGTAACCTTAAATTTGAACGACAAAATAAATAAATTCACACATTCGTGACATTTAGACTCATCCGCGACCAACGCGCGAATATTCATTTTCGACTGCCACGAGAATAACATAATACAAAACACAGTCAAACGCTTGGTGCATTTAAAAACCTTCAATTTAATACAATCACATACAAGACGATTATACAAACGACAGTAGCTAATCACTCAATATTATTTTGGCGAGTGACATAAGAGTGAAAAATAATAATAATAATAATTGTTTACAAAAATTTCTTAAATTATTAAAATTATTAATAAAATCCTTTTCACTCTCGATAGTTTTTTTACGGGAATTGATAGAGTACGATTTTGTCTTCTCAACGCTTGGCAATACATGAGCCGTTCTTATCAAACGTCGATTAATACAATGGATTTTACGATAAAAACGAAATTTATGAGGTCATTCCATTTTTGTTACGGTAAATCTGTTTATAAATTGGATTATTCGTTCGTTGGGTTGTTACAACAGTATTTAACTATTGGTTAACTGGATCAATAATTTGTTAAATGTTCGTAATAGGGAACGCCATTATTTTCTCAGCCTACTGTAATGGTAAAATTTAAATAATCCGTTTGGTTAGTGTGCTGTTATAACCATGAAGCAGGAAAGTAATGATTTGTCAGGTTATCTGGTTGTTCAGATATCTAGTTAATAATTTATTATAACAGTAAAATTCAATTAACCTTTAATTATATGAAATTATTCGAACGATCAAGTTAATTATGTTGTTGTTGAGTTATTGTAAAGTGTGAGATTCGATTAACTGGTTTAGTTATGGAGTTATCAAAATAGCGAAACTCGATTATATTATATTATTTATTGGTTTCAAATAATTGAATATCTCATTAAATTAATTGGGTTATTTAGCTTTTATAGCTCTGTAACCTCGTTTGATCTGCTTACTGATTTATTGTAACAGAAACTTGTTTTATTTATTGAATTAATGCAACGGTGCATCTCAATTATATTGGCTTATTTGATTATTGTATCAGAGAAACTCAATTATTGGCGTTACTGGGTTATCATGACAGTCATTTCTTATCCATTCATCAAGTTATTCGGTTATTGCCATATTGAAATTCAATTAATTGATTTATTGGATTGTAAGGCTATTTCAACAGTAAAACTCGTTAATTAGTGGTTATTGTAACAGTAATACATGATTGGGTTTTTGTAGCAATGAAGCTTAAGTAAGCAATTGAATTATTGAGTCATTGTAACAGGTAAAGTCGATTGTGTTAATATATCACATTTATATATATTAAGATTGCAATTAAATCTTTGACGAACATCGCTTAACTTTTTTCGTGTACAACTGTTGCTTTTCTCCGTTGCGTACACTGCTAACGTTTTTATTGGCGAAAAGCACTCTTGCGCATGCGTCTGCGTACTCGATAACAGTTCCATCAAGGCAGTGCCAAACATACTAAGAAAACCTCGCCAAAGAGTTACCCACCTTTACAATGTACAGAAATACTTTTCTGTAAGCGTCTAATTTCTGTGTTCATATGCAGCAGCACCTGTTCTTAAAGTTGGCAAGGACTTGTCTAAAAATGAAACTTCACCTATGCCAAACGTATGCGATTAAAAAGTTATAGAGAGTTATGCTAATTAAATATCCCAGAAAATTAAAAATTAGTAATAACGAAGGAAAATTACATGCATGCTGCCAAGTTTCGTTCTGCGTATATAAACGCTCTCATACAGCTGCTCGCGCTTCAATTAGCACCTACTTTACCCCAGCCTGCAAATTGTGCATTTTACAATGTTAAATGAATTTGCACACCTTTTAAAAACGTTCGTAAACATTTATTACAATAAGCACATAGCCCAATTTTTATTAAATATCCAATATTAATGTGTAAAAATCAAATGATTGTTGGCAGCTGATCGCACGGAGATTATGTCCCGTTTACAACATACGAAAGCATCCCTATATAATCGGGTAATAGTTGCAACACGTTAAATGTGCAAATTAAAAGACGTGAGTTGGTATGGTTTTTTAATTGCAAAGGATGGGGTATAGTAGGTTGAATTAGCTGTGTTTGTGCGAAAAATTGCTTATATTTAAATAAATAATTACAGAGTTGCAAATATATTTTTTCGTGGGGCTGTTCGCGCGTAAGAAAATCAACAATTTTATCAAATGAAGTATATGTGATTTTGATCATTTATAGAAAAAAAAATCTACTTTTATTACGTTTACAGCCTGGATGTAATTTTCCTTTGTTATTCCTAATTTTTGGTTTGCACGAAAATTTAATTGGCATAATTCTTTATAATTTTTTAACCGCAAACGATTGACATGAGTAAATTTTCACTTTTAGACATGTCCTTGCCAACTTGAACAACATGCTGGATTTCCACACGCGATATATAAAGATATGCGCATTTCGCGTGTGGTAAGCCAGAATGTAGCGCTGTGAGTAAAATATTTAAGAACTATATTTTTTCTACGATATCGGTCGCTCTTTGCGAAATCCATATCGGACAAAATTTTGTCTCCGATATTTTCTCGTTGAGCATCGCGTTATAACCTGGTGTCGCTTAAATTTTGCCGTTGTATACATTGATATTCGATTGTTGATAAAAGAAATGAATAAAACTTGTGTAAAAATTTTCTCTTCCAAAAACGTAACGTTCTTAATTTAAATATTTCGCGGTTTAAAAAGATGGCGCTGCGTGAATAGCCGCCATTTTTGTTTCCATCTTTGCGAAAGAGTTATTGCGGAGTTATTATTGGGCTACCCGAAAAAACGATACAACGTTCGGAAAAACGTGAAAAAGAAAGATAGAACAAGATCTTTATACGATCTTGGTGTCAAGAAGACATCGAATTCGATGTAAATAAACTGCAGTTTTAAGATGGCGCAGCATAATGTCGCGCCCCAAAGGAAAAGGCTAATAGAGTTATGAACAACTGGCGGTTCGTCGTAGGTTCTTTCTTATTTCGAAGCAATTGTATCAATTCTTGCCGATATTATTTACGGGGCTCCCTTTTTAGACGCCTGTAAAACTCGATAATTCTTGAAGATTAAAAACAACAACGAAAGGATATGTAAATTCTAATAGTGAATTATCTTCTGTTATTATATGTTCGGTTGTCGAAAGAATACAATTTAGCTGTTCGGTCAACATTCGCACAGCTGATGTCACGAGGTATGAATAGTTATTAGTATAAATTATTTTACTTTGCTACTTATTTATTTACTTTTTTTTTTTTTTTTTTTTTTAATTCATTTCATCGATCATTTTCTATATATTTGTCATCTTCTAAAAGCGTTTCCGTAAACTTTCTTAAATAAAGACTTTGGATGCACTTTACTGTAATACAACTCTTTTTTAAATACTGCAATACTTGCCATTTTTTCGTTTGTTATATTATTTGATGACAAAGTTTTCAAAAGTTTATATTTGTGTAGATTAAATGACGGCATTGGGAAGAAATAATTGACATTTTGATATTCGTTTAATAATGGAGAAATTCGCTATTGATTTAGACAAAGCTCTTGATGAGTTTCAATTTGATAGAGGTAATAAAAAAAATTTTTTTTTAAATTATAAATGTTTTTGAAAATTATTTTTCTCTATGAAATTAATATGTGCGTTGGCCAATGTATCCTAGATCCAAGAGAACGAATGACATCGGTATCTGCTCCTATCCAACCTGTTGGATTACCTTTACAATGTGGAGTTTCCAATATTTTTCATCGACGTCCTGTATCTAGTGCTACTAATGAAGCTGATGTGACAAAAGTCCCGGATGCTGCAAATGTAAAAAGTGAAGATGTCAATCTTGTTGAAGGTCGAGAATTTTTATCCAGTGATATCGATGAAATTAGAAAATTAGAAATTCCACGAGATAATTTAGATTCTATCCAAACTTTTTATACGTGTGACCAATTACACGATGATAAACTTCAACCTAGCCAATTTGTTAATGTAGAAGAAACTCGAGTATCGTCTTTTGCTCTACCCAATGATGTTTCTCAAAAATTATTACAAAAACAATCTAGTGCTAATGTTACTGCGATAAAAGAAAATAATTTTGATGCCGACTTAAATCAGCCCTTTGTTAATCCTACTTTTGGCAGCGTTTTTAATAATCTCCATGAATACGTTAATCCTTCTAGTGCTAGTTTAGTTAATTTAGATGATATAAATGAACCCGGTGAAACATATGAAACCAAACGAAATGAAGAATTAGTCGATGTGACTGATTCCTTTATGAAGCCTATTGCAAAATGTGGTACCGATTCCATTGGAAAATACTCTGTGGATGAATTATTAACTGCAAAACCTGAAGATTTAGTGGAGGATAAAATGGAAAGTAATACAATGCCTCCAAAATATCAGAATATTCTATTACCTATTAAACTTGATACTTGTAATCCGGAAAAACCTACTAAAACCACAATTGTTAACTTAGATGAAGACTTAGAATTTCCAGATTTATTAACGGAAAATATTCCTGATAAGATTGTCTTTGATAAACCTGATAAAGTTATAAAAAGCATTCTGGATGAACCAGAACATGTATACGAAAATGTATATATAGGAACTTATATTCCCAAATCGCAGCAAGTTTATTCGTCGTATGATAAAACTAGAAAAATCGATTCTGAAATGCAACATACTTATGAAAATGTTGATTTTGGTCCTCCGAATGTAAGTTCGATACAGCATGATAAAGAAGGAGTCTATGAATGCATTTATATCGGTAATAGGGAAAGTTTACCAGAAACTAACACGGAATTAGAAGTTGCTGCAAAAAAAATGGCTGATCGGTTTAGCTTAAAAGAATCGGAAATCGAAAATACATTTGCAAACACGAATATAACTTTGAAATCGTGTGCCAGCTCCGGTACAAAATTAGTTTTTCAAAATGTTCCATTGCATGATTCTGAAATTCAAGATCGAGAATCAAAATCAATAATTGGTTTTACGGCCATTGATAATATGTCGGAAGAAGAATTAAATAAATATTTAGCAGATCTCGAAGCAGAAGAAAGAGCTAATGAAAGAGTTTTAGCGGTCTATGAAAATATTTCAGTGGACGATATTGCGGAAAATTTGAAATCGAAACCGTTATCGATATCTCGAGATGATGAAGATGCCAACGAGGCTCCCATATTTGAAGCTGTAACCATTGGCGAATTGCCTCGAGTTCCTCGAGAAGATCTACGAGAAAAAGCGAAAAAATTCCCTGTAATTGACTACAGTAAGGGAAATTCTGCCGGAGATATAACGAAAGAATTTTCTTGTACAAAAAAAACATCTGATTTGAGTAAAATTAGTGCACAAGTAATCGATGATGAAATCAAAATCAAAAGAAATAAAATAGTGCATGAAAAAATAAGAAAAAGTTCGGATAATACTGAGCCTATACCGCACAGTTCTAGTCGTGATCAAGTAACCACAAATGACAAAGAAGGTAATACTGAAAAAGATAAAGAAAATGGCAATTATGTAACTTCTAATGAAGTGAATGATAACCGAAACAAATTGGATACTGGTAATCTAAAATCTGAAGAAAATGAAAATTGTGATAATTTGAATTCTACTACTTCGCAAATTGATAACATGGAAAATAAAAATTTTGATAATGATGAACATAATGTGAATAATTCTTCGGATAATAAAAAGCTGATGAATACTAAAACACCTATTAGAAATACTGAAACTATTTCAAGATTTTCGGTTACAAGAAACGTAGACGTTAATGATAAATTAGGTGGAAGAAGTAGACCTAGTCGATCGCATCTGAAGGTAAAAACTATATCTCACGATACGGAATACATCGAAAATAATGATGATGATGACCCTAACAGGCCATTAAGACCTCAGACTTTAGACATTGTTTCAACCATTAATGTGTCCGATTCTTCCTCCGCAGGTATTGAAGTGTTCTTGTTGTAAAATTTAAACACTTTAGTTATAATTTAATTCAATTTTTATATGATAAAAATAAGGAACTTCGTGCAATCAAGAAACATCTGATGTCGAAGGCGATAAAGACAGCGGAAGAGCTCCATCTCCGGATGTATCTGAAATTTCTTCGATGGAATCTGGAACTATTCTTGGAAAGCAGCCTCCCTTTTGGGTACCCGATAGCGATGCTCCAAATTGTATGTTATGCGATACAAAATTCACTGTTGTAAAAAGAAGGCATCACTGTAGAGCTTGTGGCAAGGTAAAAAATAATAATTTATGATGTATTATATTTTAATTGACTTTTTCTTTTTACAAGGTTTTATGTAATAAATGCTGTAATATGAGATATCGATTAGAATACCAAAGTAATGTTGATTCGAGAGTATGTATTCCGTGTCACCGATTATTAACTAAAGGTACTAGTTTCTGTGTTCTAATATTCTTTTATTTATCTTTACATCAAATTCTAATAATTTTAGCTGAAAGTGATACAGGATCGGGTGATTATTCAGGTTTTTCCAATATAAATAATATTGGAATAAATTCACCTCAGGTAATTTTATATGTATTTTTATGCGATACATTGAATATTTTTGAATATAGCAAGATGTAGTTGTTTCTGCAAAATGAACTTTTTGCTTTATCTAGTAAATAGTGAAATGCGAGTAATGTACCTATAACAAATTGTTAAATACCTTGCATTTCACGTTGTCTGTGATTTTTATGAATATGAGAAATTAACGATTTCTTATAGAATACATAACAATTATTATTTTCAATAAATTTCAATATAAAATTAAGTAGCATATAATATTTGTTCTGCTATGATAAACTGTGTGTGTGTGTGTGTGTGTGTGTGTGTGTGTGTGTGTGTTTGTTAAAACTTTGAGATGCTTAAGCCAAACTTAATTAAACTTCCTATTGATATGGCATTGAAAAATAAAAATACGAAAGCGAAAGAATTAGAGTTCTGAAGTATTGGACGAATGGTTATAGGGGAGACAGCCTAATCCAAATAATCCCATGGAGTACTGTTCGACGATACCACCTTTACAACAGTTGGCAGGTGGTCTACCACCACCTCCCACGGTTATGGTTCCTGTTGGCGTTTTAAAGAGGGAAGGTAGTACAAAACAACGTTCGGAGGGACCAAAATCGGTAATGTTTAGTGATGGTGAGTTCTGTTACGACATCGTATATTATTATTATTCATTTATTTGTTCTATATATATATATATATATATATATATATATATGTGTGTGTATATATATATATATGTTTATATTTTGTTCTGCGATTTTTTATTTTCTTTAATCGATTATGTTTACAAAATATACATATGTACATTAACATGTATACACACACACACACACATGCACTCGTAATTTTCTAAGCTCTTAAGTTTATTTTAATTTTCATTAACCTTCCTATTATACAAGATTAACTTTTGTTTGAATCCCTCGAAGTATTCGATAATACTTCGAGCCCTGGTCCATCCCGTTTGTTTTGTTTTCACACTCATATAATAAAAACACAGGAATAAGGCCTGGCTGTGACCTGACAGAGCTTGACACAAGTTGGAATTGGAAGCCGCCTACGATTCGAAAAACGAGCACTAGACGAGTAGGTGGATATATATCTTCTAGCGGTAAAAAACAAAACTGTCCTCCTCTTGATCAGTCAACCAACAGTTACATACCTCACGACCCTACAGTTTTACCACCAACAGTAACGATACACAAAGGGCGTAAGTTAATTTTTTAAAATAAAAATGTTACTTGTAACATTAATTTGAATGTTAAAAAGTTTCTATTTATATTACTTTTTTTCATTAATTTTTATTTTTATCTTGTTTTAGAAGTGACTTATCATGATGTAACGGATATCACCAGTCTCAATACTTCTTTGAAAAACGAATGTGAACCTCCGATAATGTTTGTGATTAACCGTAATTTGTATGCGTATGTTAAAATAATCAATTGTAAGTCTAACATAAAATTAAAGTACTTACATTAGAGTTCAAAATTGATTCATTTTAAATTCATTTTAGTAAATTGCTGTGTTAACAAAATATGTTGGAATATTACTTCGAAAGGATTAGCTTGCGTTGGTCAAGATGAAGTAGTTTTTTTGATAGAAACTTTACCTGATGAAAATCAAGTACCAAAAGATTTGTTATTACATATTAATCAAATTTATCATGAAGCTGTTAAAGGTAAATTATATACATCGTTGAGTAAAAGAAAATTTTAGCGTTTAAAATAGTGTAAAGTATTCGATACAATTTTTAAATTTAATTTAGGAAATACCATATCTGAATATGGTATGTCTATACATCAAAGTGGAAATTTACTCGGATCCCGTGAACACGCGGGTTTTCTCTTTATAAGACAAACATTGCAATGTCTGCAAAAAGTTATTGTTCCTCCGGCTCCGTTTCTCGTTGGACTTTTGGTTCACAGGTATTTAAAAAAATATATAAATAAATATAATAAATTATCGCTAAAAATATAAATAATAAATGTAGGTGGGAAACTCCTTGGGCCAAAGTATTTCCGTTGCGTCTTGTCTTACGCTTAGGAGCTGAATATCGTTATTATCCATGTCCTCTAGTTTCCGTTCGATTCAGAGATGCGGTCTATTTTGAAATTGGTCATACCATCATGAAAGTTTTGGCAGATTTTCGAAATTTTGCTTACACTTTACCAAAAGTGCAAGGGCTTACTATTCACATGCAGGATAGAACTACACATGTCAGATTTCCAAAAAATCGATATAATCAAGTTATTACAGGTTTGAATAACTCAAATGATCACGTTCTAGCGTTTGCTTCAAATTTCAGTGTTCAAGCCGACTCGCATTTGGTGTGCATGCAAACGAATTCTGAGGATGAAAGCACTTACCAAACTCAAGCTATAAATATTCAAAATAAACCTAGGAAAGGTAAAAATTATAACATTCGATTTAATTTTACCACGATTATGTATTTTTATATCTATCATAGTAACTGGTGCAAGTTTCATTGTGATCAATGGAGCATTAAAATCGTCTATGGGACTTTCTGCAAATTCCAGTATATTAGAAGATGGTTTGATGGTTCAAATAATGCCTGAAAAAATGGAAGCTTTAAAAGCAGCCCTTAAAAATATGCAAGATTTTACGATTGGCTGCGGTCGGCAAGGTGCTCCAGAACCAGATGAAATAGTGAATATCAAATGGGTTGAAAATGATGCACAGTTTAATCTTGGGTAAGTTTTTATTATTTTCAATTGTTGTCATTTATTTACTTTTTTTTTTCTTTTTGTATCCATATATTCAGCGTTAAAAGTCCTATTGATGGTAAAGCTATGGATGGAATTCCATCCATAAGAGTTCACAATGGAATTAATTTTATGGGAACTAGCAGATTTATACGTTGGACGGAAGTATTTATAATTAAAGTAAGAAAAATGCAAATATTATTAAAAAATAACAATTTTCAAGCAATTTCAATACTTACGTCTATTTTCATTTAGTCGGATGACGATCAACCGTTTGGTATACATTATCCTGTAGATATAAACAAATTGTCCGAGAGCATTGCTCGAGCTACTTGTACAGCACTTGTTAAATTATTAGACTTATTGGCAAATGCTGGACTTACAAAAATTGCTGTTCGAACTACTATTCATCCAGACAATGTAAGAAAAACATGATAATAATGTTTAATAATTTATTAAAATTTTACAAATTGAATCAAAAAAATAAGATCAACATTTTAGTATCACTAATAATCTATATAAGTAATTAGAACGATTAATTAAATATTTATAAATAACTATTTCTATCGATATAGTTACTGTAGTTTACATTACCAATCAATAAGTATTGCCCATCCTGACCCAAAATCACGAGAGATTAAAAGTTTTATATTTTTGTGAAAAATGGATCGTTTTATGAAAATCTAACGCTATTTCAAAGTTCATTGAGTTTTTTACGCTAAATAAAAATAAAGTAGCGTTTTTCTCATTTTTATTTTTTTTTGTCCACACAAAAACACGTGAAATTTTTGAAGGAATCGACGAATTGAAAAAAGTCGAAATGGATTAGATGCATATTTGAGCCCTTTTTAAAATGTGTAAATATTTAAGGAAAAAGACACTTTTTTCAATGTTGAATGTCTCGGAATATATATGCATCACAGAAAAAAAAAATTTCAGAGAAATAAAAATTTGTGTTTTTACACGTAGAACAAAGTATACATAAATAAAAAAATTAATATACCTAGATAATTTGATATAACTTGATATATTAATATTTACATATTTTAATATTATAAAATAATAATATCACAAAAAAGTTTCCAGAGTAAAAGGAGTAAAAAAATTTTTTTTTTAAATGATTTTTTTTCTTTAGATACTTATTCTACGTATAAAAACGCAAATTTCTTTCTCTCTGGAATTTTTTTCTGTGATACATGTATTCCGAGATATGCAACGTTATAAACAAGTGACTTTTTCCATAAATATTCACACATTTTAAGAAGGGCTTAAATATGCATCTGATCCATTTCGACCTTTTCCAATTCGTCGATTCCTTCAAAAAATCACACGTGTTTTTGTGTGGACAAAAAAAAATGAAAAAAACGTTACTTTATTTTTATCTAGCGTAAAAAACTCAATTGTTAACTTGAAAAAAAAAACTAAACGGATTTGAAAGGTATTGGTTTGCACTTTGAAACAGCGTTAGATTTTCATAAAACGATCCATTTTTCACAAAAATATAAAACTTTTAATCTCTTGTGATTTTGGGTAGAATATTTATGAAATTTTGATGTTTGTTGATGATTTCTCTCTTTTTTTTTTTTTTTTTTTTTTTTTTTTTTTTTTTTTTTTTTTTTCTTTTTAATATTTAGGTTGGATATGAAGCAGGAAGTGAAGGAACACGTTTACCGCCTATTTATATGAATAGTTTAGATAATGAACTTATACAAGTTTTACAAAAAGCTGTACAAGGCTGTGAAGATACGCAAACTGTACTCGAGCTAGTATTTTATGTACTAGAGACTGAAATCTAGCATGCTTGATTTTTTTTTTTTTTTTTTAAATTGGTGGTTAATTGATAACTTACATTCTAAACATTATAATCAATAATTTCATGATATTTTAGAACATTTTTTTAAGTATCAAAATTATATTAAATTTTATTATTAATCTTAATTACTATATTTTTTATATTAGTGAGCATTAGTTTTGTATTTAAAGTTAATAACACCATATGTTTTTACCAGTATCAGTATAAGCATATTTCTGTAACTAGTAAAACCTAATATTAACAAGGGTGAGTGCAATGTCATTAACTTTTCTGTATGACAAATGAAGAGAAATCGTACAACCACTAATTTTCTAGAAGCAGGGTAAATTTACAAATTTTTTATCTATTTAAAATCTTTTACTATAAGAAAGGTTTATTTCAGTGAATTATTTGATAATATTTTTACAATATGCCATAGAAAAATAATATTTAATAATTATTGATAATACAAAATTATTTTTTCTTTACATTATCAGTGTTGTACAGCTTTTTGATGTTTTTTTAAATATGAATTTATTAAAGATTATTGAGAAAAGCCTAAATGTTTCATAGTAGTAGAAGAGTGAAAGGTTTGACGAATAAACGATATCGTTGATGAGTACGATCTTTAAAGAGAATAATGTACAAAATATTAAAGTCTTACCTTTTTCTGCGAAAAGCTTTAATTTGCCAAAGACTTGCAGAAAATTTGTTATATAATCATAAATGTTCACGTTTGAAGTCGAGAGATTTTCGGCATAACTAATCTAAAAATTGAGTACTTGAAATTATTGAAGAATGATCTGCATAACTTATTTTTATGTGAATTTAGAAAAAGTGAGATATTTTAATGTAAAACTGTGGAAAAACAAAGTGGAATGTTTAACAGCGTGGCAAGAAATCCAGTCAATTAATAATTTTATAAATTTTTGTCCAATTTGATTTATTAAAAATATTACTTCGTAAAAAATTATTTTTATATATCAGCGAATTTTTGTAATTTTAAATACTACATTTTTTATATAATGAAGATGTACATGCAGCAGATTTCTTGGCTCACTGTGATTTGATGATTAATTTTGTACAGTTGCTTAAGAATTTCTCATAGGTATTCTTATATTAAATTACTGTAGTTATTATATTGTTATTAATAATTGTTGGAACAAAGAATATTGTATACTGTTACTTAATAATGAAGAAGAGATTATTTAAATCTTGTAATGTTAACTCTTACAAAATATTCCTTCGTAAAATTTACTTTTAAACATATAAGCTTTATAAGTAATATAATCATTGTAATTATTGTATCTTTTCTACGTCCTGACGTTGAAGAAATTAATGCAGTCTGTTTTTTTTTTTTTTCTTTCTTTTTTATTACATTTGTGTGTGTGCGTGCGTGTGCGCGCGTGTGTGTGTACACGCACGCACGTATGCATGCATGCATGCATACATACATACATACATGCATACATACATACATACATACATACATACATACATACATACATACATACATACATACATACATACATACATACATACATGCATGCATGCATGCATGCATGCATGCATACATACATACATACATACATACATACATACATACATACATACATACATACATACATACATACATACATACATACATACATACATACATACATACATACATACATACATACATACATACATACATACATACATACATACATACATACATACATACATACATACATACATACATACATACATACATACATACATACATACATACATACATACATACATACATACATACATACATACATACATACATACATACATACATACATACATACATACATACATACATACATACATACATACATACATACATACATACATACATACATACATACATACATACATACATACATACATACATACATACATACATACATACATACATACATACATACATACATACATACATACATACATACATACATACATACATACATACATACATACATACATACATACATACATACATACATACATACATACATACATACATGTATTAGTTTAAAGAATGTTCAAGATATTTTCTTTATGAGGGCATAAATAAATGTTATTTCGAGTTAATCAAACGAAAGTTATGTGATCCTTTATAAGCGCTTTTTATATTTATTTATAATTATCAATAAATACATTTGCGCTGTATAATTATATATACGCAAATAAATTGTAAATATTTAAAATTATACTCTTACTGCTTAAACTTCTTGATGGGAAGTCTTTTTTATGTATGAATAATTTGATATGTAATAGACGAATATACTTCGTTTATTGAAAATTCAATTAAAAAACCGATTAAATTGTCAACAAAATAATAATAAAATAAACTGGAAAAGCAGCCAATTTTTGCACTCGGTTATGTTAGCAAAAAAAAGCAAAATCTTCGTGAGGCACAACCGTACACGAAACTCACAATTTGAAAGCTATTAAAGGGACGACAAAAGAAAGCTACACCTTTCTTTTCAAACAGCAAATACGTGATAATTGGAGTAAACTATTAAAGGAGTAATATAGCATAGAGGTTGCTGCGAATGTGACCATGCCAAAGGAAAAAAGGAGAAAATATTGTAAACGTACATTCGAACATGAATTGTAAAAACATAGAAGAATTAAGCGCATATGAAACCAAGTCGAAAGTAAAGGAGAAGAAAAGCAAGACAAGCATACGCGGGATTTATACGAAGCTTACAAAATCAAAATATTCAGAATCGATCATCTAAGGTGATGAATTATAAAGGGAGGAGAACAAATAAGCCAATTTGCAAGTAGAATTTCCATATTTATCAGGGCTATCAGCGACAGGAGAAAGATGAGCCTCGTAACTGAGAACTCACGCGTCAACTATTTTCGCTGCAATAGTCTATGTATCAGTCTACAGCAGCGATCAGATCGAGCGGCGCGCGTACACACACATACACTACTTAAAGAATAAACAGTTATCGTTCTCTTTAAATGCATATTAATAAAAAGAAATACTGGAATTTGAAAGATGAATTTTCTTCCACTCTTAATACCTTCCTTTTCATAGCTTTCGTATCCCGAAGGCACAGCACGTGAGCGTTGGCCAAAAACTAAGAGAGCAAAGCACCTAGAATCATTGTGTATTCTACTTGCTTACTCTTTTGGCTTTATTGTTGCGATTTGTTGCAATTAAACATAACAGATACTATACATGTATTATAAATAAAATGCATAGTTACAATAATTTATGGCTGGATAATGTAGTTTAAATATGAATAAATAAATTGTATATAAAAAATCAACTATAATGAAGTTTGTTATTTAATAACTAAATAAAATTTTTTTTATCTAATAAATAAATATTTACAAAAATAATTTATTAAGTCTTATATAACTAATTTCATTGACAAAAAAATTTATTGTATTTATTATAAAATTGTAATTCATAATAATTGATTATTTTTTATAAGTAATTTTTTCGATTCTAAAATATATTTTCTTTATTGTTTTAGAAATATAATCAAATTAAAAGTTTCTCATTAATAATCGTTTAATAATTTGTAGCAATTTAAAAGAAAATTAACAAAAAGCTTTATGCATTAGATCTTCTCCAATGAATTATATTAAATTTATTTTTTAAAATTAAATTCACGCGGGCATCGATTGTCCGAGTGGAAACTGGCGCCACGTTCGGCACTAAATTGCACTAAAATATTGAATGGGCTTTGGTTGCCGTTGCTGGTTCCGTACATGTGTCGGTGTATGTTGTAAAAGAGAGTCGGACAACGATTAAGAGACAGGTGCTCGTGTGCGCGTTTGAAACGTTTAGATTTTTATCCTTTGATTTTACGAGCAAGTACTAAGCCCGCCGTACAACATGTTCGCGTAACTAACAAAAGCACTCTCTCGTGCACGAGTCCCGTGTTTTTAACGCCGCTTTTCGCCGAACTCTTAACGACGCAGCACGTCGACTAGCTGTTCCAGGGACCACGAGAGATTAGAAGCCTTCGTGAACTCTTCGACGAGTCAATATGGATAGAAGAAAATTGTCGTAAGTATTGTGGCGAGATAAAATTCTGAAATGGTATGTGCCACTGTTAAATGTCAATTCAAAAAGACAAGTTTGCCGACAACTGACCTTGACGCGAACATCTTATGTACGACATTTTTTTCTCCGGTGTAAAAATTCTTAGTTGAATTATATCTAAGCGCATCTTTTTTTATATTCATTATGATTTAATAAGACAAGTTGGATGTTAATGCAGAAAAAAGTGAAGAATTATTCAAGTCAAATTGTTAAGATATCCGCGACTCCACCCGTTGTGCATCTTTGATTCCTTACTTGATTTGATTCAGTTGCTCACCCTGCATCTTTATTGCCGTTTATAGGGTTTCGAAGTCGACCAAGAATCAAAATTTTGCTTGTTTCTTACCTTTTAAGATAGTTTTTTTTTACTGTTCCATGCTTTTAGCATAGCGTATGTCACCGTCCATTTTCTAATATCATAATAATGCGTGGGTGCATTTTCATTTTACAAAAACTATAATACTGCTCGGAAACGAGAAAACTTCAAAAAAACATTAACTGACAACATTGATTTTATTTTCAATATATTCTTCGTACTTTAGTAAAAATTGTAACATAAAAATAAAATATATAATAATGATTCAATCCATTCAAGATTTTGATAAATGTAAATTACATGACTAATTCCGTTATTTATCTTATAAATTTTTTATTTTATATGAGCATTTTAAATATTAATTATAGTGCTGTAATTTAAAAAGTTAATTAATTTTTTATTATCTTGAATCTATAAGATAAATAAACTTTTATTTTTTATCTGTATTTGACTTACAGAATGACAATTTTTTCAAGCAATAATGCATTAAATTTTTAGTACATCTGGAGACTCTCTTTATGCTATCTTGGAAATTCCAAAAACTGCCTCGGCTGAAGATATCAAGAAAACTTATAGAAAATTAGCATTAAAATATCATCCAGATAAAAATCCTAATAATCCAGAAGCAGCTGACAAGGTACATTAGACGATTAAAAATATATTTGTTACAATAAATAATCATAATGGTCTTTAACTTTTAGTTTAAAGAAATCAATAGGGCAAAAATTATATTGACTGATTTAACTAAACGCAACATATATGACAATTATGGATCTCTTGGTTTATACGTGGCAGAACAATTTGGAGAAGAAAATGTTAATGCATACTTTATTACTTCCAAATGGTCCAAGGTATAATATTTTTGATTTCTTAAGTTTTATAAATATGCATATTTAATATATAATTTAAAATTTCAGGTGTTCTTCTTATTCTGTTGTATTGTAACTGGTTGTTACTGTTGTTGTTGCTGTTTCTGGTGCTGCTGTAACTTTTGCTGTGGTAAATGTAAACCAGCTCCTCCGGAAGATATTGGAGCATACTTCAATCTACAGGTTGGATATATATTTTTTTATAATACCATGCATAATTCAATCAAATATTTCAACATAGTTTTGGTAACTTAGTTTCCAAAAAATTGCAAATTTCTTAATTTTTTTTTTTTTTTTTTTTTATGGTAGCTGATGGCACAATGTTCTATTCTTTTTAACATTATCACATTTTATTTTGAAATATATTAAAGCATATTAAATTCATATGTTTAAAGTAATATATATTCTCGAATAAAAACAATAAAAAAGAAAAGAAAAAAAAACATAATAGAAAGAAAACAGTGTTAAAAAATATGTATGTTTGCTAGTTTCCATTTCATAAGTATCTGTTTCTCAAAAATTATTTTACTCTTGGCTTTGTTGTACTCTTTGTTAAATTAATTCGTGTAAAGTTTTTTTTCTTCAAACAAGACTTGACACATAGGCAACTTCTTTGCTAGGAAGACTTACATATGCATGTTATGCTATGTTTTTTAGTGTGTTGCTTTCAACTTGCGTTAGTTAAAATAAATTCATAGGAAACAATTATTGGCTGTACATCGAATATGATACAGATTCGTATGTATAATAAGAATATTACTTTTGTTACATGTTTTTATTGAATATGCATGTTTTTGTTTCTCTTGTATGGACACATAATTTAATAATTAATGACATAATTGGATAAAAGTCAGAGAGAATGGTAGATAAAATTAAATCACATTGCAACAAAGCAATAATAAAGAAAAAAAATTGCCTTTAATTATTTTAGATAAGAAACGCAAAAAAGGTAAGTTTATTTATAAGACAGTTTAACGGCAATTAAAATGAAGCATGCAAAATATAAAATTTCTAATCCAGCTTTATTTTGTAACTTGTTTTTTGTTTCGCATTTACTCGTTCGGTTGTTATTTACCTTTTACATACTCCATATGGGGCTTTTTTCTACTCCATATTTCGATAAAAACTACAGCATCAACTTTCAAAAGTAAGATATGAAAAAACTTATTAATATACAATATGATGTAAGTCTAGATTGGAAAGTATTTACATTTTAAAAATTTAATTATTATTTGTTTAGTTACATAATTATTTTTTTTTCCTCTTAGTAAAATAATCAACTATTGAATAAAAAACCTGAAGTAGAAACTTATAGTTTTCATTTGTTTATGGCAAAGCCTTTCAATTTTGTTAGTAATGTACATTATCTTTATTTGTTGTCTTATTGTTCATTGTCATGTTAGCAGTAGATTATACATCTAGAATTTGATAGCATGTTCATTTATAATATAAATTTTTCAATAGATTATTTCACTTTTATTCCATTATAATAACGAATTAGAAACATATGTTTCAAATTTATATGTATAATAAATAAGGAAATTTATTGTATCATTTTTACGATGTATTTATTACTCAATACAAAAAATTATTTCAATTTTCCTTAGTTACGTATTCATAATTTAAATCGATTGTTGATTGAATGTTATTAATCAGAAATATTAAAAATTTTTTATTAATAAACAACAACGATTCATTAAG
>OX465099.1:23697-49463 GCA_949987625.1 Chalcis sispes
TGCATTCTTGGCACTGAATCATGAAATCTTTATCAAACATTATGATATCACCTTAGCACAATATTACAATCATCATTATTATTTTTACAAATTTACATTTTCACGTTATTTATTAAATTATCACAAACTCGATCATCTTTAAAATAAACCGAGTTTGCTATTATTTTTAAATAAAAGTGCAGTTATATAAATGTATACATATTAGTAGTATTTTTTAAACATTTCATTTGTCTTGAAAAGAATCATCGTCATTTATTTGTTAACATTGTAAAAATTAAAAATCTCGTAAGAAAAATAGTATTAGAAAAAAAAAAAAATGCACGGGAAAATTTTCAATGCCAAGCATGCCTAGCCTGTTATTTTAAAATTTATAGATTAGCAGTTTTGTTTATGTTGTTGTTGTATTATAGCGGGACCGGAATAATCCAGAAGGCGACGTAATATCAAGTCAACCTCAAAGTGTTCGTAAGTTTTTATAATATGCATCTTGTTTTGCTTCACTAACTCTGCACATACATTGATTTTAAAATTCCTAATTTCTTTTAATATGTGCAACGATAAACTAAGAAATAATCTGAGAATCAAATGTTCCTTGCTTTTGCGATGCTTTACTCGTTTGAAGAAAAATAGAGTTATATTGCTTTTATGAAAAATTTATTTATTTTATAATAATCAATGAGAGTCTTAAAATATTTGCGCATAACCTGTAACGGTTGATTACATCTATGATAAATACGAATGAGTATGTTAAAGGTTAATATTTTAAATAATCATTAAATTTTTTTATTCTCTCTCTTTTAAAAACGACTACAATTAATGACAATTTATTATGCACTTGGACCATCGTAGCTCATGTGAATCGAACCGTACAGTATAAAAAATACTTTATGATAATCCAAAATGAATTTTTTAAAAATATTTTTTTTTAAATTATAAATCAGTAATGTATAATTCTCAAATTGTTAAGGAATAGGTAAGTCAAAATTAAAAAATTTTATAGTGCGAACAATTTTTTTTGCTTTTACTTTGAAAAGAAAATAGAAAAATTTTGATGCATTATTACAATTATACACGCCTCTCCTATTTCCATATCAAAAATCTTATCTTTGTTTCGGAATTCTCCAGTGTGCTTACACGTTACATAATGTTTTTTTGTGAGAAAGGTAACAAAAGCGATTGAATGTTCAACATTTATACGGCCTATAGTCCTATATTATTATTCATAGCTAAATCTGCTATATAACTCATGCTTCCTTTTTCAAGATGGACGAGGGCTAGTGAATAACATATTATTTCAGTGTGGAAATCAACGCATGATTACGTGGGTGATACATAGAAAATCGAATGAAAATGAAATGTCGCCAAGCGGATCGCACGTAAGAACGCGATGTTTTGCTGGCTAATAATTTAATTAAAACCGTATAACACCGCTTTTACCAATATACCAATCGCACTTACTATAGTGCTTACATCAATCAATATATATATATATATATATATATATATACACACACACGAAAGCATATTCACGTGTCACGCGATGTTAAAAAAGCTTTGTGTATGTGCGTTGTAAGTGGCACACTGCATCATTTTATATACATGTACATTTGTAAACCATAGTTTTTTCGCACGAGACGGGGTCATTCATGATAAATTTCAGTTTTTTTTTTTTTTTCTCATTACTCGATTAGCTTTTCGAGGTAAAACTAATTGTTCAAGAAGCGACAATAATAACAATTACAATTACAGCAAACAACGTGTACTCCACGTGTATTGCACACGTCACTTGAAAAATTCATTGTTAACCCCTTAATTTTTTTTCTCTTCATAAAGATTTATAAGGTCTTTCTTTATAACGTCTTGGACTAATCTTACATATTCTGGCGTTATCTATGTTTCCTTTAAGTTTATTTTTCTTCTCTTTCTTTAAAATTTTTAAGTTTAAGAGAAAAATAAATGATCATGTAATATAATGAATAAAGAAAAACAAATGAAGGAAAGAGCGTAGAAAGTTTAACGTGTCGGACTAATTATTAATATTTGTTGTGATCTTTATGAACAGGAGGAGGAGGAGGACAGCGACCTCGAAGCGGTAACAGCCCAACCGCAGAGCAACGCGGCCCAGGGTCCAGGGAACACGAGCCAGCCGCTGGCGTTTGCGATGCCACCGCCGCCCCAGCCCCAGGCTGATGAGAGCACGACTTTGAACAGCGGTCGAGAGCGCGTCGTTTACACTCCCGGTATTTCTCAATCTTGAATTGTCATGCGTACACCATTCTCATTTGTCTCTTTCCCCAACTCTCTCTCTCTCTCTATCTATCTATCTATCTATCTATCTATCTATCTATCTATCTATCTATTTATCTATCTCTCTATTTATCTATCTCTCTATTTATCTATCTCTCTATTTATCTATCTCTCTATTTATCTATTTATCTATTTATCTCTTTTTCCTCTTCTTTTATCAGCTGCTTCACCCTCTTAACTTCGTATACGCGTGTATTTCGTTTATACTCGAAGTATTTAGATATGTAATACTACGGTAATGCGGTAGTCATTTTTTCGTTTCGTCTGAGCACTCGCTTATATCTTTCATGTAAATGAGAACTTTTTTTTTCTGTTTTTTTCCTTCACACTACGATGAAATAGGAGCACGTATGAAATTTTCCTTAACCCGTGCTTGACACTATTTATATGCCTTTTTTAATATCGTTTTAATTTTTTTTTTTTTTTTTTTTTAATTTTTTTTGATTAATTTCAAAGCATAATTATCCTTTTGCGATAGAGTTTTTCAGCGACCTATTTTTCTCAATTCTTTATCTTACACATATTTTCTTTGATCGCGATAAATTAACCTAAATGGGAATTGCTGATGTCCAAAGAAGTAATTCAATGACTTGGAAAAGAGAATCGTGCAGAGAAAAAGAGAACGTATGCTTAAAGATTATCGGAAATTCCATTGAGGCTCTCTTCACGCCGTGCGCTCATCGGGTTTTTCCCAATATCTAACACGTTTGGTCATACACTTTAAGGCTTTATATGCATATTTGTATACATGTGAATGTACGCACTCGTTGTGTATCTGTGTGTCACTACATACGGCACCCGCGAACGGCACATTATTTTCTTTTAAATAATCCTGTCGAATAATAATGATTCGCTCATACCCGAATCCTATTATTTAATTATATATGTAATGGACGGTAACCATTTGTGTGAATCAATGTCGGTGTATTCGAGCTCACACCTTATTAATTATTTATTAAATTTTCAATTTTAAGAAGTTTTCTTTTACGAGGTGCCTTTGATACACTGACGTTGCGCGATAAATTTGTATTATTGGGATCACTCGTGATGGTTTTTTTTTTTTTTTTTTTTATTTTTTTTTTTTATTATTCAAATAGACCAGAGTTATCTCCTTTCACAATTACACATAGTTGGTAAGGATAACAATTGTATTGAAATAAAAATTAGATGCCTATTGAGACTTGGAGAAAAATTTCCTTTTGGAGGTCTAACTTATTGTGACTAATTATTTATCGACAAGACCGCAAGAAAGGTATATTTTTCTTTAAATGTGATCACTTTAATATAATGAAACAGTCAACTATAAATAGTTACTAGGTTACACATAAACACAAATAAAAATTTACAAATAACTAGAGCAAATGAATACCTTATTTTTTTGAACACTGACAATAGACAATACATATTTTTTGTACAAATAAAAGTTTTATTATACTTAATGTAAGTGTATTTAAAGTAAGATAATTTTTTTTATAAGACTAGTTAAAAAAATCAATCGACAACTATATTTTCGGTAAATTCAAACGATTTTTTCAACCCTAAAATTTTTTCTATATTTTAATTAGAAAATCCGTCACGTTTTATGTAAGGATATATAGTAAATTATTATAAGCAGTTGAAATTATTTTGTAATGGAACAAAATGTAGTAATCTGGTAGTTAATACTTGTGTCACATTTTTTATTGTTCATGCTGAGAATTATGTAAATTATTTTGCTTAAATTATAAAAAAAAAAAAAAAAAAAAAAAAAAAAAAAAAAAAAAAAAAAAAAAAAAAAAAAAAAAAAAAAAAAAAAAAAAAAAAAGCAGCTCACTTCTATTTTTATCGTTTTATTTATTTAATTTATGACATATACCCATCTTTTATTATTTTAATTTTGCGCAATTATAATTTTATTGCAATGTATGCATATGCGAATATATATATATATATATATATATATATATATATATATATATATATATATATATATAGTAGTTATCTAAGCTAAATTTTAAAAAGTCGTTTTATTGATTTTGCATGTAAACCAGCTTTTTTCAACAAGATATAAGAGGAATCCAAATAATTTTTGTTACTCCTTTATTGTTAAGTATAAATAAAAAATATTTATATGTATATTTTTCAAATTTTATTTTCTATTTAAATTGTGATATATTTAATAAACCTAAAAAATATTTAATTTGTGTAAATTAGCGTCTACAAATCCATTCGTAAATCCCGACATGACCACTGGTTCTGGAATAAACAAATGGTAGTCATCGAACTGAAGATCCAACGATAGAAATAGTAAGAAGAAATATGGAATCGTTGGGCGCCACCGAATATTCGTCCACGTAATTATTACAGAAATAAACAAGATTATAGCAACAAAAAACGCTAAACATCGCGTTAAAAGATTCTCAACGCACACACACACAAACGTGCGTATATTTAAAAAATGCAACATTACATGGAAAGACCAATTTACAATGGAATAATTGAATTACTCTAGACCTAATTTTTTCCATTGTATAAATAAATAGATTAATTTACGTATGTGCGTTAGCGTGATTATAAATTTTATTTTATTTAAAAATTTAAAGTTTGTCGTTGTAATAATATAAAAAAAGAATGCTAAGTCGATTGATTTGTTAACTAATAAATATCATATATTTCAAGATTTTGAAAATCTAAATGTTAAAATTGATGTTGGTTTCCTAATACTTATTAAAATTTGCTTTGTTAAGCATGTGTAAGTTTCATTTTTTTGCGAAAATATGGACGATTATGGCTTGCGTAAAACGCAATTTATTTCATTCAAAATTAAAGATGAAATTGTATTGTCAGAAGATTTAGGACAAAGAAGTATTGAAATTCGCTATATATCGAAAATCGTCACTCAAATTAATGACAAATGATGAAAAAAAAATCTCTAAAATTACTTCTATAAAGAAAATAACATTGTATTAAATATAATACTCGAGCATCGCGTTTCTTTTAAAATTGAATGTTAAATAAATGAAGAAACTTTGAAGGACTTAATTAAACGCCTAAGGTGCCATTCTTAGATTTCATGGGGGGAATGAATCGAGAATCTTCTTGCAATTCTAATGACGTATTACACCTATTTCCAGTAATATAATGGAATACCAACTTTGCTATACCATTTTTATTGGTCGTTGCTAGCAACGGTAACGATTTAAAATAAGTATTTAGATAGTAATAGTGTATAATTCTGTTAATACTTTAATGTCGATTAAATGCATAGAAATATGTATATATAAATATTCACACTTTCATTATACACATATTCTGCATTACAAATTTATATTAAAAAAAAAAAAAAAAAAAAAAAAAAAAAAAAAAAAATATATATATATATATATATACAAAAATTCAAAATCCAATTATTAATGAAACATTTGCGAAGTAAAACGTCATTGACTACCTTGTACAAAGCAGTGTTTCAAAAAAACATTTATTTAGTGTTAATGTTTATTGATTCCTATAAAGATTATTGTGTTCGTAATAACTAATTAAGGTAGAGTGATCTTACTATTTCAATCTGAATATATTTTTTAAAAACATATACAAAAAAAATCATAGAATTATTTATCGAATATATGTCAACGTGACTGGTGAATCAAGTTTCCAAAAAACAGAGGTTAATTTTCATCTTTTAATTTCATAATTATAAAAATCATCTAAGTCTTTAAAAATATATTTCAAATAATTATATTGCGTACAAGTGCTCGATATAGTGCTGTGGCAAAAAATGTTGCGATAAAGTGAATAAAAGGGGATGAAATAAAATAAATAAAAAAAGAAAAAATAAGTTTATTACTTGTAATAATACAAACGTTTTTATAAAACTGTACATTTGGTATAGTAGTTCTATTTGTTTGATTTGCAGTTAATTAATACAATTTGATCGTTTATGCGTTTGAATGAAAAATAAATTATAAACACTGACTATATATATATATTAAATAAAGCAGCTGCTATTATCGGGTTATCTTGTAACGCACGAGCAATTAAGCGAAATAATTTCATTTAAAATATTTAATCCATATGGCTCAAACAGCTTAATATATATTAACTTTATTAATATATATATTAACTTTAAAATCACTCTGTATATGTGACCTTAAAAATGTACATAATTATAAGCGTTTGTTAAGAATTAATTCCAATTCATTAACACGGCTTCCTAACAACTCCCCCCCCCCCCCCGTCTTTCTAACTCTTTCATCTTCCAAATGGCTTCTTCAAAATATGATTTGACATCTCCTTTGTCAATGACATAATTCACTCTTCAAAATCTCTATACACATATTGTGTGTTGAGTTTGCATCATTAAGTGCCGTCTAATGAAAAAGATTCTTGCGCGATTATTTCGACGACAGCTACAAATCGCGATATACAGTCGTCATCGGCTTGTGAATTCACAACGATTATATACGTTGTTTACGAAATTTCTTTAGTTGACAAAAATATTAAATAATTAAGAAAACTCTTTATTCAACGATCGAACTAATGAAAAGAAATAAGCACTTATACTGCCTCCTGAAAACTATAGATTAAATTTTCTTTGTTTTACAGTAATTTATTACGTAGCTGTATACAAAACAGGATCCGAGTTTAGCCTGAGAACGTTGATACTCAACTGTTGAACCGTATAGGGACTAATCATTTAATTTCTTATATTACCTTACCAACTCGATAATCTTCTACACTTGTTATTTTATTGTTCACGTTTTAATTTTAAAGAGTACATTCAGTAGCCATTGTGCTTCCATTAAAGATAACGTACGCAAATATGGACACACTTAAACTAATCAAAAATCTAACACGTTTAATTTGAATGCGCATTTATTTATTTTTTCTATATCGAAAAATTGACAATATTTGCGTATAATTTTTTTTTAACTTTTTTTTCTAAAATATCTAATAAAATCTTCTAATAAAACTAAGCTATATTACAAATAATACGTTAACCTTTTAACAAATAAAAAACAGCAAACACTGTACGCTTGTATAAACATAAAAAATCTTAAAATCCTACGATAATATTAAATGTATCGAGTGTTTACGTTTACTTATCGATGCGAAACATAGTAAAAGGCAGGTTTGTAACTTTCTAATAGTAATTTTTTTGAGATAATTTTAGGAATCCATACACTTTTCATGAAATTAACTATCAGTAATAATTTTTCGCCGCAAGTGAGAATCAAATAAAATTAGGATGACTATTGAGGAAAATAAAGCAAGGCCAGTTATTTTTACTTGTTAATCACTGTAAAAAATAACAGTTAAAAATTTAAACTCACGGCATATTCATATATGTATACAAAACTTATTATCATTATTCCTTAACGTAAGATTACAAATAAATTCATTCTGTTTAATAGTATTTCAAAAAAATAAATTACCAACATTTCAATTGCTTTTTTTTTTTACTTTGATTAATTGTTTGAAACATTAAATTTTTTTCGTCCAATGTCATTTCTTGTAGCTAGAAAATAGCTTGAAATTTGTTGTTCAAAAATAAATATAAAATAAAAAAATTGCATATTTATCGATTAAAAAAAAAAAAAAAAAAAAAAAAAAAAAAAAAAAAAAAAAAAAAAAAAAAAAAAAAAAAAAAAAAAAAAAAAAAAATCATACTAAGCTACGAGTTTAGGAAGTTATGAAACGTTTCAACTTTCTATATAAAGCTATTTTACTGCACGACCGTGTTCTAAATTTATGGTTAGCAATTTAATCTAGAATTGAAGTAAAATACATACATAAAAACGCATTATATATATATATATATATATATATATATATATATAAATAAATGATGATAATACTCAAGAAAAAAGTCATTTAAGCATTAAATAAAGAAGAAAATAAAATAAAAATAAACTATCGACATAATTTGTTAAGCTACCAAATCGAAAATTGTATTTATAGCATTAATCGGTCAATATAAAACAGAAAAATGTAATAAAGAAAACAGACATTGTAAATAAAATTTAGATTAAATCTATGCATTTTTACAGAATTTACCACTTTTTCCTAATCCAAAAATTTAAATACTTTATCAATTTATATAAAAGAAAAGAAAAACCATGATACACACATACAGTACACATTCATATATACAAATGAATGTATGTTTATATAATTAAGGACCATAGACAATGATAATTCATATGGTACAAGAGAGGAGAGAGAAAGAGAAGTTTCAAGAATGTTGGTTGTACGTCTCTATATTCCTTTTTTCCGCTTGATAATCTTGTTCCGAGAAATGCGCAAATAACTTTTCCGCGTGCATTATATACATTCTCAAACTCGTTTAAATTGTTTCCGTACGAGTTGTTTTTTCTTATCTCGTGTGAATATTAACGACATCGTGAAAAAAAAAAATAATGATAATAAGAATAACATCAACAAAAACAACAACAAAAATAATAATAATAATAATAATAATTATAGTAGTAGTAGTAGTAGTAGTAGTAGTAGTAGTAGTAGTAGTAGTAGTAGTAGTAGTAGTAGTAGTAGTAGTAGTAGTAGTAGTAGTAGTAGTAGTAGTAGTAGTAGTAGTAGTAGTAGTAGTAGTAGTAGTAGTAGTAGTAGTAGTAGTAGTAGTAGTAGTAGTAGTAGTAGTAGTAGTAGTAGTAGTAGTAGTAGTAGTAGTAGTAGTAGTAATCATAGTAATAATTCGCGTTTGCAATTTTATATTTTGCCTCGATTAATATCAAATGACGCGAATTTACTTGATGTCGACTTAAATAATATAGTAATGCGGTAAATTTTTCTTTCTAAGAACAAAGTTTAAGTTTGTGTTAGCCCGCGCGACCATACGTTAACCTATTAAAGCCCATACGAAACTCAGGCAACGTAGAATAAAAATAATCACTCCAAAGTGTATATGGCTAAAAAATAAAATACCCGTGGTTTTTTTGTTTTTCAATTCAAGTTTATTACAAAATGATTGTAACATTTTTTTTTGCGAGCAACTCATTTTGCAATAAATCATTATTAACAATTAAGAATCACCGTCCCATGTTTACACTATTACAAATAATGAAAAACTAACTACGCCAAAATAGACATATTTAATTTTATTGTTTATTTTATAATTTTAAAAACCAATTATGCCAGTTGATTTGACGGAACAAATTATCAAATAAAAATCAGTAAAATTTTTTATTCTTCGCTGCTCACGAGCAGGTGCTCTTCCCAATGATTTTTACATAGATAAATTTACATACACATAATTGCACATAAATTTGATGTTCTTGCTTGGCAATTTGCACCACTACGTATTCTCTTCATACCTATAATTTTTTTTATCGACTTTGGCGTGGTTAGTTTTATGTTATTTGCAATAGCGTAGATATGAGTCGGAATGGATACATTTTCCTAACATTTATTTCATGATTTTTTCCGTAGAATCGAATGGCATAATTAATTTTTTAAAATTGAAAAATTTTAGGTAATTAATGAACATAGATGTCCTCATAAATACTAATAGGTTATTGTTATAAGTGGCAAGTGTAGCCCATACTTGCAGGCAAGATGCAACGGTATCCTCTTCTCGTAGTATAGGCCTCGTCGTATGTATAGAAAAGAATGAATCTTGTCTTATTTTTGCAATTTTCTTCCTTTCTTTTTTTTTCGAATTAAGTAAGTTCGCTTAATTTATAATATATCGCTTGATAATTTTATTTTTAATACGTAATCCTACGTTTTTGATGATTTTAAGAGAATTTTAAGATGTTTAAAAACATTGTTCGGTGTTGACGGTCAATAATTTTAACTAGCCGAATTATCAAATAAAATCGAAATTATCTGATATACTTAGCTACTTCATATTCTCAAGTCATTAACATTGAATGGTTGAATTCACCTACTTGGTAGAATATTAACTTATTAATATATATATATTTATTTATTTATTTATTTATTTATTTATTTGTTTATTTATTTGGTTTGTATTGCATGCTGACATTGAAAAAACATTTTTTCTTTTCAAAGATGCGAATTTCACTCCAAAGAAAATTTCTATCTGAAGAACAATCAACTAAAATTACATTTATCATAGATGATTTTTTTAACAAATGAGAAATATGACGAGTTTCTCTTGTACGACATGCGCTAGGTACAGATAAGTATATATCTGTATGTACATTTCTGATTCATTTACTGGAAAACAATAGATTCACAATTAAGAAATCGCTTTTCTTTCTCACAGAATTATAACAAACGAACGCAAGAGAATCTCGCGCCTCGCAAGAGTAATAAGAGAACGCATATCTATTCGTCATCGCACAAACTTTATTTTGGATTAATATTTTCTTCAAAAATAGAAATTAGATGAAGAAGAAAGATATAAGAAGGAACAAAAATAATAAAAATTTTTATGCGGTCCGCATTATCGTGATATATTTTTTGAATTCGTTATATATATATAAAGAAGAAATCGATATTTTATTTGACGAATCAAAGGACGGAAGTTTTCTTATTAATATTAAAAAATTTCAACGTCTAGCATGTATATAATTATATAAAAAGTGTAAACCTTAGATGGAAGGTCGAAGAAAAAAGTTAAATTACTGTGCGAGTCGAACTACCGCAGCACGGTAATGCCTGAAATGAAAAATACCCGGAACGCGTATAATATTGTATGAATT
The DNA here is from genome assembly GCA_949987625.1 of Chalcis sispes. NCBI lineage: Eukaryota > Metazoa > Arthropoda > Insecta > Hymenoptera > Chalcididae > Chalcis > Chalcis sispes. Next base: position 34,668 of record OX465099.1, read on the forward strand.
TCAGGAACGCGTATAATATAAATTTTTACGATGCGTTTTTCCAAATGACTAGGTAACTTATTTATTATCTTATACAAAATTATTATTATTTTGCCTTTTTTAAATTAAATTATATACATCTAAATAAGAGCTTGGATTCTGGTTGATAAATTTTTTTATAATTATTTTTACTTTTTTGAAAACTTGATTATTTAATTAATTTAATTAAATTATGATAAACTTTATCAAGAGAACTGAGTTTCATTGTAATCACTGGATTAAATTATTTATTATTATTATTATTATTATTATTATTTTTTTTTTTTTTTTTTTTTTTTTTTTTTTTTTTTTTCTTAATTAATATGTAAGCTTTATTAAAATAAACATGTAGAATTTAATAATTTTTTTTAAATGATTAACGACTCTGAAATACTTGTTTAGTAAATTTCAGAAAAAAAATGAATATAAAAACAGAGAATTTCGACACCTACTGAGTAAAAAGCTGCCCGGAAGTCAAATTCCAAAATGTCGATAAATCCCAGTTTTACTCGTAGCATTCGAATTTTTGAGATGCGAAAATGCAATTCAATTGGCTTTTTAACTTTTGCTTCAGTGACCCGTTTTATTTTAATGCAATGATTCTCCTTTTCTTTCGAAATAAATTCTGTCCTGAATCGACATTCGAAAATCGTGTCATCTACTGTAAACTGATACAATAAAAATTTGTCGTTAATAATTAGCATATAATAATATTCAACTTTTTTCACGTGATATGTAATATTCAATAGTTACGTCGATCATTTTTTCGCCATCTATATAAATGCAACGATTGTAAACGTTCTGTTTTAAGATTCAACTCAATAAACTGTTAATATCATTTTTTCTTAAAAAGTTCATCAATATTAACCCGAGTTTTTCGATTAAAGCGAAAATTAAATGAACCAGTTTAAAGCCGTTTTTAAAACATTTGGACGAAAATTTTTTATTGCGCACACACTCATGCAGCGAGTTAGTAATAGTTATTCACCATCGCTCGTTTAACGTTTATTATTGAATTTGAAGCGTATATATAAGGCACAACCTTTCACATAAAGGAGAAACTTAAGTAAAGGAACCCACATACACCACGAGGAAGGAAAGAGGGGGTAAAACTAAGAGAATTTTTAACGGGATTAATTATACGCGTGGCGTGCGCCGCAAGAAAAAGAAAGGAAGCAAAGAGAGAAGAAGGTATACAAAAAGCAGTTCCAATTTTCACGAGCGCAACAATGGATCATTGAGCCTAAACAAGAAAAGAAAGTACCATTTATTAATCAGGGAAAAGGCAAGTTTACGATGATCTGAACGTATAAAAAATTACAGTACAATGACTTTCTTCAAAAAGTGCTGCAGGTGCTGCGAAATAATGCAATGAAGAGAGAAGGGAAAAGAGCCGAACCCTAGTTATGAATTTTCAATTTTAACTCGATTCCCACTTTACTTTTCATTGCGTGAAGGCAAATCAGCGAGGCCTAGCAAGGCCGGATACAAAATGGAAACGGTATAGTTTGCATTTCCTTGAAGGTTGCGCGCGCTATAGTGTCGCAAATCCTTGTAAGAAAATAAAAACAAAAAACAGCAAAAAAAAAAGAACAATTCGAGTTTTATTGTGGCTTGAACGCGCATGATTTACATCTGTCATCTTACGGGCTACAGAGCTTTTTTAACAACGTAGTTTAGTATATTGAGCGAAAAGGAAGATTAAGAAGACTAATCTGCGTCGTGTTGCAATCAGACTTATAATATAATGTTTATAATACACAGTGTGTCCCATGGAAAACGGAACTTTTTCAAAACATCGATTTATATTGGCGCGACCTATTGGTGGATGTTAGCAATGGAAAGGTCCATTCTTAACTGACATCCTGTCAAAATTGTATGACATTTGGTTCAATGGAAACCAAAATATCGCGCTCAAAGTGACAGTGTGTTTGTGGCATCGGTCGAAAAATGAACTTCGAACAAAGAGCAAATATTAAGTTCTGTTTTAAACTCGGTAAATCCTTTACTGAGACGCATAATTTGCTGAAACAAGTTTATGGCGATAATTGTCTATCCCGTACCAGAGTGTATGAGTGGTATGCGTTCAAAAAGAATACAACATATAAATCACAATTAATCGAATCGTCAGAGAAACAGGATTTTATAGATCCACCTAAAATGATTATGCTTCATGGATTCATCTTTAGCGTTTGCCGCATTCGATCTAGTATTTCACTGGAGCCGAAACATATTTTTTTTATATCTGTTGGTACAAACTTATTGATGTTCTTTTTCTTTAAGATAATTGTTTTTTTAGTTAGGGGTTTTTTAGATGGTCCAATTGTGGTATCAAAAATCTATGTTATTGAAAGACTTTTTAACTATTCATTTTGCCCGCCCATAAGTTCGTTAACAAAATACTCGTTTACAATTATGCGAATATGGTATTAATATAAAAATTTTTAGTAATAGTAAACTAAAATGATAGAGAAATTGATGTAAGCATCAAAGCAATTAAATAATAAACGGTTCAAAAAAAATCGAAAAAAAATCGACGAATAATTATCTTATAAAATAAATTTCTTTTTTTAATAGTAGAATTTTCGTCGCACTACACTCATTCAACAGTAGTCGCAACTGACAGGTCGCTACTTGTACGTGACTAGGTCGAACCTATCACATGAAACTATGTTACTTTTTTTCCAACAATTACTCGGTAAACTAGAAGAATTTTTCTTTCTGCCGAAATCTCCGTCTTACCCGTTTTTCCCTTCATGTAAGGATAAAAGAAAGGAACTTGTTAATAAGGAGAAACAACGGCAAAGATCGGAGTATGCACGTGACGTGACACTGTGCTGCATGATTTTTCAACTTAGGGTTGATGAAAAAGACGCGGAAAGAAAAAAAAACAAATATTAAAGCTTCCTGGCTCTCCCAACACGTAAAACTCAAACGGCACGCCCCTTGTATCTAGGAGTGCCCGACCATTGCATTATCTCTCTCTCTCTCTCTCTCTCTCACTAACTCTGTTTCTCTCCTAGTAATTTACGCTCATCACCATTTAATGGCTCGATCGATATGCTTACACGTGCTTTTAACTCCGCCGTCCCGCTATTCAAGCGACTGTTGACGTGTTCAAGGGATGCGAAAGGAAGGGCGTAAATTTATACACCCTTCCTTACTCGACGTATAGAACGCCTTGTTACGATTCTCATCAGTATTATATTTCGCTCATGTGATAACTAAATAGAAGGTGGATTGCATATTCAAGTTATTGAAATCTATAGGTCGATTTAAAAATTTTTTTGCTTTCTCATTTGGGTGATATTAAAAAAAAAAAAATGTCTTTAAAAATATTTTACATTATAATGTTATCAAAAGTATAAAGATGGTCCTGTGTGACATTAATCTGTTTTTTTTCGACTAATAAGCGATTAGCGCGCACGTAAACACACACACACATATTTCGATAATACGTTACCTAATGTACAATGAAGAGGTGCATATGCATGCAGGGTTCGTGCACCTATGAGTGCACGGCTTCGACCCATTAGGTATTGCATCATCTATTGTCTGCGGATGTTTGATCTCTAAACAAACATGGTGGGCGAACGAAGTAAATATTTATAGTACGTGTAGTTGATTCTTCGTCGACTGAATCATAAGTCATACGTCATACTATGATTTGTTCATCATTATATATATGTGTGTGTATGTGTGTGTCAAAAGCTTGTATCTTATGTCGTATTGCATCAATGGACGAATATGTACATCCGTTATCTCTTTGTATAATTTATAATGTAATTTTTGGCATTCAATTTTCTTTATACACTCATTACACAGCTTTGCTTTATACTCTTATTATAATTAACGATTAAATTACACATTTATTTACTCATTAATTGATTATTAAAAACTTATATTAATCTTAATCAAGTTGAAATAACCAGCGTATCAAAATTCCAGCTACTCGTTTCGATCCGACACCCCAGAAAAGTCTCTGCGCTATTTCTTGAGTTCCTTTAGAAAGTACCGTCGTCAAAAAAAAGAGTCGTTGAGAGCGGAACAAATTCCCACAAAAATTCGATCCCTATACGATCTACTGCCTATAATCCGACCCACATAATCGATATCAAAGCCACTCCTGTCTCAAGATATGTTCTTCTTCTTCTTCCTCTTCTTTATCTAAATCTTCATTTTCATCTTCTATATATATATATATATATATAATTTTTTTTTTTTTTTTTTTTTTTTTTTTTTTTTTTTTTTTTTTTTTTAATGCACGTAACATCCGTTCTGGAAGAACAATGAATTACGTAATACTTTGATAGAAAAGATATAGTACGTTGTATACACGGGGCATAAATTTTTTTTTCATTTTCTCACTCTTTTACTTGTCGGTTTTATTAATACGTTGCACAACTTTATATTCTCAAAATTGTTAGCTTAATTAACTTTGTTAAATTTATAATAATTAATAACTTGTGAATAATATTAATTGCGTGAAAATCGTCGCTTGTAACGATATTTTTATACAGAGTGAATTGATTGAAAATAAAAAAACAAATCGATACGGTAACAAAATTTTTTAATTAAACATTATTGCCTTGGCATTATCGGCAAACATTATCAGTTTTGACTTTTTACTATCATTGTCGGATAACGCTCTTTAATCGTTAATGCCCCAATTGCAAACTCGAGCTTGATATTGTATTATCGAGAGGTTGACGATCACAAGCCTCGACTTCGATGATCGAATGTCAGTTACCGTAATGTGAAAAATGGCTTTAAATCAATTTAATTTTTCTTTTAATACATTCGTGCCAATAACTCTGCGTGATTGTATATTAACTTGACGCTTGGCCGATAAATATTTATTCGTTACGGTTAATATCCATGCGCGATATGTAGTTTGAATATTATTGTTTTAGAAGTATCTTTACTGATAATATACGCTTTGCCCATTAAATAAAATTTAACAGTTGCTACGTGATATTTTTTAAACTGCACGAGAAATTAAAATGTTTCATCGATTCCTTTTTTTAGTTGCACGTAACTTGTGTTAAATATCTATATGAAACTACCTTGTTATGCTGTAAAAAATCAAGAATTATTAAGGCTACTGTTAATGGAAACTCATCACTCCCAATGATGGATTTTATAATCGTAAATATTTTCATCCTTAAATTAAAAGATATGCGGGATAAAAGCGCTTGGAAAGTCTGTTAATGGTTATGACAAACACCGATAATCGTTTTTCTCATCTATTTTTTTATTTTATTTCTCTTTTATGCATCAAAGTAAGCTGATTTTATTATAACTATTTTTCTTGGTCATTTATAAATAAAAGGCTACTTTATTTGGAAATTTTTGAAAATCACTCCAAATTGAACTTGATTTAACCTAAAGTATACATAAAGATAATATTTTCACACGTACGTAAAAAATATTCATTTAGCTAAAATTACTTTAGAATCTTTATAAAGTCAAATTCTCTCATTCTTTCTTCACCCCCCCTCCCCCCCAGCTCTCTCTCTCTCTCTGTCTCTCTTTCTCTCTGATTTATTTTCATTCGTGTACAAAGGATAAATAAGAGAGGCCCGAGTAAGCTGAATAGTCTGAGCAAAATGAATTTTGGCTATTTTTCATCTCTGATAATAGACAGCGACAAAATTTTGCCGTGCACGGGTGAAATGTAATATTGTGAATTAGATTTTAGTATCAGCCCGGCAGTCAATAGTTAGTACTGTATCTTTCTTATTTACATTTTAATTTTCCAGCCTTCTGTTGTGATATATCTAGGGTAAAGTATGTTGTTGATATATACATTGAAAATTTTTCAAATTTAATAAACATATTCTATTAATATTATATTAAAATAATCGAATTTTATCACATTTATATTTCTTATATAAAAAAATATATTTAAAATAATGATAGCTTATTACTTCTTGATTATTCATCTTGTCCAGGTAACTTTACATTTCAGACAAAATGAACAACTATTTATTTATTTAAAAAATATGTTTATTTTTATTAATTTGTTAAATATTGTTATTCTAGATTGTTGCTAACTTTAAATGAATTGAAGTTTGTTTTTTCAACTGTTGAAATGAATTGAGACTAACTATTAAAATGAATTGAAATTTGTTTTTTCTACTGTTCAACTTTTATTTTTTTCTTACAATTTACTCTATGTTAGCCATCCTACTGAACTTCTCCTATATATATGCATATAAGTAAGTCGAGCGAGCGGGAATTTAAGTCATTAAGAAATTTAAAGATCTCATACGAGACTATTGCATTACAAGCAAAGAAAAACTGTTATTTACGGACTGCAGGATGGCGACCGAGTTTTGGTGAAAGAGGGGGGGGGGAGGAAAGATTCGCCTTGCATCTGGTTCTTTTTTTCTTTCACCGCTATGAGGCAAATTCAGGCTGTCGTAAAGACATCTATACATACTATATAATTATACTGCAAGCGTTCGACTGTATAACATTTTCATATTTGCATATGCTGCTGAGTTTAATTATGCTTTCTGTCTTTAATAGCGTTATTCTGCACCGCAAATGGTATAGTTTTTAGATATACGAAAATTCATATGAAACCGATCTTTGCGATTGTTTTAGTTTATAAAAAGACGTGCTACAATGTGCGAATTTTGGTAATATTTTTTAAATATTCCTGTCGGTAATGCGCGTGCTTAATCGCCGATAGATTAAAATAAATAAATGTTATAAGCCATTATCGATTGTAAGCGATGCACCGACTAATGAATATAACTCAAGAAAAGAGTGGGAAAGAGAAACATATACCGTTAGATATTATTAGAGTATCGTGCAGCGTCCTTTAGACAAGTACGCGAGAAGCTTACGGGACACGAAGTGAAATTTGGATCCCCTGTGGGAACGTAACGCAATACAGAGAGAGAGAGAGCATGGAGATTGCTCAGCCGTACAGTGTACATCTACACACTACTACCCATATACGTATATAGGGTTACATATACGTTTGTGTGTGTGTGTGTGTGTGTGTGTGTGTGTGTGTGTGTGCGTGTGCGCGTGCGCGCGCGCGCGCGCGTGTATGTGTGTGAATAGACCTTGCACGGCGCATAAAGGGAACATCATGCGTGCCCTGCACCATTTGACCAACGAATTTCCAATCACACTAGCTGCTTGTTCAAATGTATACCCGGCGCTCCACTCTATGCAATATTTTTTGCCGCAGAGCTATATGCTTTTGCGCAGTATCGTATAGCCGCGGCATTTAAAGCCGCTTATTTAAAACTCGGAAATCAGTGATGACCGAAATTTGTACATCACATAAGCATGTTACATTGGATTTCCTTATTAGTTTGATTAATAAATTTTTTATATTTATAGTTCGTAAAATTATTTCTACAATTAGAGTAAAGCGGGGAAATATGCCAGTGTAGGTAAGACGCAACTTTGCTATATTTTGAATATATAAAATTGTCGATTATTTCTGATATTTTGTTAAAGTTTTATTAAAGTAGCGTCTTACTTCGTATATTTAGGTATAAGCAGATGCCGCTTTTGCGTTACTTTATTTAATTTCTATAATTTATTAACTAAATACAGTTTAAGAATATTTTTGTTATATATTTTATAAATCTTTGTAAACTATACACGATCAAATAGTAAAAATTTTGTTTTATATATAAGCGTTTTTTTTAAAGCTTTTTTCGTAGGTTAAAATATCTCCAGCTCGTTTGAGAATTTGATTTCTCAACACATATGATAATCGATTATTGTGTCGTAAATATGTGCCAATATCTGCCAGAAAATGATCACACACACACACACATATATATATATACACGCCAACGAAATAGATACCCTCTGAATTATTCCGACATACGTTATTTTTTATTTTAAAACGACTTGTAAATCGTACCTTATAAAAAAAATCTAACTTTTCTTAAATAAAGAAAAAAAATGTGATACAGATGTGTAAATTGATATGAATAAATTTCAATACGTTACTATAGACAATATCGTATCGGCGCCTGTATTTGCGCTTCTTTCCAACCATACTGTTTCAGCTTTTTTTAAATTTTTACAAAAGATCTTTCGCAAAGAGAGCCAAGGTCTTGATAAATCTTACCAAAAGCGATCGCTCGCTCGGATACTTTGAATTATCGAGCATATAATACAGAAGACTGTACTTACTAGACCACGTGTATAATATATTCACCGACTATCTCTCTTATATGTATACTATATACAATATATACGCGTGTGCGTAATTGAATTTTCCAGAGCTCGCAAAATACAGTAAGATCCTATGTTGTTCTCTCTCTCTCTCTCTCTCTCTCTCTCTCTCTCTCTCTCTCTCTTGAATCGCGATAACGCACCACGCCTGCGCGTGCGTTCACTGCATCCAAAAGTGGCCGTAGAGTACAGAGAGCTTCGACCTCAACGCAAAAAAATCGCCCAAATAGCGCTCTTCCCTATCTCTATTGTTGCAACTTTATGTCGTTGCTATTGCTTTTGCAACAAAGACGTATTTTATATCCAGTTATACCTAATTACGAATGAAACGTTATGTGGAAATGTCTTTATTCACGTATAGTACTCATGTAAACGTCATATGCAGATATTTAGGTTAGTCAGAACTTTTTTTTTCCATTACGTATTATTTAATGATACCCTCTATAAAATGTTGTACGGTAAAAAAATTGAGTCGATCTCTAATATAATTTTATTAAATTAAATATATACTCATGATAAATGAATAATGTTTCCTAGATGATACAATAATTTTCACATTTATCTAGAATTCATTATAAAATTTAGATAAAATAATTTTTTAGATTTATTAAAAATCAACTTATATACACATATAAGGAAATTACTAGTGTCGTAATTTACACTTGATACGAATGCAATTTCCGTGACTATCCAGATCATCAATCTTCCTCGTGATATAAAATAAAAAGCCAATTTATCCATCATCGTTGAAAAGTGTGTCTTTGGTCTATGAATCGCCAGTGCAACAATCCTCGCTCGCTACAGCTCCCAACTTCCTTTCGTTCATCGGGTATAATGAATAGAAAAGGAAATCGGACTCATTGACCTCGAGTAAGTTAAAGCGTATTATTCACCGCGCGCAAAAGCATTTTCAGTATGACTATATACATACACTCTTAGTGGGACACAAATATATCCCACGAAGAGTGGGAGTATGTCCGCTCTTTTCGGTGTGAAAGGTGTAATTTTGAAATCACTCCATAAGTTGCATTACACAATTCTACCGGAGAGAGGTTCCGCTCGTATTACAGACTCGGACATTCTTCCTCATTTTTTCTTTATCTATCTATCTATCTATCTATCTATCTATCTATCTATCTTTTCTCCCATTCTAATCCTAGAAAAGTATCGAAGAGAGTCGTTTTAAATTATTCTGCGTGACCATTTCGCATTTCTTTACCATACTCACCTGCTGGCAATTAGCTAGACTAGCAAGAATCTCCGATACCACCCAAGAGTTTTGCCTCTCGACCTTTCGCTGCACCGATCTCCACTCCTCTTTCTATAACTTGCTTTCTTTTTCGAATTTTTCTTTCCACCGTATTCTTCGTAACAGTGTGATTATTTTAAAGGCTCCACTATTTAATCTATAAAGTATACAAAGCAATCCATGTTTAATCATCAATTTTAGAAATTAATATCAATTCACTTAATCGTTGATTAGGAAAAATTAAAAAAATTTTAGTATATTAAGAAATAAATAAAATTATCCATATTAATTTATAAAGTCACGCGACAAATTCTTTACGATTTACATATATATTTTAAAAATAAATTTTAAGAAAAGGACTAAGTTCATTTTAATTAAGTACATTTTAATTGACAAAATAATATAATGGAAAATGAAAATTATTCTTATATAAAGTATGATCAAGACTCCTTATACGTAAAATTTTACGAAGAGCTATACTTCAAATAAATTGACATAAAGTTGCGTCTTAAGTATTAAATTATTTATGTAAAAAAATGCAATAAAAAAATTATCTAATTAGTTTAATCGGAATGCCACTCACGCGTGTTTATGCGATTAAAAGTGCAGAAGAAAGAATATTTAATTTATTAATAATAAAATTTAATCTAATTTGCAATAGCAAAATTTTTTTTTCGGAAAAATTTTCATTAATTAATGAATGCAAGCAGCAAACTTCATACCGAAACTATTCTGTTCGTTTTAAAATTTCACACGTTTAATTATACATATAAGTGAAATGAAAACTTTTTCATGCACATACACCGATAAAAGAATTATCTTGATTCAAGAAAAATAATTTTGAGCCAAGAAATTTATTTTAGCGAAAAGTATTTATTTGATTTAAGAATTTCCGCTCTTGGTTTTTAATAATCTATAGATATACAATAATGTAAAACCAAGAGCTAAAGTTATTGAGTCAAGTAAACTTATCCCTAAAATGATGAAATTTATTTTTCTCGTACCAAGCTAATTTTTCTATCAGTGTACTCACGGGATTTTTTGATCGCATTTTGCTTCCTGGAACGTACAAAATAATTTGGGAAAAACATTTGTAATTTATTGGCAAAGCTCAATCACGCAAGCAATTCTCCCATATATACACCTTCAACTTTCCTACTATACCCGAGAGATTTTTTTTCATTTTAATCGGCAGGCGAAGTTTTACCTTTTTTTTTCGACAAAGTCGCATTGGTTTAATGAAAACCAGATGAGTGAAAGAAAGGGGAGAAGAGAGAAAGAGTGAGAGAGAGAGAGAGAGATGTTCTCGGTCTATTGTCTCCCTATCTCTTCGCATTTCCTCTAGCCGACGATGGGAAACACTTATATTTCGAATTCTCTCGTGAGAGCGGAATAAACAGAGAGAGAGAGAGAGAGAGAGAGGAAAGCAAAGTAAAGATCAAGAAAGAAACGCATACAAAACAAAGCAAGAGGGAAAAATAAAAGAAAGAACTGCATGATCAAAAGATCCGAAGTTCACGCGTCTATCTATCCCCTCCACTCATAACTACTCGTATCTAGACGTAAAAGTGTGTGTGTGTGTGTGTGTTATACGCAAACACATTTTTTTTCGCTTTTGCAGACTTTCCGTCTGTTTTCGGACCACGCAAGCACGCGGCTATGAATCGGCATCCTTTTTTTTGCTCGGTTCTCTTACATTCAAGGTTGCAATATATATGTATACTAGCACTGGTTTATTCTCCTTCCCTCCCTCCCTCTCTTTCTCTCTCTTTCTCTTTCTCTCTCTTTCTCTTTCTCTCTCTCTCTCTCTCTCTCTCTCTCTCTCTCTCTCTCTCTCTTTCCTCCTCCTCCTTTACGGACGGCGCGCTCGCTTAAATATATATATAGATATATGCATGTTGAGTTGTACGCGCGCATACGCTCGGGGCCCAGTATCGTGCAGCAGCCTCAGTAATGCGCTGCTCGTGAGCGTGTGCGCATCACGCTACTTTTCCGACTTGCGTGCGTTAGGTTTCGACTTCAGAATTTTTGTCTAGCCCCGTCAAAACTCATTGTATATGCTATGGTGATTCGTTTCTCATCCTCATCGGTCTCAGTTCTCTTGCGTTTAGTGTTGTGTGCTTTTTATTTTTGCTTGGACTCTGTTCGTTTATTTGTTTCTTAAAATTTAACGATCGATTGGAATTGTGAATCTAACTTGTGCTATGGTTCAAGAGTAGAGTGGAAAAGTTTATAAAAAAGTTTGCGACTTCCGGCGATTGATATTGATTGACAAAGAAATCGTCGAAGAAAACGATTGTGAAAAGTGACTTTGGTCTTTTCCCGCAAGAGAGTAAAAGTAACGCCCTTGATAAAAAAGAAAAAAGTGCGATTGGTGTGTACTTGTAGCAATGGATTGCCATCTAATGCCGCCAGTTTGCCAAGCAAACTCTAGTTTCGTGCATTGACGCGCTGTGTCCACCGACGTAAAAGAAGGAGCCAGAAGCGAGCGTCGAGATCGAATCACGCTTCGTGACGGTAAGCTCCGTAACGTACGCATTTATTGCTCACACACTCGCGCGCGTGCGCGCACACACACACACACACACACACACACACATATGCAACCAACTCTACAGTCAGATTAATTAGTCTAGGGTCGTATCTAGTACCTATTCACGCAAACTGCGCGAATTCGCACATCCCGGAGTTCACTCATCGGAAAGAATTTAATATAGTCTTTGTCCTCGATGCTGACGTATAATGTAGCGAGCCCAAGTTGCACACTTTGTATTCGTTGGATCCTTCTTGTACATCTTGCATTAAATCAAATTTTCTAGCCCGCATAATCTTTTACTTTATTGTATACATAAGTAATATTGTATTATGATTAATTAGGTAGCAGTTTTTAACGAAAACCATTTAATCGTAACCTACTTTCTTTTCATTTTAAATTCTGTCTTCGCACTTCGTATTCGGTTCCTTTTTTTATTCCAAATATATGCTTCTTTTCAGATTAGTGACAAAGTAATATTTCGAAATCTTTTATGCTAAGGCACAATTTTTTTTTTACTTGGTGTCCAATATAAACAAAATTCGTCTGAGTTAAATAATAATAACAATAACAATAACAACAACAACAACAACAACAACAACAACAATAACAACAATAACAACAATAATAATATTGACAATAGTTTACATGTTAATATGGCTCATTCATTATCGCGAGAATACTATTAATGCGATGATTAATTAAGAATCATTTTAATTATCGTATTAAATATGTTCATAAGTCATATGATTTATTATTTTAATTAATCACGGCATCTAATGAAACAAAAATTTTGGAATTCTTATATTCTTAAGTTACGACATAATTTATATACAATACCATTAATTCAATTTTAATAGCTATAGTATTTACGATCGAAGCCAGAAGAAAATTTTTTTTTCATGCAATTGTACAACTCAAAAATCGCGAGAGAATATCGAATACTCGCAGAAAAAAATCAAAGCAATTAATTCTTATGTCGAAAAGAAATTTATTTCAGAATGTAAAAAATTATTTAAATTGTTGTCGTCACCTTTACAATAAAGTTCCCATTTTCTAATGGTAGTTCACTATCCACTTGCCGCTAGATAGTGTGCTCGGTGTGTTGAAAGCTTTTTGTTACATATATATATGTCCATGCATTTGGTTTATAAGTATTACGAATCGGCAAGAAACTCGAATGCACTTTCCGATATCGTCGAGAAAAAGAGATCGTGCACAAAAGTAGCTCGCACTTCTGGCAAGCAGCTGTTTTACATCCGCAGGTATATATAGTATATATGGGTTTGAAGTTTCCAACGTTGGAGTCCAACAAAATTTTTTAAAAACTATTTTTATTTAAAATTTATATTTATACTTTTTTAGTCTTAGTGTTTTATAGCATAAGCTAATATTCAGATATGGATTTAAATATAATTTTTACATTTTTAGCATCTTTATTTAAATGTGAAAAATTATTTCGTTGTACTCTAACGTTGCAAACTTAGACCCATGTATGTTATATATATATTCACGGATCGCACACTCGCCTTCTCCCTTCGTTATTATATTAAAGAGCCACTTCCTCTGCTTTACATAAACAGTAGCAGCAGCAGCAGCTTTTTATTATGGCAAGTTTTTTTTTCTTTTTAAAGAAAACCTGGCATACACGGCGATGATTGTTATTCTATTTCATTTCTATAATTTTCGAAATATAGGCAGATTTGTCACAACTAAGTCGTGCATGGTGAATTTTTTGCTCTCCACTCTCTGAATCGTTTCTCTATTAAGATGCTTCACTCATTTTGCTTGTATTTCGGACTACAGGTAATATAGATATACACTTTTTATTTTACGATTTAATTATCCAAGGTGTACGTTTGCCAATTTTTCTTATTATATATTTTAGAGCTAGTTGTAATTTTTTCGTATATACCTTCATTACAAGTATAACGTTGTTATTGACATAGGTGTGTGTGTGTGTGTGTTATTTTTTTGCTTGGAAATTTCTTTCTCGGTTTCATAAATATTCCTGATAAGTTTGTACATAAAGCTCGAATTATTCTTTATTCATATCGTATTCATGCATTTAGAGCTTATACTAAATTAGATTAGTGAAAAACTCGTTGAAATTAATCGACGTAATGGTAATAATATGCGATTAAACTAGATATCAACCAATACCATAAGAAAGTATAGCTCCGTTGTGATGAATCTACATACAAGCATACCATAAATAAATCAAATAAAAATGCGTACGTAATCCAATCAGAACCGACACAATGTCGATAATTAGTAAAATCAATGTGCAACTAAACACATATCGACATTTCTATTTATAGTGGCGTCGAGAGGAGGAAGAGAGGCCAACTACATCCTTCTCGAAAGAACTGTAAACAAGCAGCCGGAACCATGTTGAAGCACGTGTCGGTGTCGCCGTGGCGGGGTCGCTCAGACAGCGTGAGTTTGGCGTCGAGCGGCGGGGCGAGTAGCTGCGGAAGCGGAAGCCCCAGTCCCGGGCACACGCCGCCGCCCTCGAGAGCCTCCTCCTGCGCGTCTTTGGCGCCCCTCACCGCCCTTTCGAGCTTCTCGCCCGCGGACGCTGCACCACAACAGGTATATATATTTATACTAGCTATACCTTTGTATATATAGGTACGCAAACCTCTTTTTAGCCCTCGCGAGTTTGTTTTAAGCCCCCTTATTCGCCCTTTACTCGCTTTTTCCGCTTTTTGTCGCCTCATCCTCTCTCATTTCAGAGACCGTCTATTATCCCCTATACTTTACATGCTTGTGCGCC
>OX465099.1:49663-52163 GCA_949987625.1 Chalcis sispes
AGAAATTCCGGATCTAGCATAACTGTAACGACACATTAACTCAACGTTAGCAACAGAAGAAAAAAGAATATATAATAGCATTCAACCTTGAAAAAATTAAATAATAAATAGCGAGAAATAAAAAAAAATTTTTTAAAGACACGCAAGTACTTCAGTTAAAGGTGCAGATACAGATGCCATGTTTATGTATGTGCTATAGTATATGAGTTTATATACAAATAATAATAATAATAATAATAATAATAATAATAATAATAATAATAATAATAATAATAATAATAATAATAATAATAATAATAATAATAATAATAATAATAATAATAATAATAATAATAATAATAATAATAATAATAATAATAATAATAATAATAATAATAATAATAATAATAATAATAATAATAATAATAATAATAATGATAATAATGATAATAATGATAATGATAATGATGATGATGATGATGATAATGATAATGATAAAGCGTATACGCGCGGTCGAACATACTTTCAGGCACCTGTTTTACCCGCAAGAAAAAGAATTAATCCGGTTCTACGAGGGACAAGTTATGCCATAACTTGAAATCCGGTGGCAACGCGCAATATATTTACGCAAGAGTAAATCTCGCGCGTGTACACCGTTCTTCACATTATTTTTACTTTTGCATAAAATGTATTCAAGATATTTTGCGAAAATTCACGTCACGGGTTAATTCCGTCTACCTTGGATTTTTTTTAACTTTAATTTATGTTTTTGAAGAATTTACTTTCATTATCGACGTAGTTGTGATTTCTCGAAACTGATCGCGGAAATACAGTGGTTCCAATTTTTATACTGTCCGTGTTTGAATTGTTTATCGTGACAATGTATATATGTATATAAATTTTTTGTTATTAATAGCGCGCTAAGAATAAAGTTGTCATTTTAACAATTTAATTTACATTTAATAGGAGAAGCCTGGGCAAAGCAAACTTACTAAGGGGAAAAAAAAATAAAAAATAGGTTAAATAACAAATAAAAGTTCAATTTTAACAACAATGGAAAGTTGACATTCCAACTAATGTATAAAAAAAAATGACATCAATTAATTATCGTTTAAAGAAATAATTTTAACAATAGAAATAACTATTGAAATTTCGAGGCCTCGAAAACTAGCTGGGCTAAGTGGACGTATAACAAAAATTAACAAAAGTCATTTTAAATTATTAAAATTTTTACAAAATTGTCAAACATTTTGTACGAGGTGCAATTATCATTTATCAGTTCAATATCTGTAATCGCTGCATTGTATTGTCGAAACTTTTATTAAAACAAACTAAACAATAAAACTTTTTTTAGAGCTCTTTTGCTCGTTTTTTTAGAAATGGCTTAATAATTTTGATTCAAATTATGCAAATTAACAAATCTCCATATCACATTTAATAAAAACAATCAAAATGCAATAATTGGGTGTCCGCTTTGCCTGGAATACATCGATTCCTTTTTTATTCTTAAATAAATAATAAATATTAAATTTATTTTGCATTTAGACGATGAATTGTGTCAAAATAAATGTTCATGCAATACTCGTTTATCTGTATTTGAAATAACTTAATAATTTAATTAAAAGCTAGGATAACTTTTTTTGCTCTGCTTAAGTCTTAATAAAAGCTCCTTAAATCATTTTAAGCGATTTTCGAACGCTACATTGTAAAAAAACATTACATTATACAAAAAAACTGTCTATTCGGTAGAAGAATTTTCGGTAGAAGAATTTTCGGTAGTTTCTGTACATGCCAAATATAGTGCATGTTTGCCTTGCCCGCCGTAACCGATTTACCTGGGCTTCTCCTATATTGTTTCTTTTACTAATTTTATTTCTTTTATCGGAATATTTTCGTCGAGATTATTAAAATTATGCAATATTTTTAAGCTGAATCCAATTAGATATAATAATAGATTCTATATCGTCAACTCATGTACAATAAGTAAAATGTTATTGGACTTCGCGCTTTCGTAATATAATCAAATAATAATATCGACGCCGCGATCTAAAACTCAACTCGCAAGGCATGGTGAAAATGAGAAAGGAAGTGGGAGAGAGAGAGCGAGAGAGAGAGAGAGAGAGAGAGAGAGAGATTAAGACCAAAAAAGTGTTTAGTAAAAAAAGGTATTTTATAGTATTCAAGATAAAACAGAGATTTTCAATTTTTGCGTTAGTTTTATGTAGACACATTTGTAAATATAAAATATTTAACAAAGTAGCTTTCATAATATTATTGATCGTATTTATTTAATGATATGGACCAGAAAATATGGAGAAAAAGAAACGAAGATATAAGAGGTTTAATAAAAGATGAGATAGGAAGATCACAAGCGATTTAACAACTTGTTGTTGCATTCGCAGCATGAACACGAACTTGATTTGCGAGTAGGAAAACAACTAATGTGTGTGTGTGTGTGTGTGTGTGTGTGTGTGTGTGTGTGTGTGTGTGTGTGTGCGCGCGCGCGTGTGTGCGTGTGTGC
>OX465099.1:57163-138972 GCA_949987625.1 Chalcis sispes
CGAGAGTGCACCAACGGCGGTCAAGCGCCGGCCTCTTCTACAGCAGGTGAAAGCCTTTCGAGTAAACTTGAGCACGCGTCTTTACTCTTTTTATATTTACACACACACACACGCGCGCGCGCACGCACGCATCTATAGAATCTTCGGTCTACTGTATCTTATACTGAAAGCCTCCCATTTATCATTTTATAAAAGCACACTTGGATGGAATTTATATAAAGTGCAAAAATAAAAATAATAATAATAAAATAAGCATAATTTTATTGACGCCTAAATGGATTACACCGTATAGATAAATGATTAATCAATTCAATATCTATCAAGTAAATATCTTTTGTAGCAATTCGTTTTTCCTTTATAAATTTATACACACTCATAAGAGTATACACGACTCTTACATTCTCAAACAAACGGGAAACAAATACTCGTTTGCCGTCGCGTACGAAAAATTAATCTGAAAAAAAATTGTTAATGTTTAGTCAAATTAGTATATTGTCATTGGTCGCGCGCAACTTCAAGGACGAATGATTCTTCGAATGCGATTCATTCGGCCCACGCGTTAAGTTTACAGGTTATTGCATAAATACATATACGTAGGTAGGAATACTAAAAAGTGCCAATGACGCAAGTTTTTTGCGATACTGTTTATGGTCAAATCGTCCGGAAATTGATTTCTAAGTAGCATTGTTGTGATTTTTTTTTTCATATTATATTTATGTAATAGATAAAAGTCATTTAAAATTTATTCGTATTCCCAAGAGCGAAGGGGGGGGGAGAGAGAGAGAGAGAGAGAGAGAGAGAACCTGTCCATCGTTTATTAGGTGTTGCTGCGTATTATGATTGCCTCGAAGAAATAATTATTATACGTGCACGCAACCGATCGACTAATTTTACTTGCGACAAATGTGTATGTATTTATATACCCAGCATAATAAACATCTTTCTCTCTTATTTTCTTTGTCTCTGTCTGTCTGTCTGTTTGTCTGTCTCTCTCGCTCTCTCTCTCTCGCTCTCTCTCTCACTCTCTGTCTCACTCTCTCTCTCTCTCTCTCTCTCTCTCTCTCTCTCTCTCACTCTCTCTTGTGTTTGTTTCCCTGCATCTTATTTTCTCTCATGCGCTTGATGCATTTCTCAGATGACTAAAACAACTTGATTTTTCGTCGAATCCAAAGCGAGCCGAATTCAGAAAGCTCTGTTATGACTATGATCTCACTGTCTCATTTTTCCTTCCCTTCCGTTGCTGTGTACTTTTGCGCGCTGCATTATGTTTCCATGATTTTTATTGTTTAATATTTTTTCAGCTTTTAACTATTAAAATTATGATATTAATCGTCTATTATTTTATA
Organism: Chalcis sispes; assembly: GCA_949987625.1. Taxonomy (NCBI): domain Eukaryota; kingdom Metazoa; phylum Arthropoda; class Insecta; order Hymenoptera; family Chalcididae; genus Chalcis; species Chalcis sispes. The sequence goes on from OX465099.1 coordinate 58,510, forward strand.
AATTATTATTTCGAAAAATTTAGATGCCTTTATTGTCTTTTTATCTTTCTATACGATAGTCATTGTAATTTTCGATTTTTTAAGCTTCTGTCAATTTTAACCCGGTCCGATAAAAAATTTATTTATTTAGACGAATTTTGAAAAAATTAGTTTATGCTTCGCTTTACCATTCGGACTATTCTAGCTATTAAGTGTTTCGTATAGCACGAGAAATTGCTACTTGCAATTGCTATCTCCCTCTGTAACTCTATTAATATATAACGTCATCGGATTTTAACGCGCGCGCGTGTGTGTATATTATCTTGTCAGCGGAAACTATAAATTTATAATAAATTACTTGACTGTAACTGAAACCGCTCGTCAATCGGTTGTATTGTGCGTAAAAACATTGACTGTGCCTCGGCAGTTTAATGTAAAGATAAATTCCTACCTCTTCTTTCCTTTTAATAAGCTGATAAACTTCTATTGATTATAAATCTAGTGAAATGAATCTTTGATTTTTGTTGAAGTATTGGTGTGGGCAATGTCGCTTTGTATATGGAGAGCGAAACTCTCTCTTGATACTGTAACAGTTATTATTATTTATTCACTCTCTCTCTCTCTCTCTCTCTCTCTCTCTCTCTCTTTCTTATATTTATACCGAATTTTGAATTTTTTACATTCGGTTGACACACTCGCGTACTCATAAACATCAAATACGTGAAAATTTGTCTTGAATCGATTCATTACAAATTTTCTCGACACACATACTGCTATAAATTGTGTGCATATGTTAAGTCGAAGCCGATTCTCGGCTTGTAATTTTTCATTTACTTAATAAACAATTTTCAAGACCTTATCGCATTATTCGTTATTTTAAGAGAGAAAGAGATACAGAGCGAGAGAGAGAGAGAGAGAAATGTCGAGTTGCATGCTTCCTTCTGTTACCTGTCGGTGCGATAAGCGTCGGCAACATCTAGGATCAAGGTACACATTAGAAGCCAGAACGCGAGCCCCGATAATAATGTGTACACTTTTTGTAAACTTAAAAGTAAACTTCTTCGGCCGTGTTTGCAACTCGTGAGAAAATATCGGTGTTCGCGAATGTGCGTAAACAAATCTCCCCAAAGTTTCGAATACCAAAGTCGCCATACTTAATCGACGGAACAAAATAATTGCACTGGAGGAAGAAAAGTTGCCTATTTTTATACTTCTCATTATATGTATCACCGCTATTCTTCACTTTTGTCTTTGTCGTTAAGGGTATATGACTTAATAAAAGCGGCATCGAGACTCGTATAAACTTCGATAAAAGAAATGAAACGAAAGAAAGTAAGGAATGAAGGAAGGAAAAAAAAAAGATAAAAAAGAGGACGTTTAACGTCACTTGAAGCTGCATACCTTTTTTCCATCGGATCTATACAGACGAGCTAGCGCTCGTATAGGACGGCTGCACACGACCGGAAACTAAAGAAACGCGTACACGCAAAACGTGGACGTTGTATATAGACATACCGATGTACATACGTACTCCGTATAATTGGCCGGAAGCGAGAAAGTGTTTACGCGCTCAGTGTTCGTAAAGGAAAAAGTCGATTGTCGTTGTTTTTCCAGTTTAATATCAATTCGTGACCTCACATATTACATTATTAGATATTGTTTATAATGAATTTTTAGAAGATGTGCATATATGCGATAAAAATTTAATCAAAATATTTAAGATATTATATTGTAACGTGATGGCAAATTAATTAATTCATCCGCCATTCTTAAAATAGGAACAAAAAGAATTTCACGATTTTAAGTACAATTAGTAAAATCCGATAAAATTATAACTCTTCAAAAAGACCGAAGAACCGAAATGTTTCTTGAAATAAACACACTGCGTACATCGAAAGCTTTCTAGAATCAAATTAATTTTTCGTAAATTCATCGTCAAAAAAATTAGCAATGCTTTATACTTACAGTAATAAAAAAAAGCAATAACAAAATTGTATTCAAAACATTTACCTCTTTGATAAATAATTACTTTTTTGAGTTAGCAGTGACTGTCTTCATCCAGTAAGAATAAAAAAAAATAATAATAACAAATAAATAAATAAATAAATAAATAAATAAATAAATAAATAAATAAATTAAATAAATAAATAAATAAATAAATAAATAAATAAATAAATAAATAAATAAATAAAGGTAAAGCAATATTCGGTGATACGAATTACAAATTGCTTATGCCATAATTACACGTACACGTGTGCGATGCGCACGCAGACAAACCGCTAAGATAGAATAATAATCCAAAGTTATAGTAATTTATAACACGCTTTCGGAAATAAACTCAAGATATTTGAGTTTTAGTATATAAGCTTATGAACTCATCGAGTCTCATGATACGCACATTTAATTGCATAACAAACGTCGGCGCTGTTTTAGCTCGCGCGCTTGAATTTTTCGCAAGATGCATACATCATATCGTATGTTATAATATATAATACAGCATGAACGTTACGTGATAAATCTTTTATCGTATCGATTCTTCATTTTAACCTCATATACTCGGATATTATAACTGCTCTAATTTTAAACTTAATTCCAGGAAACTTTTCTTTATACGTATACATACGCAAGAATTGGTGTTAAAGCGTATTGCTATGTGTGTAAAATTTTTTAGTACAATGGTTTTACGAGTAAAAGAAAGCTGAAAATAGAATAATAACTCGTAAAAGAGCAGAGACGACTTCGTAACTCTAGCTTTTTCTTCGTAATGAAATTTGTATGGAGTTTCTTCGAGATTTATTTTTAAGATACTGTGTACTTGTAACTTAAGCGCTTTTGTGTGCGACCGCGCGCGCGCGCGCGCGCGCGCGCGTGTGTGTGTGTGTGTGTGTGTGTGTGTATTAAATTCGCGTTTAATCGATATTTTTTTCGACCAGTAATTTAACAAAATTGATCGCAGTCGGATTATTTGAATTTTATAGTATTTCATGATAATCGATAACAACGCAATAGAGCAAGAAATTTAACAATTTTTATAAATAAAGAGATTTCAAGTGATTCTGGCGTCAAGTTTCAGTTGTGAAGGAATTCACGACAAATTGCTTGAATCTCTCTCATTCGTAGTCGCCGTCGTCGTCGTCGTCATTGTCATCGTCATTATTCTCCTTGTTAGAACGCTTAAATTGCGCTAATGCACTGTTGTTTAATCATTTTTCCGAATATCCTCGAAAAATCTCACAATTGCATAATTATTTCGAATATTTAAAGCGACACCTTGTTCGTTCGCTGTATTTCTTTAGGCCAGTTTCAATGCTGTCACGGCTTTCGAAATGTAATTTTTAGTTCAAATTTATTTTTCATCCGTCACATTTTTATATTTCTTTTCTCTTTTATCTTTTAATATCCATTTTTCTACTCAAACATTTTTAAGGCGCTTCACGCGTGCGTGTAGATAATCATCCTCCATAATTCTCACGCAATGAAATTTCAATGTTGAGGACAAAAAAAGGAAATAATTTATAAAATGATCGACGGAAGGATGGGAACACTACCGGCACGTTGAGTTTCGATATACTTAATCATCGAAACTCTGCATTATTCATAAAAAAGCAATGGCGCACACTACCGCCGAGGCAAACAGATGATAACGCGCCCTTGCCGCTCGTTCTTATCGCTATCTTTCCTCTCCCTAAACGACTGGCCGTTTATTCGAACTACAGCTTGACCAATGCAATGCAATTATGTGTATATTGCATTGCTAGATTTCGTTCAATAGAGGTATATTATTTGGAGGGATTAAATATTTTTTACCGAGTTAACGAGAAAAAATAAAAAAGTTCATTAAAAAAAAAAAAAAAAAAAAAACAGGCTTGTTTTCTAAAAAAAATAAAAATGTAAATAAAAATTTATCTCGCATAGCATGTAACGCAGTACGGAAATTCGTGATCCTCAATCAATGCGTAAATACGAATCATCATCTTCGCGATAAAGAATTTCTCCGTAATACACGTTACTAATTGCTCGGGACTATATTTTTTGCGTCGTACGTAACTATAATACGACTTATCGATATTTATGCCTATGTGGGAGATACATGCACAATTCTTTTCTTTTTCTTATTTTTCACAATTCATTGTAAAACGCTCACTTGATTTATCTAAGTTATATTATTTTTGTATAAAATAATCAACGAGGTTATTGTATAAATAAATCTCTATCGGATATATCTCGTAAACAATTATTTTTCATTTTGTTTTAAAAATTCCACATCGCTTTCTTAAAAAAAATGAAAAAATTGAAAAAAACATCTTATGAAAAAATCAACGATTAAAAGTTTCTTCCCAACGCGAGTTTTTTACATAAAACAAAAAATTACACGACAAAAAGACATGAAAAAGCGGAAATCTTCTTGTAAAAGTTATCGCACAGAATACAATATGTAATTGGAAACTCATATCTACATCGCTAACCGCTTATAAAAAGCAGTAAAAGCCATTGCACGTCGGAATATTTTCCACTTTTGACTGCAAAACAGCGAGTGTATATTGTGTCACTTTGTCTCTCATCGTGTTAACATTTTTGTATGGCTCTAGCATAACATAAATACGGTGATGGGCATTAGCCCATACTTTGTACTATCGCAGTTTTTGTTATATTTACGTTTAAGTAAGGACGATAGCTAAACCTTTTTCAAAATTAATGCTGTACTTTTTGTCGTTCATATACTTTTTTATAATTAAACAAACGCAAGAAACACGTTTACAAAAAAAAAAATAACATTTTTTACAAAAGTGTACGGCATAAATGTGGTATAAAATGTAGCAAAAATTCTGACAAAGATTTTGGTAAATAGCATAGTATATCGTATTGTATATATCGCCACATACTTTGTGCCACACCAAAGCTATGCCGCAGTTGTACAAAAATTTTTACACCATTCGTTTTGAATCGCATACTTTCGATGCTCTCATTGTCGTTGTAAAACCGGACGCAAGCGTTTTTTATACACACATTCACAAATAGCTGGGCTCCGTAGTAATGAGGCTGCAGCACGCGTCTCTGCACTACACAACGGGTAGACTCGTTGAAGTTACTCTCGTTTAAAACAATCAAGCAAACAGAGAGAGGAAGATTCAATTTGATGAAACTGTGCGCCATATTACTATTTCTCTGTATGTCTGTCTGTCTGTCTGTCTCTCTCTCTCTCTCTCTTTTTTTCTTTCTTTCTTTCTTTCTTTCTTTCTTTGGCAATGTTCAGTGTCGTGTGTTATCAAAGCGCCATTACCTTTATAACAGAGAGTGAGATAGATTAGAGATTGAGTCAATTCCCCTAAATTCTATATATGTTGGCGCCAACAAGATTATCTCGTCTTCCATATACTTCAGCTTGTCTCGATTCTCCCACCAATTCACGCCGACCGGATTTCAAATACGACACTCGCTCTCAACCTTATCTGGTTATTCTTCAAATTTTAAGCTACGCTTCATTTTTGTTGAATTCTCTCTCTCTCTCTCTCTCTCTGTCTCTCTCCCTCCCCCTCTCTCTCACTTTCTATCTATCTATCTTTTATTCAGAATCTGTTGCTTGACTTTTTCCTTCGCTTTGAATTTGTCTGCGTATTTGTACACAAAGATTTCGTTTGTGAAGTCACGACAATAACAGCTTTCAAGAGCAAGCGAGAATTAAAGAAAACGAAAAAATTATCTTTAATTAATAGCAGACTCTCCACAACAATGACAATCGCGCTCGAAATTTACCGTCGGTTAACAAGTCGGCTTCAAAAATTGTCCCACGCCAACTGTCAAGAGTATGTATGCAAACTTGCGCGCATGTCTCAATTAATACGCGGCTTACAGTTACGATGAAAAAACATTTATAACTTACTATTACTTAGTAATAAACAAAAATGTAAAATATTTTTGCACCCACATGTAAATTTGAGTAGATTGATAAAAATATTCCAAACGACAAAAACGAAATATACTATAGTTCGATCGTTTGATAACCAAATTAATATTTTAATATAACCAATTTAATATTAATATTGATGTATAAGACAAAAATGAGAATTCAAATCAAAATTACCGGTAAAAAAAAAGCAGAATAACGTACTGACCAAATAAACAAGTAAATTTTCTTTACCAGTTCTCCTAGAGACAGAAAAAGAGAAAGAGACCAAGAGAGACACAAAGAGAGAGAGAGAGAGAGAGAGAGAGTGAGAAAAAAAGAGAGAGAAAGAGAGACTGTGTGAGGGTTCATATTAAGAGTAAAAGAATATACAGTACTTAAGCAAAACAATCTCACACGCACGTATTACCAACACATAATAACGCAGAACCGCGGTTTAAGACGCAGCTGTCGTTTCCTCTCTAGAGCAATCAAGGCACGCGCCTCGCAAGAGACGAAGGCAGAAAATGAGAGAAACAGAGAGAGAGAGAGAGAGAGAGAGAGAGAGAGAGAGAGAGAAAGGACAAACCTTGTCCTCCTACGCGTATAAACACAAGATGATCAGGATTGATTGTCTTGCTCTCGGTCTGTAGGTATACTATACGATACACGAGTCTGTAGGTATACTATACGTCCATTACGCGATCATGTATGTATATGTTTATGTTTTATTCATTATTTATTTTAATTTTTTTATTTAATTTGACAAGGACTTATTTTAAGTTCAGCAAAATAACAAAAGGGCCAGTCCCACTGATATTCACAATTACGAGCACTATTATTTCGGTCGTTACACTTTTAATACATTAATTCAACGCATAATAATTATTTTAAACAATGTTCAATCTACTAAAAAAAGAAGGTTGGATTAAATAGGTAACATAATTTATAAAATAAATTTTTAAAAGGTTAATTTGATATTGAAAAAAACGTTTTAAAGTTTATCACAGTCCTTAAAAAAAAGATCGTTTTTCATATATAAAAAATAATTAATAATAATAATAATAATAAAACAAAAAGAAAAGAAAAAGTGGTAAATACGGAAACAGGATTTTTTTTAAATTGCACACCTCAAAAAAGAAAAGAAGCAGTAAAATGCAAGCGAGGAGCATGTGGCTATAGTGAATACAGAGAAGAAGATGCGCTGGCGGCGGAAGAGTCGCATTGAAGGCTCTCATTGTGCATGCGTACGTGTATATATATATAAAAGTATTTCGTTGCTTTGCACAAGATGTTACTTTCCTCAAGGCTACGTACTCGCAGCTTTTCGAAAAGCCGCGTAGCGTCATCGATAAGAACGCGGCCAACGAAAACGAGTGTCGATTTTGACGCCCCCTTTTCCATCTGTCGATAAGACTAATCGACAAGACAAATCTTTATGCAGTGCTGAACTTTAGCAAAGAACAGGCAAACGGTAGAGAATCAATGGTTGTTGTTAAATATAAATCTATTAAAGATTATGATTTATGAAAAAGAAGAAAAAATAGGGATTTCTCGCGTACAGAAAGGACGATGAGAGCTCTCGAGAAATAATGAGCAATTGCTTGCGATGTGAAACAGGAATACTTGTCCGTTATCTCACAAGAATGGCTAGATTTGGAAGCACGAAAGTTGAGCGAGCCGATTGGCGACCGTGTAATTAAACGAGATGACGCTTGCATACACACGACATTTGCTCATTTTTACGATATAGCTTGACATTGGTGGTAAATTACCAAGTTTATGTATTTGCATGCGTGAAAGCGCACATGCGAAAGTTGACATGTATCGCTCTCTCTCTCTCTCTCTCTCTCTCTCTCTCTCCTTATTTTTTTAGCACGGAAACGCTGCGATAGATAAGGTCGCGGTACCGTTGTTCCACGCTTCTTTTACCTCTGATCCGTTGTTAACATAATGCTTAATTTTGTCTACTTTTTTTCATGATCTCGAAATTTAATTACTTCTTTTTTTCTCTTCAAATTGTTTGAACTGATGTTTGTAAATGTGTGTGTGTGTGTGTGTGTGTGTGTGTGTGTGTGTGTGCGCGCGCGTGTGTGTGTATGTGTATGAATGACAATAAGAGCCACTTTCGCGTTATATTGCAACCACGATATTTTTCGTTACGTGATTTAATTTATATTTTTTTATTTTTTTATGCCTAATTATAACCAAGAAAGGGAGTGAGAGAGAGAGAGAGAGAGAGAGAGAAATTGCGAAAAAAAAGTTTATATTCAGAACGCGGGAGTTTACTTTCGTACGACGTTTTCCCAAGTCCCCCGCGCTACCAACAACAATGCATTATGAAAGCCTGAGAAAATAAATTGTTGGTGTTCAGTTTTATCTTTTTTGTGATTCTTTTTCAGCAATATATTTGCCGTCGCCCCCACAAATTCGCACGATTCCCTACCGAGAAAAATCTAGGAGAATTCGACGCGAGAAGCGATTAATCGCGACATACGTTTTCTCCTTTTTGTATGTATACACTTTCGGCACGCTGACGGATTTGCACAATTCTTTGTCCCGGTAATTGCAACAACGGAGGCTGCTGGTAGTTCGAGTCTCATACGCTTGTCTGTTTTATACAAGATTGGCCAATTGTTATATGAAAAAAAATAAATTATCTTCTTCCTGAAGCGATGTTAATTCATTTTCAGTCGTTTTTCCAAACTACAAAGTTGTGTGTAAGATTGTTGAATTCGTTTTCAATTGTGGCGTTGCTCAAATTTTTAACGAAATGTGTTATTAATACATAATGTGTTAATAATGCGTAATGTTGTGTTAAACACACACACACACATATTTTTTTTTTTTTCATATTTTTTACAAAGTCCTAATGAAATTGCGTAGCTGCGCTTACGAAAAATAAATGTACTAACTTTATCAAAAAAAAAATGTACGTCTTTTGGTATAGCGTAGATGCTTCTCAGTAATTTACATTGTACTGGCCACGAGAAAATGTCTCGATATCGAGTAGACACATAAGGCTTTCGCGTAAGATTCGTATTTTTAAGGAAGCTACCGGCACTGTGCCTTGACGCCTAAAATTTTGCGAGCCATTTGATCCTTTCGTTATCTCGCGATAATACTCCGCGTATCACGTATCTGAGTCAACGGCTAATGATACTCGAACGTTAAAGACTTTATAAATAGTCCTGGTTTATCGCCTTCGCTGTGCGGGCGTGCGCGCGCGCGCGCTTTATTTGTGTGTGTGTGTGTGTGTGTGTGTGTGTGTGTGTGTGTGTGCGCGTGCGCGTGCGCGTGCGTGCGTGCGTGCGTGTGTGCATGTGTGAACATAGATCGCAATTTATCGAGATTCATAATCGTAAAGGAAGTAAGTGCCCAAGATTGTTTAACAGAAGAAACTCGCACTGACGAATCTATCTTATCGTGTCTTTTTTCCGAGATGTTATCTCTGATTCCAGCAGCTTCGGTAGCGTTTGTATCCGCTTCGCGAGATGACATTGGAGATGCTAATGTACAATTACGATATTCTCGTTGTGGCTGTCGACTCTTTTTCTCCGGTTATACTCCCCATGCACGTCTATACTTATAATTTCACAAATGTCTCACTTTAATTGTAAGCATAGTTTAAAGAAAGAATAATCGGTAATCTTTTGTTCTATGTTATATTATGTTAACGACTAGAATGGTGTTAATTCTATCCTACATGTGCATTATGTATTTCGAAATTTTAAACGGGATTTTCAAATTAAGGTATTGTGCGCTTGAATTTCGCAAGAGATAAAAATAATTGTTTATTTATCAATTTATTACTTTATGAGAGTTTTTAGAATGGAATTTAAAACAAATTATGTAGCGAAATAAAATTAAAGGAACGTGACAATATGGAACTGTTAAATATTTATTAATTTTCACAAGCCAGCCTCTCTCAATTATATGCTTAAATTTATCCTTGATTTAAATTTAAACGTATATTTATTTTATAAACTTTTATTATTATCGGTTCACGCAAAGGAAGCGCGAAAAATTTAATCTAGTTTAAAAACTTTTCGATTATCTTCGTATAATCTAAATAATAGTTACATTTCAAATTCTACATCGAATTAACCTTGAAGGTTTCTTGCGATCCTGACGAAACATAAAAAAACTTGTTAAAAGTCATAACGGCGAAACCTGCCTCGCATTTTTCTTTTCTGTGCATCCGTGCATCGATTTCAAATTCAAGTTTTCGTCCGAAGAGGCAAAAAATAGAAGAGAAAAAAAATACGTCAGGCTACCGCTTAACGAAGCGTCAAGAGTTCCAGAGCTGTCACGAGCGCGTTCTTCTCGATGGTTTTTTTGAAGGAAGCGAGAGCACCGGAAGCGTTTACTTCGAGGGGCAGAAACACGTGCTGTACTCGACGACCGGGGGACAAAGAAAAAAGTGAGCTGCGCACGAAACGGCACCTGAAGACGAACGGACGAACCCGAACGACGAAAAAACAGCAGCAGCTGAACCGCCACGTGCCCGGATGTTGCTAAAATTTTACCTATGTGTGTCTCTCTCTCTCTCTCTCTCTCTCTCTCTCTGCCTCTTCCTTTACTTCTCCTTGCGCTCTTTCTCAACACGATCGACAATTTTATTATACGTGTATAAGCGCCGCCGGATGGATCCCTTTATCTGTGTTAATACACACACGTAAATTCGAACATCGTCCGAGAAATATCGAGAATTTTAGGAAGAAAAAAAATTGGAAACCAAAAATAAATTTTTGGTCTCGGTTAAAAATCGGAAAGTAAATTAAAAGACAAATCTTCGCCCCCCCCCCTCACCCAGTTGTATATTTCTCATCGAGCCTTACCTCGTGACAAAAAATTCTATTCACCCTAAAATCTTTTATAATTCGAATCATCGACGCGTGCGCTTTAAGTGTTCACATGGCAGACACTTTGCACGAAAACTGAATAATCTATTGCGAAAGATAGCTACACCTTGTGAGAAGCAAACAATTCCAAAGATTATTACATATCGCATCGACGATACAGCCGCCTTCGTTTATACATAGATAAGAAAAATGGATTTTGCGAATAAAAGTACGATTACCGGATTATTGCTTATAAAATGCGATGCGACAACTTTGCTCTTTTCTTGCTTTCGTAATTTTATACAATAATAGCATAAGTCGCGAACTCTTCTTATAATGTATGTATATTGTGTAATGCTTCCGCATCATGAGCGTACAATCCAGTTTGGCCGTTTCAAGATAGTGTGATAGAAAACTTAGGATAAGATGAATATAAAGAAGAAAAAGAAGGCGAAGAAGAATAAAGGTGGCGACAAAAGAAAAGATAATAAAAATCGCCTCTTTTTTCAACGTGTCAATTTTTTTTCTCGTCATAACTTGATTCAAAAATCCATCGCCAGCGACGGATTCCTCGCCCTGCAATTTTTATCGTATTTTTCTTTCACCTGTACGTAAGAGAAGCCAAACTCCATACGACAATAAACGATGAAAAAAGCCGAGAAACGAAAGAGCTTCAAAGCGTGCCAAATTATTATAAATTTCTCCGATCACGAGCACATCTCCATGATTTCGACCATGACACCGACGGTGGCACCAACGGTGGCACTTTGCTGGCTTTTACAAGACACTCTCCCTTTATAAACGTAAAGGAAAGCAAGTAAGCTGGAAACGTTGGGGTCTCCCTTGACGCGCTGCTAGTCGTGGCCCACATATGGTTACTTTTTGTCTCGGTGCTCCCCGTCGCACTTAATTTTTTCGTCATCCTCTTCCAAGCAGTGATTACCGGATACGCGCCTTTTTATATCAATTTTGAGGTAAACTGACTGTCTCATTCGATCTTTTTTCTTTATTCTTAGTATATATATATATATATATATATATATATATATATATATATATATATATATATATCACTTTAACGGAGCTTGGAAAAATATTTCATGCATAAGGAAAAAAGTACGTCAGTGCTTCAACACGAGAGAGAGAGAGAGAGAGAGAGAGAAAATTGAAAAAAAATCAAACGAGTAATATTCAAATTTTATGTAAACTGAGTGGTAAAATATGCATAAGCAGTTAAGGTCGCGAGGTCGAGTCACTTTTTTAAACTCGGGGAATCAAGTTGCCTTTAGTAATAAGAACCAAAAGCTGCTTTTGACATCGATAATATTTCCGCATATTGCTTTTTATACTATTTATAAAGAATAATCAATATATATATATGTTTATATATATTGATTATTGTTCTTTCGAATGATGTTTTTTCTTCATGCACTACATAATAATGATTGTCTTATAAGAAAAGAAAAAAAAGATGATTCACTGCTTAACAACGAATTAACGGTTATTAAACTTTACTGTTCATTCTTTTGTAGAATAAGTAAAGTTAACTTAAAACGCAAACGTATTAAGGAAAATAATGTAACGAAATAATCGTTTCGATCGAATGGTAGGTTTATTGTGCACAATTTTTTGTTATTTTTTATTACATACATTTTTTAACAAACCATTGCGTTACAATTTTATAAAAAGTCGTGTTAAATTGCTCAACTAGTAATTTACTAAACAACGAAGAAACACGATTTTTACGGCGCGATTACGGTGCAGATTAAAAGCTCTTAAAGAGTTGTTAAATAACCTTTTTTTTTGTTCTGGAATAAATAAAGAAAAAAGAAAACACGAAAGAGAATAAGAAGAGTAGGGGGGTTTCGTATTTCGAAGCCATCTTGCTCCAAAAATAGGAAATACGATAGAACGCGATTATTTTGGTCGATTGCTGCGTGGACTATACTGTAATAGAAATTTGCTCCCTCGCTCGATATTTTTTTTTTATCCGATAATTATTTTTATTATTATTATGGTTTCATGAGTACATATTTATCAATTTGCACTGTTCATTCTACAAGCGTTTGTGAATTATAATTTATGAGCGCGTCATTGCAACGCACAATTGTTTTTTTCTTTCATGTTGTAGTTAATCTTTTAATCACATTGGCATTTTTCGATGATTCAGGAAATTCAATAAACTTGCGCGTTTCATCGGTTCACTGCTAACAATTTGTTTCCTACGTTATAAACTCCTTGGTCTGAAATCAAACTTAATCGGACTAGCTTAAATTTTGCAAAGAAAAATAAAAGAAGAATTTATCACGTCGAAAAAAAGTCCAATTGTAATCGATGAAACATGATTGATTTTATTTACTCGTTAATCATCGAGCGCCTATTGAGTTTTGTTATTGTTAAATGCTGATGTCACGATAGTCAAATATTTCCTGCCTACTTTGTAAACGAATATGTATTTAAAACAATATTTACTAAAACATTAGGTGCAACAAAAAGTATTTTACAGTTGCGTTGTACGCAAACAATAAATTTTCTGTAACGTTTGATAGTCGACTAAACCACGCTAACGAAACGTGCACCGCAAGTTTTTCGGAAGATTATATATATATATATATATATATATATATATATATATATATATATATATATATATATATACATCAGGGATAACCCTCCGTTCATCGGTTTTATCCAACGATTCCCGTCGAGAGTTGCAATAAGCCTTGACGCATCGTAATTAGTTTTCCCGGCACGTGCGTATACTTTTTCAAAACGTCGCTTCAAGACTTGAGCGCCTTCCCATGACATTACGCACGTTCCATCCGAGTATAGGTATCACAAATGTATTATGTCCAACTGCTGTTTGTCTACCCTTATAAATGTGTATTCGCGTTTGATCGAGGATTTCGTGTACGCCATACTGTCTATATTCACATGTGTGTGTGTGTGTGTGTGTGTGTGTGTGTGTGTGTGTGTGTGTGTGTGTGTGTGTGTGTGTGTGTGTGTGTGTGTGTGTGTGTGTGTGTGTGTGCGTGTGTGTGCGTGTGTGTGCGTGTGTGTACGAAACAACAAAGCAGCAGTAGGAAGCACCAGTATGTGCCTCGTATTTTAAGTAGTCATTTGGCCAATTGTGCTTCATGCGCCCTTTCTTTGGATTCATGTTTTAAGGCTCACTTGGGAGGGCTTCTCTTTAAAAAAAAAATAAGTAAATGAAAAATTGGAGAGAATTGAGGGCGAGAGCAGCGCGCATGCGCCTTGGTTAGTTACGGACTAAATTGTCGGATGCTTCGTGAGTTTCGCACTCTCATTCTCTCTCTCTCTCTCTCTCTCTCTCGCGTTCTTCACTTTTTTCTTCCTCTCAACCTCTACTTTCTCTCCCCTTATCCTCCTCTTGTCTTTCCGGCTTTTGCTCATGTTCATATTTGGGTACTAATAAAGCAGCCTAACGAATTCCACGTTTTGCTAATATTTTACTTATGTGCTCCAATCAATTTCACGTTAAGTATTGTGTTGAATTTTCAAAATTTTTGATTATTTATATAAATTTGAAATATTGCAAAAATAGATTTAAAATTCTACGATAATAAAAAATGTGTTGTTTTTGTTAATTTTATTTTTATAAAATAAATGTTAAATATCGTCGTTGCAGATAACTATAAAAGTTTACGCAAACTGTCTTCGACCGGATATTGAGTACAAAACATTGAGTATAACATACGAGACTACATGCCGGCAAGTAGTTCAAAATCTGCTGAATAAATACAGAATGAGACATCGAGATCCCCGGCTCTTTTACCTAACGATGGAAGTGACGGTACGGAGAGCCAACGTTCGTACGGTTTTACCACTCGACGAGGACTCTAGACCCGCTGTTTTACAATCTTGTCATCCTCGAGGTGATTCTAGGTAATTTTTTATTGTTATTTATTTAATCGTGCAGCTATTTTCGATGAAATTTAACCTTGTATTATTTTAATGTAAGAATAGTAATATAATAATGAAATTCATCATAAAAATAGTCATTGCATGAATTTCAAGTATCACAAATTTATGAAAACGTTAAATTTGTTACAGATTCTCTCTGCAGGCACGACGCGGCGGACTTGTCAAAATATACGACAGCGCTCTTATGTCTGGGGTAAGAGCTCAACCGTTTTTAGATGCAGACATACACACGCGCGCGCGCGCCTTAAATTACTTCTAACTGTTCATGACTGAAATACATTTTCAAAATATAAAACAAAAAAACTCGCACCGATTATTAATTATTTAAAAAATCAGTCAATTTTGTTAAGAGTGAATAAAAATGTTTATTCTTTTCCGCAGTCCAAGTACAAAAGTTTGCTCATTTCCGAGAAAACGACGGTAGACGAGCTTATCCAAATGCTATTGAATTGCTATAGCTCGAACGAACGAGTCGAGCAATTTTCTTTGTACGAAGTATGCGAAGCCGAAGAGTACCAAAGAAAACTGCATCCCGATGACTCGCCGCTTAAGGTGACACAACGTTGGACTAATGCCGATCGTCATCTCCGCATCAGGCGAAACCTCGATTACAATCCACACATAAGAAAGGTAACATCTTTTATATTCTTTAAAAATTACTAAGCTTTGCGGATGTGAAGCAACACTTGTAGGGCATTTAATTAATATTTATTCACGAAACTATTTATCAAAATTTTGGTTGAATAACAAGAAGAAAAATGTATACCTCAATTTTTCGTTTCATTGTCATTCAGTATATTGTGCAAAAAAAAAAAAAAAATGATAATAACAATAATAATAATAATAATAATAATAATAATAATAATAATAATAATAATAATAATAATAATAATAATAATAATAATAATAATAATAATAATAATAATAATAATAATAATAATAATAATAATAATAATAATAATAATAATAATAATAATAATAATAATAATAATAATTTTTTTTTTTTTTTTTTTTTTTTTTATTGCGGGTAGTGGAAAAAATGCATAAATGCACGAAGCACCGCGTCCGGACGGCGCAACAGTGTGGGGTTAGGTGGAGCTACCTCTGTCACAGGCAAAACAAAAAGACGGAAAATAAAATAAACAAAAACGCGGATAAATAGATAGATAAATAAAAATGTGACAGGCGCAGCTCATCCCGACCCACTAAAAAAACCACTCCTTTTCTCTTCCGGCTTGAGCCACCCTGGAACTGTTTATCACACTTCGTCAGGGTGGAGCCGTTCTTAGTCAAAAATTTGTAAGACGTCCTGCTGCCTTACGCTTCTTTTACGTCTAGGCTCGCTGCTTCCGCCGCTAGGAAAAAGCATGGTGCCTAGACATTGGCCGGTTCAGTTGCGAGGTCTGCTGCCCCTTGGTAATGAGGGGGTGGCTGATCGTCGCCGGCGTCGTCATTGGCACGATCTAGGAGTGCCTTTTTTTGTCTTAGGACCACTTCGACGAAGTGCGCCATAGCGGTCCAATTGCGCTCAGTAGAGATCATGTCGCCTATGATCGTATCAGGCTCCAATCGTCCAACCGAGTCTGTCAGATTTTTCCTGTCCTTGCTCCATTCTTCGCACACGAAGAATGTATGATAGGCATCGTCACTATCAGCGGGACAAAATACACATTTTGGGTTCCGAGCTTTCCCCATTTTACTGAGGTAGGAGCGGAAATACCCGTGTCCGGTGAAAAACTGGGTAAGGTAATAATTCACCTCCCCGTGTTTTCTGTTTATCCAAGGGACTATTTGACGGATAAGTTGGTGAGTCCATCTACCCCTCGTCTCTTGATCCCAGGATCTTTGCCATGTTTCCATGGTGTGATCCCGTTCCTCGTTTTGGACGGATCTCACGTCCGCTTCGTTTTTCTTTCGAATAATAATAATAATAATAATAATAATAATAATAATAATAATAATAATAATAATAATAATAATAATAACAACAACAACAATAACAATAATAATAATAATAACAATAATAACAATAATAACAATAATAACAACAATAACAATAATAACAATAATAACAATAATAACAATAATAACAATAATAACAATAATAACAATAATAACAATAATAACAATAATAACAATAATAACAATAATAACAATAATAACAATAATAACAATAATAACAATAATAACAATAATAACAATAATAACAATAATAACAATAATAACAATAATAACAATAACAATAATAATAATAATAATAATAATAATAATAATAATAATAATAACAAAGGAAAAAGAAAAAAGACAATATTAAAAAATTATTTTCAATATCCCTAGAGCATGTGGGCATCCGACTCGAGTATCGCCTTGGCAATGTCGAGGTTACAGATGCAAGGACCTCATCACCACTTTTTCAGCCAATCATCCAACAACAATCACTTGGCATACCGAGTCAATCATGCGCACGCTCCCAATCACGTTCACAATCATGTGCACGGAAGCGGGAACGACAGCAACAATAACAAGGGCAAACAGCCCAGCCAGCGTAACTCGAGCTCGTCGAACCTGCAGCCGCAGCAGCAGCAGCAGCAGCAACAGCAATCGAGAATCGTCATACAGCATCCGCCGCAATTGCCACAACAAACGCAGCACCAACAATCTTTGAAAAGTCTGCCGACCACACCGCTACCTACAAAACACATCTCCACTACATCTTACGCGGATTATGAAAATTATCTTTTTATTTAAATTGCGTTATATATTATATTGCAAACAATCGTTGAAATTTAAATTATTGTTAAAAGTTAAATTATACATAGAAAAGTATTTTTATCGGATTAATCGTTTTCACTCTCTATAGTATTTAATGGATTTCTAATAATGGTATGCACTTTTTTTACATGATGAAACGTTTGCACATAAAAATGTTGTGTTACCTTTAATTTATTTGATCGATATAATTTATACAGGGTGGTCCATACCACCTATAAAATGGTTGAGATGAAAGTTGCTAGTCTCTGAGGGTTATGTGTTACATGTGGGCATGGTTTGATGACCTTACCACTCACCTTAAAGTGAGACAAAACACAACTTTTGTTTAAGACATTTTTCACTAAACTATATTTCTGCAAAGTTTTGAGGATAGAGAAAAGTTTGACCATCACAAGATCCCTATGAGTAGAAGAGAGGGGAGACGCACCCCACATGTAATATGTGATACGGACTTAGAATTTTTCTATCTTTCTTTCATAAGGGTCTCTGTTTGGAAAAACAAAGTTAACCTTGAAATAATCTTGAGAATGACCTTAAAGAACACAGACAAGGTCATCGTAACATGCACCCCTCAGAAACTAGCCACTTTCATCTCTAATATTTTTCACATAATCGTATATTTTAGATTTTCGAAGAGATGTACGAGTGGTCTGGATCACCTTGTGGGTGTATGTGTATGTACACACACACACACACACACACACACACACACACACACACACACACACACACACACACACACACACACACGCGCGCGCGCGCGCACGCACACGCACGCACGCACGCACGCACGCACGCACGCACGCACGCACACACACACACACACACACACGCGCGCGCGCACGCACACACACACACACACACACACACATATGTATATATATAGACAATTGAAAGAGATAATTGAAAGAGAAATATTATATATTTAGTCAATCATATAAAAAATTGTACCAAAGTTCATTCTATATGAAATTATAAATTTATTTTATAAATTGTAAGAAAATGCGTTTTTAGATAAACAAAATCGTATCGGAATACAAAGAGGCCGGATGTGCTACAGCGTAATAAGTATTTATCCATATTAGGTATAGTAATTAGGTACAAAAATGGAAAATTTCAATATTTTCATTAAAATTTGTAACAAATGCAAAGAAAATTCTATGAATTTTATAAATAGAAAAATGCGCGTTAAGTTAAAAATCGATGTCATTGGTCGAAAAATTATAATTTATTAAAAATTTAAAAAAATGTTAAAATATTTACAAACGCAATTTGAAATTTGTTTGCGGAACTTTAATATATATTTTAAATTTAGCTTAATTTATTACCCAAAGAAACATAAACTTTTGTTGGAAGTGAATTTCCGAAAATGTTATTTAATTGATATATTTAGGCTTAGTAACAATTATTTATTTCTGAATGTAAAGAAGAACTCTTAAAATATGGATATATAGTGTATACTATTTGCTTTTTATGTTTCGGGCAAATGTTCCCGTAACTTTTGTAAAATAATTTTTAGTGCAATCAACCAAAGATAAAAAAATGTTTTAATCTTGCGTCGTATGTAATAGATCTAGTTTTACTTGTAACTGATGTTGACATTTAAACACGTAACGAACATTTAATACATTTATTCGATTAAAATTATACAGTATATTGAATTTTTATATGATCTGCTATTATATAATACCGCAAAACTATTTTTCTGATTAATAATACAGACAAGCACGAATTTTGAAAATAAGCTTATCAAATTTTTAATGCTTTTGAAATGAAAAAAATTCTTGCTTCAGTTCTGTGCCATTCAATTGTAAGTAATCTGCGACTTATTCAATAATGATTGGGTTGCGAATATTGTAAATAGTAAATGAAAATATTGAAGATTATAAAAGTAGAAATGTCCTTTTGGCTGTATACCAATCACTGATGATAAGAAAATATATACATAAAAAATGTGCTTTTTGATATGATTTTGTAAATATTTTTTGTAATTCTATATTCTAATTATAATTAAGGCTTCAAAGCCAATAATTTTAATATTAAATGTCGTACATATAATAAAAATTGTATATTTATTATATATCTTTCTAAAATAATTTTCACGTTAAATATAAAAATAAATTATGACCATATTTAATCAAAATTTATTAGTACATGACATACGTATAAATTTTTCTGTAATTTTGTTTAATGAAATTAAAAGATTAAACAACTTATTTTAGTAATAATTAATTAAATATTTAGTTAAGTGTATTTAAAACAGCAAAAGCCATCTTTATGATGCTAAAAGTTATTCGACAATTTTCCAGAGCTGCGAAAAAATTGTAAAATTTATACAAAAAAATATTTAAATAATAGGGTCTATAAATCGACTGATGATGATGATGATGATGATGATGATGATAACAGTAATAATGATAACAACGACAACAATGAAAACAACAACAACAACAACAACAACAACAACAACAACAACAACAACAACAACAACAACAACAATAATAATAATAATAATAATAATAATAATAATAATAATAATAATAATAATGATCTACAAAACATGTGATGATAAAAATTTTATTTACAAATGCGACAAGTGTAGGAATTCGAATCTCGACCTTCCTTATAAAGGGGCCGATGTCGGTTACATGTATATCGCACATATTTAACCTTTGGCTAACTTATACCTATTTTAAGAATAATTTTCGTAGTCGCCGCAGTACAGCCCATGCTCAAATTTTCTTCTTTATTTCTGTACCTTGTACAGATGATAGCATCGACCGAGAATTGTACATCGACCAGTCGGCCCTCTGCCGAAAAATTGCGAGTACAAGAAAAAAAATCACTGATATTCAATATTAATAATCTTTACATTAAATATGATTAGAATCTAATCATTTTTATTTCTTTTTTTTATTGTTAAGAACTAATGCAGAATACAACTATAGAAATATTTTATTCTTAGAGAACTGACCTGCCAACCAACGCGTGATTTTCCAATTCTTTTTTTTTCATTAAAGAGCGTATTGTTTACAAGACTATCCGTACACAAGTATCGTAACTGTATGTATGTATGTGTGTGCGCGCGCGCGCGCGCGCGTGTGTGTGTGTGTGTGTGTAGAATGAAAAAGAAATGTCGTTAAAAAAAGTCTTTGAAAAAGAAATTAAAGAAAAAAGGGACTATGTATGGTTATTTTTCATATTATTCTATAATTTGCATTTTTTTCATCTCAGTATTATTAAAAGGATAACATCGCAGCATTGATCTATATCAATATTAAAATGATCAAGTTACGTAGCGTTTTTTGCGCTGCAACTTTTAAAATCATGTATGATCGAAATTCATAATTTGCAGTGTGGTGTGCAACAAAACAATCTTTTTTACCGCTTTTTTCTTAGACGTATTTTTTGTTCCTACCTGACAAAAGATTTACCATCAAACCAATACGCAAGCTTCGATTTTAGAAAATATTCTGTTTAAAAAATATGCTAATATACTACTGGTAGAAGAATTGGCTTAATTTAATTATTTCGATTCAAAATTATTTGTCTCGAATCAAGTTAATTCTTCTATTCCCATGTAGACACACACACACGCGCGCGCGCACATCAAACAACATTCGTCGTAACGATACAAAGACATTATTTTCTCGAGACGATAAACACACAATCAACTTAACTAATCACGCGCGCGCATTCATTTTACCTGTTTTAATAAAACGCTGGCCCCACGGTGACGATCTTAACAAAGAACATGTAGCTAATGCAATGATATTGCAATTGACAAAATCGGTATAATTGATAGAAAATAATTGTACAAGCATATATAGTGGCATTTCTATCGAAAATACAATTCTCGTTTTCATTACTCGTGCGTCTGTTACTTCTCCATTTATGTAAACAATATTATATCAACAATATTATATATTTGGTTTTTTTATTACGTTGTACAACGGCGGTAATAATTTGTTTTTTTGTCTTAATTCATTTAAATCACTTGCCTATGTATATACTACTATCGGATTACAGCTACAGAAGCGCGAGTAGAATGTACAAGAAATATATGTTGATCCAACGAACCAGCCGGAAAACCAAGGACGCGTGTCTTTTCTACATTTATATTTTTCTACATGCATTGTTTTTTAGCGTACATAAAATTCCATGGTATACCTATAAATATTTGGATAAAGTTCAAGCAAACTCGAGATTCTGCTCT
The DNA here is from genome assembly GCA_949987625.1 of Chalcis sispes. Taxonomy (NCBI): domain Eukaryota; kingdom Metazoa; phylum Arthropoda; class Insecta; order Hymenoptera; family Chalcididae; genus Chalcis; species Chalcis sispes. Next base: position 80,150 of record OX465099.1, read on the forward strand.
TTGTTATTTTTATTATACGTATGGTGGTTTAGAAAGAAAGCAGTTGCTTTGCGTGCGCGTAATAAATTTAATGTCGACGCACTTCCCTATTCACGCTCGCGCGATAATTTCCCGTATATTATAGTCGCTGGAATCAATTTGAAGGAAAAACATTAACGAAATGTTGGACAATTTCTGTATCTCATTATTGTTGCAGGTCACGATTTTTTATTTATATTGAATGGTAGCAAAATAAAAAATCAAAATAAAAAATTTAATCACCGCCTGTCGTTGGAAAATATTATTATCAGAATTAATAAAGTAATTCTCTCGTAATCATTTTCTATGTTAAAAGTAAAAAAAACAATATCTTAAAATTCAAATGTTTTCCCATTAGCTATTCATGCGCTTATCAATATGTTAAAAAAAACTATAATAAGCGATGAAAATAAAATTTGCAGTTAGAAAAATAATGATAAGCACGTGGATACGTGTCATTAGTACTCAAAAATATGAAACTCAATTTATTCGATATAAGAAAAAAGTCGAAATAGGAAGTATTCCTGAGAATTTATCTGTGCTTTTGTGAAGCTACGAAAATTTTAAACCGTCTTATATGTATATATATATATCTATATATATATATATATATATATATATATATATATATATATATGTAATACAGAAAAATTTATTCGTGTAAGAAAAGTAAATTTTTTCATCGACGATCTCTGTTTCATGCGACTTTTTTATTTTCCAAATAATCTTTTAAAATTTTTAATTAGTTAAAAATACCTTGTATATTTTATTTACCATTTTAATAACATATTTAATATCTCTTTTATTTAGGCTAATTATCTGCTGTTAATATTTGCTAATTATAACTTGTTTTTCGTTTAAGATACATTCACAGAAATCGATTTTCACTGTTGATTTTTAAAAAAATTTTTGAAATTTTTTTTTTTTTTTTTTTTTTTTTAAGGAATATTATGTGCTATTTATTAAGTTAAGAAAAAGTTTGCTTTAAAGTAACGTACACACTTTTGATTTAAAAAATAAACTTTTCCTTTTTTAAAATGTCAACACACACTACAATTTACATTCAATTTTTCATGCATTTGTATATCTCTTTTAAATAAATAACTTGAACGCAAAATTATTTTATAAATCTATCGTTATTTGTTATTCATTAGTTTGCTTTCTAAATATAAACAACATCTCAGTTGTACAATTAAATTTTATCAAAGTTTAAAAACTTTCTCGTAAGCAATTTTCAACAATAATTTAAGTTACGATTAATAAACCACTGCAATTTAACTTGAAATGTGCGGCACAGCTTTTTCCTATTCACGTTTCAACAATTGCTGTACCATTTTGGTGAAGCCAGTCATATTTGTAGTCTTTATTATGATGAATTATCAAGACAAATGTTTATTAAAGTTAAAATGCTGTTCCCTATAAAAAATTTCGATGGTTCTGTTTTTTGAGTTACTATAAAACAAGCAAATTTGAAAAATTTTTTAACGAATTTTTCTGATAAATATGTGGCCATTGATTTGACATGGTCAATTTCAAATTCACTATGAAAGTTTCTTGAACAATGTATTTTCCAAACTATGGAAATTAGCAACTACTTTGTGTATTTTAGTAATCTGAATTAAAAACAAATTTTTCAATTGTAAAACAATCAATGTTGAAATTAAATTAATTGTTACAACAATAATTGATAAATTAAAATTTTTGATTAGAATAAAAATTAATCATTACTCCCAAAGCGAGAACTTTTTCAAATCATCGCAAAAACACAATTGTTCTAAAATCCTGCGAGTATCTGTGCATTTAATTTTTCTATTTCACTTCCTTTTTTGTAATACATATGTGCAGCAATAAAACATATGCACCTTTTTATTTATTTATTTATTTTTTTTTAATTTTTTAAAATTTTTTTATTAAGTGAATAAAGTTGCTACGATTTATAAGTGAAACGATAAAAGGCAGATAATATCCAATTAAGAAACTCTCCTGATATCCGGTAATCTATAATTTTTTTTCTTTGTCTACAGAATTACGTGTCGTTAATGGTCTCAATTTTCTTACATTCACAGATAATCGACAATTTCATCAATTATTCTATTAAATATAGCAATTAAACAAATTCTCGAAGTCATTTAAATTTTTCCATATGATTACCGAGCACAAATTTTTGCCCGTGTAATATCGAATGCCTATTGATGATTCATGGAAGTTTCTGTGACCGGAGACTTCCTGATCTCATACACGACAACATTCATTTAAAAATATTTTTTTAACGCAATGTCGGTGCAAAATTACTTTAAGGAAGTGACTTTATAAGAATTCAAAAACGTTTTGTAAACGCTCACAGAATTTTATAATTGTAAGTTTTTTTTATTTTTATTTATTTTTTTTTTTTTTCTTATTAAAGCGCGAAAAAATTTTAAAGACGCGCGGCGACACATGCGCTTTTTGAATATTCTTACAAAATTTTACAAAAAACATCTTAGCGCATTAAATATTCGAATTATCGAGTTGGTATACCAGCATCCTTCGTAATTTAAACATATTCTCTCAATTTTACTTGCTTACTGCTAACGAAGGAAAAATCGATAAAACTAAACGACTAATATTGAAAAAGTAATATTTAATAAAATTTACATATATTATTCATTTTGTGAGCCAGTTGAGGACAATTTTACATTATTAAAAAAATGTATTTCAATTAAGAAGAAATCTCGAATCAAACATAACATTGAAAATAACAATTAACCCCTTAACTTGTACGCTGGAGTTAATTCGAGCGCGCTAAACAGGCTTTCAAAAAAACTGTGCGTTAAGGGGTTAAGGAACAATAAGATAGAATCCAACAAAGTTTAAAAATTATTAGGAAAATACAAATTAATTTTAATAGTAAGAAGAGAGTAAAATCTTTAATATTTTTAAAGGCTTCGAAATATATACAATCATACAGTACATGCACATTACAATTAATTTTAGAGGCTTTGAATCTTTCTTGATAAATTTTAAAGTCTTTATCTAATTATTTTTATTCGCAAATTCTGAAATCGATAATATTAAGAAATAGTGCTATATATTTCTTATATTAGTTTAGAAATAGTGCAATAACGTAATACCATCAATTAAAAAAGAATAATTTTTATTATTATTATTACTATTACTACTATTATTATTATAATTATAATTACTATTATTATTAGTAATAGTATTATTACTGTTATTGTTATTGTTATTGTTATTATTATTATTATTATTATTATTATTATTATTATTATTGTTGTTGTTATTATTATTATTATTATTATTATTATTATTATTATTATTATTATTATTATTATTATTATTATTATTATTATTATTATTAATCTGAAATTACGTTATTAATGAAAATTTAGCGAACAGAAAATTTCAGAGCCTCTCGCGCATGGAATTATTTAATTATCCGAAGATATCGGTAATATTAAACTTGTCATAAGATCATCAAAGTTTCATATAAGAAGTAGTGCAAAAGATTTTCTTGATCAGTGACATAATCAACATCTTTGACTTTTTACATCTATACACTTGTCCCTGCTTCTTAAAATTTAAGCAAGAAGTCTTCACTTAAAACGAGCGTTATCAAGACCCGACAATTAAACCTTGATTTAACGGATGTTGCAATTTAATACTATCAGTATGAAAAAATTTGAATAGAGTATTTAAAATTTTATCCGCGCATCAATCGAAAAAGTATTGTAAAGATTGAAATCCAACTATTCGTTCGAATGGTTTTAATGTCGAGTCCTGATAAACAAAAGACGTACATAAACATTTTTCTGAACAATTCGACAACGTTTAAGTCGTTATATTCACATAATTATTAGATTGTTGGACATTCTTAGCACAAGATTTTTTCTCCTATACACTCTATGAATCATTTTTCATGCCGCAGAATTAAAATCCACTTGAAAAATTATTTCGACAATTCCCATTCTTGAATCGTATTAAGATTTAAGTTTTTTAATCATACAACTATTGAATATAATTATAAATAAAGTGCGCGTGTTGGTTACGGCAAAAGATTAACGAAATAATTAAAAAAGCAAGTGTTTATAATTTGAATGATTAACGTATTTCTTTATATTGGATAAAAAGAGTATGCTTCCAGAGCAGAGGTTGTAACGAAACGTAAAAATAGATTAAAAAGAATCTCTATGATTACAAAGGTTCGTGTTTGACGACGTTCATTATGTTTCCCCAATATTTTTAAAGATTTTTTCTTACATTATTTACAGTACTCCGCGTTATCGAATCGCAATGTATATTTAAGCGGATCTGTTTGACTTTACATTTTGTGGTTTTATTGTATTTTCTCTCTCATTTTTTTCTTTTTTGTTAACCTTTATATTCAAGTACAATTTATTACTGGGTCTTCTCATATTCGCACATGTACATATATTTTATGTTGTACTATATACACGAAAGTGAAAATGACACCTGCATTTGAATTTATATTTTTGTTCCGATAAACTCTATATTAAAATTTATAAACGTAGCAGACTCGCGTAGATTCTTTGGCGTATTTAATCTTATGTAGTTTTTTGTGTAGTTGCTTTTTTTCTTTTTTATTTATTTATTTATTTATTTATTTATTTATTTATTTATTTATGTATTTATTTATTTATTTATTTATTTATTTAATTTATTTATTTATTTATATATTTATTTATTATTATTATTTTTTTTTTTTAACTATATTTTTTCAAAAAAAGGTTCGTAAAACAAAAAAAATACACTATTCGTAATACTTTTTTTTCATAAAATTCTCTACATACGTTTGGCCCATTGTCGCACACGTTTCCTCTCTCTTTGATTACTATTATTTTGTTCCTTTTTCTTTTTTTGTTATCATGCACAAAAATCTTTCAAAATGGATTATAATACAACTATTCGCGATAACTTATCTTTTATCTTAAAAAGCCTTTTGAGGCTCTTCATAGGCGCGAAAAAAAAATAGTCGCGGTTAATGTTTATCGATTGTTTCGTAAACGACGGCCTGAATGCTTTTTCATTCGAATTAAATTAATTCTTATAATCCAATAAACCACCGCTTTGGCCGAGAATCACTTTAAAACTTTAAAAGGTAGTTAGTGAAATTTATTGGGGCCCGCGAGGACACAATTTGAAAATAAAGGCCCCAGGGCTCGTTTCGATTTTCAAGTGCTTTTTTTTCCCTTATGTTTTCACGCGCGTAGTATTATAATTTTACTTTATTAACTTTTTTTCGTTCAGCTTATATGATAAAGACAATTGTGCTATGCTGCAGTTTTCATTTTCGTATTGTATTTGATATTTTTTGTATAATTTATGCTATAAGTAACCGTATAATGAATAAAAAAAATAGAAATGACGATATTTGCGAGACGATATGTATAATAAGCGAGAGCTTGCTCGATTTTGTTTCAAGGTAAGACACGATAAAGCGAAAGCACTCGCATATTCTGGCTTTTAACAAAACTTGAGATGACGAAAAAAAATTCAAAGAAAATAATCAGTTCAATCTGATCATTGATATATGTCATTTTCTTTTTCGAAAAATATTGGCACTGACTCGAATTTTTTTTTTTCTTTTTATTATGTTTTTTTATTTTTTGTTTCATTTTAATACGCTGATCAAGTTCGAAGTTGTCGAATTGTGTAAAAGTACTGCGTGTAAACGTTTGAACGCGTATTATGCCGAATGAGAGAACGAGAGTCGAGCAGTCAAATAAAAGAAGAAAAAGAAAAAGAAGAAGCAGAAGAAGTAGAGAGATTAAAAAAGGAGAAGGAAAGGAAATGAGATATATATATATAGAGAGAGAGAGAGAGAGAGAGAGAGAAGGCAATAACTAAAAAGATGGTAAAAAATTAAAAAGAATAAAACCGATCGATTGAAATAATGGGTGGTGATGAGGGGTGGTGATGAGGGTTGATTGTAATGGGCCCTGTGCTAGAGGGCGGTGGTGCGCAATTGGGGACAGCGCTGTAGCGACAGGCCCCGGGGCCCCAGCTCCTAAATAGCATTGAACGCGCGCGAATCCTGCTGGCGGCTACGCCGCGCGCTTCCGTAATCGCCTCCTCCGCCGGGTCCTCCTCCCGCGAAAGAGTCCTCCTCGTCGCGCTCGCCGTAATGTTCGCCTCTGTCGGACCTCTCCAGCCGCGAACGCCGTGATCCGCCGCCGTGACCGGAGTATGTGCTTCCTCCACCAAGTCCTGAACAAGGTTTAAATTTATCTCGTTAATTTTTTTGCATTTGTATATTATTGAGGTATTATTAGTTAGTCGAATATCTCTAAACTCTCAACAACATGCAGTTTTAACATTTTTCATACCGTTGTGTTATGTTACGTAAATATTCATCGAATAAACTTTTTTAAATTTATAACCGGTAGTTATCAATCGCATTCCTCATGCACAGCGATATGAAAATTTTAATATAAGTACATACACAGTCATACTTCTGTTAACTTATTTCAAGGTTTTGTCAAAAACATAACGACATTCTAGTCGTAAATAATTAACTGAAGTCTTAGGCTATAGTATTATAACATTGTCCATGCAACATATAAAGCTTTACATTATTCGTATATATATATAGATATATATATGCAATTATTATCTGTGCATTTTTATAGAAGAAGTTTAGATTTTTTACTTTTGTAATAAATAAATAATCAACATTGGATGTCATTCATTGTAAATCGTTGAAAAATCATAAACCCTCGCTTCATGCAAGCGCAACCGACAATTAAAATAATTGGAAGAAACAAAGAAGCAAAGGCGCTGGATTAAAAAGTTTGTCAGAAAAAAGAAAAATGTTAACTAAGATTGTAGAGAAAAAAATAATTTCATCTCACGAAAAAAAAATAAAATTTATTTATAAAAGTATACTACGAAATCGGAACGAATAAAAAAATTTTTTCACCAATATTATATCAAAGGTAATAATGAGAAAAAAATTCGACGTTGCGACTCTCATAGTTATGTTATGTTTTATTTTAAAAGGCCTAAACTATATATGAAGAGGTTGGTGTGAGGTCAGCTGCGTAATTGCCAAAATAAAACAGGAAATTTAAAAAGTGTAAAAAATTAGACTTGTCAGAGGATGAAAATTATTAAAACCAAATTAACGACGTTTACGCTCGGAGCGTCGTTTTACGTCGTGAACGATAAAAAATTGCTCAAGTTTAGGTAAGGTGTCGATTGGGCACATGTCGTGGCTTAATCAACGACGTTAAAACATCATGTAAAATTTTATTATTATTAATGTGGCCGTCGTGCTTAAAAACTATATATATATATATATATATATATATATATATATATAATAATAATACTAAAAGTGTAAATTTTTGTTTACATTTGGGCCCATGCATGTAAAATTCTTTGCACAATATCTTTCTCCTGTTCGTACTTACAAACGCGCATTTGCAACGAGTTTTTTTAATGAATCCTAAAGAAAAACAAAATATTTGGCTTCTGCTATTTCTTTTTGTTTAGTCATCGACTAAAAACGGAGAAAATAAACAAGTTACAATTGGTTTCCATATAAGCACGCAAAAAAATGATCGTTTTAATTTGGTCCGCAACTTATATTTTCCTCTCTTTAAGAAAGAAACATTTTCACCGTCGTCGTCGTCATCGTCGTAGTCGAATCGCGTCACTTTCTTTTTTCACTTGATAAATTGACGACGCATAAAAGGGGAAGGGGCCAGAAGAGAAGCGAAGTAGGAAAATCAAGTGAACTCGATTCCTTAAACCTTGGGTTCCTGACTTACGGTGACCCTGCCCTCTTTTCTGATGATCCCCGTAGCAGCCAGAGGTTCCATACCAGACATGGCTTTTGTCACGAAACAAAAGAAATCAATGATAATTTAAACGTAGCTTTGCAGCTTTTTTTTTTTTTTTTTTTTTTTTTTCAATTTTAAATGAGTTTCTGATTTATTTAAAGTATGCCGTCAATAAAGTACGACTAGCTTTCCATTGTTTTTTTTTTGTTTTTTCATTCATTCAAACGATTGTTTTATTGTTAAAAGGCCATTTCTCAATTTTCATTTGCCCAAATCCCAACTCTTCCTCTGGCGTGTTGAAGGAAATATATCGTAATCGTGTAACTAAACTAATCTTTTTCTTTCTCTAATTATAATTTTGTTTGTGTCGCAACGTACATGTACAGTATTAAAAAATTTTATATTATTGAGATAATAGTCGCATGTAGTCAGATGGATAGCGTGATATGAAAATAAAAAAAATTAACGTTGCGTAACGACGAACAGAAAAAAAGTTGAGTGGGTGACGTGCACACGAAAGCATCACAATATGAAAAAACATATGCGTAATGAGTAGGTAACAACGGCAGCGATCAAATGTAACAGCGACAAAAAAACAATAAATAATAATAAATAAATAAAAAAAAAAATTAAAATTCAAAGGTTAATGCGTATAACCTATGTGTAGGAAGGGTGAGAAAAAATTGAAACAAAAACAAAATTGAGCGACGAGCAAAAATGCACAGAAATAAAGTATGATGAAAGAATAAAAAAATTAATAATAATAATAATTATCATAATAAAGAAAAGAAACAACAAATTGAATAATCGTGAGTTTCGGAACTAACGGGACAAGCGGAAATATAAGCGCGCCTCGCTCTCACTGCGGTGAGTACAAATGCGTTGATCCGTACATTGTTGCTGAAAAGAAACACAATATAAGCTAATGATATTGCTGAAGTAAAATGATTTTTTTAAACCTCGAACATTCACATTTACAAGACATTTAATTTAAAAAAAAAAAGGTAATTCTTCAAATGATTAACTTTTCTTTAAAATGGTCGTATATTTTTTATTAGGGTTGTTAGGAAAAGTCAATCACCTGAAGAATTACTGAAAAAAATAAAAAAATGTGGTAAATTTATGGTCATTTTTTCATCCAACTCGAGAGTTAATGGAAATTAAGTTGTTAAATAAACGTTGAACATGATTGAATAATCGAGGCCTGAGAACGCACTTGGATTGCTGGCGCATATAAAAAAAAAAAAAAAAAAAAAAAAAAAAAAAAAAAAAAAAAAAAAAAAAAAAAAAAAAACATTACATTTCGTTAAATCAATCGGGGTCGTTAAAAATATTTTTTATAAAATTAAAAAATTAACATTATAGAATACGGCAGCGATTGAGATGAACGATACTACAACTAAAAGGAACGAACTATGATTATAATAGTCAATGATAATCGACAATAGTATAAAGGTTATGTATGTTGAAAATTTTTAACCATGCAACATCAACGTGCATACATGCAGCAGTGATCTAAATATTTCTGCTTATATGTATGCGTGTCGGTATAAGTGTAGTAAATTATTTGAATAAGAGCATAGGTGCGACGAAAAAATTATTTTTATATATATATATATATATATATATATATATATATATATATATTCGGAAAAAAGTTTTTAATAAATGAAACAAAAATAAAATAAGAATAAAAACAAATAAATGAATAAACAAAATGCGCGCTTCATAAAATTCGACAAATACTGTCATCTGAGGAAAGGTTGGGTTTAGTTACCTCTTGGCTCGTGGCCGTAGTAACTCTCTCGATGGCTAGCTGAATGGAGACCAGAAAAAAAAATTTGAACGTAAGTATGTTAGTACAATAAAGGTATGATAAAATTTTAAATGAATAAACGTTAGTTTTATCGAATAATCGCGAAAAAAAAAGAAAAAGAAACAAAAAAAGTAATAGAATAGTAGGAAGGACGCACGAGGTCTACCTGAAACGCGAGGCGGCGCTATGCCATCAGGTGGTGCATCCAGTGCGGGCATAACCCGAGGGACTGCTGAAACAACCGGTGGATGCGTAGCTCGCCAGTAAGCTTCGAGATACTCGTTCACGTGCTCGCACGCCTCGTCTAACTGATTCTCGTCGAGAATCACGTCAAACATCTCCGGAGGACACTGTGAGAGCTTCTCCGCGGCGACCATTTGCACGTTCAGGTGGCGAGCTTGTGATTTGCCGCGGGATTTTATCAGCCGGTGAAGAACCTTTGGCGACGAGATCTTCAGGTATACGATTATCGGCGCCAGACTCGTCTTCGCTAGCTGTGACGGATGATTTATCGTATCGCAATCCAACACCACCAGCTGCAATAATTTTTTATCGTTTGACTTATTTATCGACTGAGTATCGTCTCTTTGGTACAAATTCGGAGAACGAGAAGGATATGTTTGCTATATACTTTTCTCAAATTAAAATACGTATATAAAAAAAAAAAATTATTTTTTAACGATAATAAAATCAATTGAGTGGAAGGTTTAAAGAACTTATTTAAAATTTAATAAATAACTAAATAAAAATATTTTCAATTCGAATCAATCATTAGAGTATGTTGTATAAAATTTACGATTTAAATGTAAAAAAATGAAGTCGTCGCGGGACGGCTGACAGATGTGAAACAAAATTTATTATTGATTTACATAAAATTAAAACAAAGATTAATAATTTCTAAAAATATATAATTGTCTGTGTAAAAACGTGTACACAAGTATTACAAAAATATAAATGTATTTAAAGCCAATATACGTTATACAATTGAAACAAAAAGGCTTTTATTAAATATAATTTAACGTATGAAAAAATAAATTTTATCATTCATAATCAAATCCCCATAAGTATTATTATTATTAAATAATTTATTATATATTATTTAATATCCGCATTAAATTAATTATTTTTATCCGCAAACTGTTATTATTTTATTGTATACATTAATATCTCAGGGAAAAGAGGTAGAAAAATTTTTTGACCTACGGTGAGATCGAAGAACCCGAATCCTACACATTATGAAGCAGATGACGTAACCATTATGCTACGCAATAAATTTTTTAAACTCGGTTTTGATCGATTCAAATAGTTTATTTTTGTTGTGACGGTATTAGAGCTCTCCGGCGACTGCGTGTATTTTTTGGCACAAGAAATATGAAGTTTTTGACTCAAGCCATTTTGAAGTGAATAAAGCGAAATCAATTTCATTTAAAGCTAAAATTTCAACCTATCCCTAGGGAGTTTTGTATCAAAATCAAATTTTTTACAAGACTATTGAGAAAAATTGTCAATGTTAATAAAGATGTGGATTATTATTGGTGCGATGTGTTTGTGGACCGGTTAATTTGACAATATTGTGGGGCAACTACGAACACCTGCCGTATTCCGTGCCTGTACGGAATTATTGTTGGTGGCAACTGGTGAGTCGCCACTTACTAAATAGACCTCGTTTTTTAGTTTACCAGTATAGTGCTCGGGGGTCAACATTAGCGTGGGTAGCTGAAGGATGGAGAGGCTTTGCTGGATTTTTAACGCGCGATCACTATTATTATTGTTGTTGTTGTTATTGTTGTTGTTATTATTATTATTATTACTATTATTATTATCATTATCATTTTATAATCAACGGCAACTTATTCCAATCCTTCCAATTAATATTAAACGCAGACGATAATATTTGAAAAAATTTAAACGAAGGTATGATCCTAAATTTAATATTTTATAAAATTAAATCGGAAATTTTTATTTGTAAATAGTTTTTGCAATAATATTATATTTTTAATTTGTAAAATATTACAGCTATTTAAGTTTGAACTGTATTAAAAATTGTTAAAAACTTCATCCTAACCTGGAGTGTTCTAGCGAGTTCAAAAATCCTCTCAATTTCGGCTTGCACTTCCGCCAAACAATTGCTTCTACTTGTTGACCTCTCCATGATTGCTCTTTTGGTCGGATTGTTCAACAAGGATCTCTTAGCTAAAGAAATATCTGCCATCACTCTTGTTATAATGATTCTAAAAATGTCGTTTTAAAATAACAAAATTAACGATATTACTATGTAAGTCGAAAAAAAAAAAAAAAAAAAAAAAAAAAAAAAAAAATTTTAAATTTCATTTTTTACCTTCCTTCAAATCTATGTTTCAAAAAGTCGAAAAGCGCTTTTTGCATCATATCAGTAACTTCGTACCCTTTCAGAGATGGTCCCACTAACACGACAGGCCTCATTGAAGGTACTACGTCGTAAGGTGTCGCCGTTTCCTGCAAAGTTTATATACTAGTCAGTAATCTCTCCTGTTTTCGATCCACACATATTTAGTACTTAAGAATAACAATAATAATAATAATAATAACAATAACAATAACAATAACAATAATAATAATAATGATAACAATAATAATAATAATAAAAATAATAATAATAATAAAAATAACAATAATAGTATCAATCACAAAAGAAAAAGATAAAAAAAACTTTTTCTCTCTATTTTAAAGTATTCGAAATAACCCATCTGTAGAGTCTCACTTACGTAGGACTTCGAGAGTACGGAATGCAAAAAACATTGAAAACATTGAAAATAATGTTAATGGCCTCATAAAATTTTTTGCCATGCTAACCAAACGTGCTGAGAACGAGTGAGAGTCCTTCGGACGAGTCGCAGATATTCGACGTATTTATTATTTTTTATTTTTTTTTTATTTTTATCTTTTTGACGTATTGGCTCTTCCGATGAACTTTCTTCGACGCAGCGCGGTTTACTGGGATACATATGTATACAACTAATTCTACTGGTCTTCTATCAGCTTCAAATTACTTCTTGTCTACATTTATTTTTGTATTTTGTGCTCGACTTCATTTAATAATATAAATTATTCATAATTTTCTTTAGCAATCTTAATAATCGTTAAGGCGCACAAAATACTTATGAAAGAATTCTTTTTTGATAAATTTAATGACATTATTATTCATATAAATATATATTCATATTTTTTTATTTTTTTTGTTTTTCATTAAATCTAAAAATCCTAGAAATTTAAAAACATTTTTTTAACAAAATAAATTTACATATTACTGTATTAAAATTTTTATATTTTCACATATTAATCATAACTAGAATAATCGTAATTTGTATAGATTTAGTGCATAAAGAATATTCTTTGAACATCGTACTTATTTCTAGGATTTCCAAATTGTATTTGTAAAATGCTATTTATTCGTAAAATAAAATTTAGAAATTAAATACTACACAAATTTAAAAATAGTACATTTTAAAAGTTGAACGACGAAGGGAGAAGGATAATAAAAAATGTATTATTAGAATAAAAAAGCTGCAATTTACTCGTCAAAAATATTTATATACGAGTATATATAGTATTGAAATATGGTGCAACGATATTACGGGTTAACAAGGAGGGTAAGCCTAACGAGTAAAGTGATAATTTAAGATGAAAATTCTTCGAGCGTTTACCGGCTTCTTGAAAAACTTCCGTTTCTCCTTGGTTGGAGGGGTCGTCAGCGTCGCTCTACCCGGACGGATGTTGCCCACGCTATCGCTGTCATCACCTGGCAAGAGACCAAAAATCTTCGTACTGTATATGTTCTAAGTATAATTTAATATTATGTCTTTCACGGCACATAAAAAAATTAATTAAAACTACGACAGCCTCGGAATTGGTACGCTCTAGGAGACTTTATATATATATATATATATATAAAACTAAGCAAGCGTCTATTAATTAAATATAAAAAAATAGTAAAATAGCGGAATGACGAAAAAATTTTGTATGCGATTGGTCAATACGTGTGGAAAACTAAAACCGATTGCTACATTGAACCAACCGTACACAAATTTTCAACTCATGTTATATTTATACAATAATTTGTAAATTGTGCACAGCAATACATATATATTTTTTATTTTTAAATTGTTGTGCACGTGTTTAATTAAGCGAGCAAGCGATCAAGCATACTAGTATATTGGCTATTACATGTGATGTACTACACATATGTATACCTACTTGTATATCGTGCCATTAACAATAAACATCAATGTGAATCAAAACAAGAAAACAATATACCAACTGTGCCATGTTTTTTTCTACTGATAGATGCGCAATGAAAATGTCAATTTCATGATATTTTTGATAGAGAGGGAGAGAAAAAGAAACAAAGATAAATAGGCAGATAGATAGATAGATAGATAGATAGATAGATAGATAGATAGATAGATAGATAGATAGATAGATAGATAGATAGATAGATAGATAGATAGGCAGATAGATAGATAGATAGATAGATAGATAGATAGATAGATAGATAGATAGATAGATAGATAGACAGATAGAGAGAGAGAGAGAGAGAGAGAGAGAGAAGATTTGAAAAATAAGTCAATGAAATTTGTAACGTTTACAATTATTCTGTCTTAGGTAATCGAATCGAATTTTTACCTTCTGTTAATATGAAAATGTAAAGCTCATTTTTTTTGAATTTTCTTTAACATATACAACAACTAACAATTAATTACAAACATAATTAAAAAATAAAAAATAAAAGTAAATTTTTCTTTAAGTGGTGCAAACATTAGCATAAATTGACATAAATTTAACATATAACACACAAACATCCACACATATATCTGATGAAGAATAATCCTTGCAATTTACAAATAATACCGAATATGCATCAATGAAAATTTTCTATTACATGTTTTAAAAGATCCATTAGATATTTTGAAGCATTAAAATTAATTATTAAAACCATTGTTTATATAAAATAAATGCTTTTATTAAATATTGGTTTAATTTTCAATTGGAGGAGGTATTATGGTGCAGATTTAAAAAAGCATTGATCCTTTTTTAGTTAAAAAATAAATAATTATTTATATCAGGATTTTGATTATTTTTATTTTAGTATCCAATGTTAATTTACAATGCAAATGAAATCAATGAAATTAAAAGAACTTTTATTTACAAATTTTTATTTTATTTAAGCTAACGGTTCTATTTATATATTCATAATACAAAGATTATTTTTACCAAATAAATTAAGAAAAAAAGAAAAAAAAAGTAATAAGAAAAGGATTTTAAATAATATGTAAAGAATATATTTGCGAATGTATTAATATATTGCTATTATATCAGCAAATGTATTCCTTACGATATATTTATTAAATCAAAAATTAATCATTTAATAAAAGTCTCGTTCAAGTTAATACGTAGTAATTTGAACTCTGTAATATCTGCCCGGTAGAAAAAATTAAAAAGAAAATTTTAAAATATGCTTTTATTAAAAAACATAACTAAAAATAATATAATACAAAAAAATGTTTGCACTAAAGAGAAAAAAAAAATTTCGTTTATACTTTCACTAATGCAGTAATGTTTCAAAAAATAAAAGTGTGGGGCCACTGAATTAAGAAATATGATTTTATGTTCTATTTGTGGACATATAAAAAATGCTTTATGTTTATCCCATGAAATCTCAGTAGCAGTATTTTCTCATCAAAGATCTTCACTTCTTAATTCAAGCGCAGCACACTTCTATTTTTTCTAATTTTACTGTATTAATGAAAGTATAAACGAAATTATTTTTTTCTTTTTAGTACAAACATTTTTTTGTACTATTTTTAGCTTCTTTTTTTAATAAAAGCGTATTCTTAATTTTTTTTATATTATTTTAATCTTTTTAGTCATATTTTTTATCTTTCTTAGAATTATTATATTATTACTACTTCTTGAGTAATTACTACAAACAACACAGTTTACAAGATTTTGAATTAACACGAATTGAGATTTAACCTATATCGAACGTGCATCGGTATTATAGGCAACTGTAAGTACCCCACAAGCGCAGACCTCGCTACAAATTTTTTACATTCAAAATTAGCTATTTTTAAATTAAAAAATTTAATACAAAAATAATTCATTTCACTATAAACAATGATTCTATTTGGAATTGCTAGGTAAGATTTACTATATGCGTATGCAAAATTTTAATTTCGTACATTGTCAGTAAGTATTATATGTTAAAAAAGAAGGATAAAATTTGTACCGTCCCGCCACGACCGACGCGACGAAGTTTTATAAAAGCGTGTGAAAATAAATACGTATTCTAAGAAGCTTCAATAATTACAAAATATAATGAGGTCGTCACGTGCAATATTTGTAAACATTACGGCTGTAGAGTGTTTTGAAAATGAGATGTATAGATGCGAGTATGAAATCGCGCCGTTGCATCGATCCTCAGCTCTACATGAATAATATAGAGTAATTGCACAACGTCGATCGCCACTAACGATCGACAATTAAAAATTAAAGAAAAAAAGAAAATCACTACCTCGAGGGTCTTCGAGGCTACGTGGTTAAATAATCTCTTCCCCGAATGAAAGAGAACAGGTAGACAAGTACATTGAACAAGTTACACGTAACAATAACAACAACAACAACAACAACAACAACAACAAAAACAATAATAATAATAATAATAAATAAATAAATAATTAATAAGTTAGTGATACACAAGAACAAAAGTTACAAGAGCAATACGAGAAAAGTCATTTATGGTAACCATTCGCCCAAATGGCAGTGATAAGTGTCTCAAGTCTCGTATTGGTTATATTTTATGCAATTACAGTTAATTTACGAATTAACAATAAACGTTAATCTGTTTAAATATTTGTACAATATATACGTAATTAGTAGTAATAGTGTATATGTGTATGTGTGCGTGTGTGTGCGCGCGCGCACGTATTATATATACGCAAAAGCAAATTAATTGCCATGTCACGAATTTGTCGCGTAATCGTTGCACAGTTTGAGAGAAACAAAGAAAAGTAAGAAAAAAAGAAAAAAAATCTCTCGTTCGTATAAGGGGCTACCTGGTGTGGGCGGTGTGGAACCTCGTGAGGGCATACCGCTCTCACCAAGGTTCCCCGAAGACCCTCCGCGTGTGCTCGAATAGAGGCCCTTGGTACCGCGTGCTGCGCTCGCCTGCGCCCTCAGGGCCTCCAGCTTGACCGGCGACGGAATGAAGCCGACCTCGCATCCTTCCTTCACGAGCCTGCCGATCCACCAATTGTTGTCGTACTTCTCCTAAGAGCGGCATCCAACCAGCATCGAAACAATACCACATGAAATTTATTTTTTGCTTTTATCTCTTTACTTACACGGGACTTTATCCAAACCTCCTTTTTATTTAAACTTTCTTTTTTTTTTATTTTTTCGTTATTAAGAAATGAAAAATAAAAAAACATTTTCAAAAAATTTAGATATAAAATGTTTTGACCAACATTTTTTTCTAAGTATCATTTAAGCAGCCGAGCAATAGATTCGTTCGAAACGCGGATAATAATTCAATTTGTCGCGTTGCATCTTAGAATTATAAGGAAAGTAACCCGGAATCAAAATGTCATGAATGTGAACCATGATTATGATAGCATGCTTTTCTAAATTACCTTAATGTGAAGAAAATCTCGAACTTCGAAACTGACGGCAGAACCGTGAACAGGCGAGTCGTCGTCGATAGAACCGTCATAGCTGACATTCGTTCGAACTGCAAACGCTACTGGTTTCGTCTGCAAGACAAATTTATACCTTCCTTTACTAAAAGCATTACGCATTTTTTTTATTTCTCCGCGTATTGTATCCTTGACTGCTAACAATTCGCTTATATTTGATAGGAGATACAAAGTGTTGATTAATACACACACACACACACCCACCCACCCACCCACGCGCACGCACGCACGCACGTACACACACACACACAAACGTATATGTCAGCCAAAATTTTTCTAAATGTGACTTAGCTACTGAAAAGTTTTCATGACTTGTTCTGCATGCAAAATCAAGGGAAATTTTTCGGTATAATTAAAAAAATCTTATATAAGATGTACATATGCCTTCGTTTACCGATGCGTCCTTGCCTTATCATTTTTTCACAATTTCTGCTCTGAATTAAATTTCTACTCTAAAAGCCTCGCGTATAGCTTTTCTCCTTCCTTACCTATTGTTGGGTCAGACCCGCCGCCGTGCATTCATAACCAATGACACATTTTCCATTTCTAATGTAAATAGATTTATTTATAGCGGCCTGTCTCGCTGCAAGCGCTTATAACAACTCTTCACTCCCCCCCCCCCCCACACGCAAACGTACATATACACATCGGTAGCCACTTGTTTTATAATTGTGACACGATATACGTGCAACTCCATTCTTGTTGCAAAGCCACTCCAATCCCGATTGTTTGATTAAAAAATTTTACATTTTTCTAAAATATGAAAGAAAAAAAATGAAAAAACGAATGAAATAAAACGAGTATAAAAAACGAACAAAAAATTTAAAGCTTCCTATGTAATAATATCGCGCTGAACGCGAATGTGATATTATGAAACAAGAAAAATGCTTAACGCGATTAGAATACGGTGTCTGTACGCAAACGGAAGAAGAAGAAGAAGAAGAAGAAGAAGAACAAGAAACAGGAGAAAGGACAGATTAACTCACCCTGGCTTTGTCGAGTTGATTGAGGGCTTGCTTTTCTTTCTCACGGCGCAAGCTCTCCTTCTCTTCGTCCAGCGAGAGGTCTGAACTTGGCTGCGAGTAGTTCGAGTCCGCCGAACCCTGAAACAATAAAGTTATTACCCTTAATTTTTCATTATCATTTATATTACATAATTTATAATAAAGCATTTTTTCCCTCTCTCTCTCTCTCTCTCTCTCTCTCGCTCTTCTCTCTATCTATCTCTTTTGTGTATACATTTATACAACGATTATGACTCATATTTTATACTTATATTATATGTATTATCTTGATAGTTTTTGCTAAACAAAATAAAAATTATTCATCTATCTCTTTTGAACCACATATGTCGTTTTTTAAAGTCTTTTTATTTGAGAGACGAATAATTAATGAACGCCTTTATCTGTTGAATGAGAGTATAATATTTTTAATATCTTTGACTAATAGATTTTATTAAGTTGAAATTGTGTATAGTTTTTAAAATTTAAACTCGATTTGATAGTGTGACATCATTGTGCATTTCACTGTGCAATACATTTCATTTAATTCACTTTTATTATTTGTGAAGTTTTATATATTTACATTTCTGTTTTATTTTGTAAAATTATACGAATAAACTTATTATTCATTATTATTTATCTATTAATTTATATCACTTTTCAAAACAAAAAAAAACAAAAATTTTATTTTATAAAATATCACTTAACTATCAAAATAGAAAAATATTATTTAATTATCTATATATGTAAAAGTTTTAAACGATTGTTCATCGACAGTTTTTTTTATATTTTTACATTTGTGGGCATGAAGTATAAAATAATTTTAATTTTTTTACGAATAATTATATTTAATAATTATTTATATACTCGGCAACAAACCGCCATCTTTGCATTTTTTAAATTTTCATTTTTATTCAAAACAAAAAGGAATAACTTTACATTTTATGCTGCTACAGTCATAAAGTAAATTTTATTTACCACGGAAAATATTTTCATTTTAACGGTCTCGCTAAATGAAAGGAACTTTCCTTTTACTAAAAGCAATAAACATTATCTAGTTTAACAGTTACACCTTGTAATACCACTATTCAAATTCTAAAATTTATAATGAAGTTGATCATTTTTTTAAACGCAATTTAATAAAAATATTTCACTAAATAATGAGCGACTCGTTCTGTTTTCGATATTTTAAAGTAGAAAAAAACAAGCGCGAAAAATAATATTTCTCCTAAAAAATGATATAATTTAAGGCTCTTTTGAAAACGATTTATAATAGTCAGAATAAAATAATGAGTAAATTATCAAAGTAAAATACGTACAATGCAGCAGTTATGCCTCGCCCGATGAAACTTAGCACCCATGTTTTTTTCGCCTCAACTCTCTCTCTCTCTCTCTCTTTCTCCCCCCTCCCCCTTTCCTTCTCCCTCTCCCATAAGAAAATCAAAGAATTAAGAGTTCACGAATTAGTACTTTGTTTCGTATACACGTTATCAGAAGGTAATTTTTTAAAGAATCGCTTCGCTTGTTCGGGTAATGCTTGTTTATTTCCAAAAATTGAAACACGTCAATTTCATCGGCTTTTAAATAAAGCTCGCAGTGTATGTGTGTAGGTATGAGTGCGTTTATATGTGACGCACGCGCACGCACGCAAGGGAGAGTAGTAATTTCTAAAACAAAACATAAACTTTAGATTTCAAAATGGGTTTTCAGCATCAGAAACGATGATTTTTACCAAATTTTGTACATGGGGATCGCTAATCATAAATTCAACACCAGATTGAAAATTCAAGACGGCGAGTCTAAAATAGTGGATGAAATCAATTTGGCATTTTGAATTTTGTAAATTTGACCGTCGATTCATGATCAACGACCCCGAAAACTCCCGTAAGCCGAATCTGGCTTGAATTTGATTATCAAAAATTTTCCGCCATCTTAGATCCGCCATTTCGGTAATTTAAAAATAGTCAAGGTCATACCTGAACGTAAAATTTTTCACTCTTTTTATTTCCGGGGTCAAAAATAGGGGTTCTCATTTAAAAATATCAATTTAACCTCGAAATGACCTTAAAGGTCAAGGTCAAATTGAAGGTTACCATCATTTAACCTCTTTGAAACCCTAAAACTTGTGTTTGAAACTTTTTTTTTAAATAAAGTTGTTAAAAAAAGTTTTAACATAGTGCTAAGATAAATGACACCTGGTACATATATTAGTCAACTAAAAGTTAATTAAATAGTATATGCGAAAAAAATAAAATTATGTTCTATTTTAAACAAATGAAAATGCATGGAAAAATTTGAAGAAATAATTACACCACAAAACTTTATTCACTTTACGTCCCAGCTTCATAAATTAATCTGAGATGAAAAGAATTCATTTTATGAACAAAAATAAAAATAGTTGACAGATAATGTGCTTTTGTATCAATGATCGTCAACTAAAGCATAAAAGTTTTATTTTCGTATCGTCTATAATTATCGCACGAGTAACTTAAACGTGGCAAATTTGAAAATGTTTCATTATCAAACTTTTTTATCAAATTCTGTCGACAAATATATGTTTAATTCTTATGTAAAGTGTATTGTCATAATTATTAAAATAAAAAATTTAACGTATTGATAAAAAAATGACAGCATTTACAAGTATAAATAACAGCGCATAATATTCAGAGTATAACTAACAAAATTTATTTTAAACTTTTATTTTTAAAAATAAAAATTATTTATTGCTTTAAAAATGAATATCGCTACTTGATTTTGAAAACAATAAGTATTTTGCTGGGTAAATAATAAAAATTGAAATCAAATTTTTGGATATATTGAAAATTTCGATGAATTATTAAAATTCATTATTTAAAAAAATAAAGAAGGCAAATAATTATATTTGTTAGATTGGCAAATCGATACATCCGCTAGTTAGTAAATTTAGAATACCTTTTTTCTTCGTACGAGCTAGCAAAGGCTAGATAGGCCGTGAAGGATATTGAAATTATTTTTGTAATAAAAAAGCGATAGGCATTATATACATAGTTAAAGTTCGAAGGTTCTCTTGAAAGTCGAGCGAGGGAAAAATCCTCTCTTCTCTCTTTCTTTCCCCTTGAATGTGAGAAGAAAATAAAGTGAAATAAAATAAAAATTCAAAGGGCGTACCTATGTAGCGTGGCGCTCAAGTGACCGTTAAAAAAAATAAGCGAGAGAGGTGACAAGAAAAATGTCAGAGGACTGGATAAACTGGAAAAATGCGCGCTTGCGAGAGAGAGAGAGAGAGAGAGAGAGAGAAAGAGAGAGAAAGAAAGAAAGAGAGCAGGGATGTGTTATTAAAAGAATAAAAGAAAGGAAACGATAGAATAGATGAGGAAATTGGCGCAAGTATGTTAGCACAAGTGAGCTTTGTTTCTTGACTCGGTTAAGCGCGAGGCAACAAGCTTCCATCGCGACACAAACTTACCTCTTTCTCTACGTACGTGTTTATATATCCCGCGAGAGAGGAAGAGACACATAGAGAGAAAGAGAGAGAGAGAGAGAGAGAGAGAGAGAGAGAGAGAGAGAAAGAGAAAGTGTCAGCGGGGCGCACAAAGAATACAGCATTAGAATGGAAGAACTTTGACTCAGTATAGTCTCGTCGATGCTTTATTTATTTACATGTTACCAATGTGTGTATATGTGTGTATGAGTTGTCGAAAACGATTCCTTTGAGAAAAATAAAATTGTAGCCTGCCCATTCTCTACAATGTAAACTACTATTCGTCATCGTTGATTTGGCTCGTGTATAAATATTTTATGGCTGTCCAAAGAAAGGAGGAGAGGAGGGATTACTTTACTTTTGTAAAGAGATAATCAAATTTAAAAAATGTATTTTTAAAAGAGAGAGAGAGACATAGAGATAGATAGATAGAGATAGAGATAGATATAGAGATAGAGATAGAGATAGAGATAGAGAGAGAGATAGAGAGAGAGATAGACATAGATAGAGAGAGGAACTGGACAAAACGTGACAATCGATTAATAGAATTACTATATATTATAAACGATGACAATTTTTCAATAAAATGTACTACAGGCACATATCGATTCGCTATAAAAAATTTATAATGAAAATACGCCAGTCTTTTCGGACTTGCACATTTTTAAAATAGTACACAGTAAATTCAGAAATGCTCCAATTTAAAGAATAATAAAAAGATTTTTACTTAAAAAAATATACATAAAAAATAATTAGCATCGCTAGTGACTTTTACCAAAGCGCCATAATAAAATTGATCTTAAACTTAAATTTATTATACAATTTCAATTTATTTTACTATGTCTCATAGAAAATTGAAATTTACAAATTAGAAAGCTTTATTAAAATGGAAGATTTGTATATTGAGTCTTATGTAGCTAACTTAACTCGTAAGTTTCAAATTACAATACACCATTGTAATATTTACGACTCGATAATGCATGATAGAGAAAATAAAAACCACGAGTTACAAGTAACTGTAAAAAGTGGCGTACATCAAAATTAAAAATTAATAAAAATTTTTTACTGTGTATACACTCAAATTTACCTTTATCTGTATTCTTGACACTTTTTAATATTAAAGATAGCCGAGTTCACGGGATTGCCTAATAATGGTGTGCGAGCTTACTTTTCAAGGTTCAAAACCGAAGAAAGATAAGTTTATATATATATATATATATATATATATATATATATATATATATATATATATATATATTGATGAAAAAGTACTATAAAAATTATCCATAACAGCTTGAAGTAAAATCAGCCAGTTGTGATCGGACTCAAATCTTTTAAAAAAATATAATTAATCGTAATTAATATCGTTAATATAATTAATTATTTTTCACCTTTATATCGACATACGAGGTCTGGCTATTAAATAACGAGACTGCGCGCCTAGAGGGCGCCGTAGAGGGGTGGGGAAAAAACGAGTAGTGCGTTGGGTATCTAGATATCTTATCTATGCACGTACCAAAACACGTTCTCGTCACTATTATTGTATTTGTGCAGTAGCGGTTTGAAACGAACGTGTTTTTTCTCGTGCCGAAAACCATGTGTGACGAAAAACAGGAGCAACGTATCAATCTCAAATTTCTCGTTAAATTGAAAAAAACTCCGACTGAGTGCTGTAAATTGTTGCAAGAGGCCTATGGAGACAATTCTCTATCTTGTGCGCGTGTTTTTGAGTGGTGTAAGCGCTTCAGTGAGGGCCGAGTGAGTACTGAAGATGACCAACGCCCAGGTCGCCCTGTCACTGTTTCAACTCCGGAAACAGTGACCAAAATCAACCAAATTGTGCGTGCAGATCGTCGAATGAGCATCTGGATGATTGCCGAGGCTGTAAACGCCGATAAAGAAACGGTTAGACAAATTTTACACGAGGAATTACACATATCAAAAGTCTGTGCGAAGTTGGTGCCAACGCACCTGCCCATAACGCGCTATCTGTGAAGCAGTATTTGGCCGGTAAGCGCACTCCAGTCCTCGAACACGCGCCGCACTCGCCAGATTTGGCACCGTGCGACTTTTTTTTGTTTCCGAAGATAAAATCTGCTTTGAAAGGGACCCGATTTGAGTCGATGGGAGCGATAAAGCAAAAAACGGCAGAGCTCCTAAAGGCTCTCACCAAAGACTTTCAGCACTGCTTCGATCAATGGAAAAAAACGTATGGAAAGGTGTGTGGCGAGGGAAGGGGAGTATATTGAAGGGGAGCATTCGAATGTAGAATAATTTTTATAATAAAACCCTTTTTCGTAACCAGTCTCGTTATTTAATAGCCAGACCTCGTATTACCTACATTCGAAACATGTAAAAAATTTATGACTAACAATTTACTGAATCGATACACATTGTAAAAAAGCTTTTTTAAAAACCATGATACACACACACACACACACACACACATTCTCTATCTCTTATTCAGTATCGTTTATTCAATACCTACTGATATATTTTATTAAAATACTCGAAATAATTTATTTTAGCGCGACTTTGTGCAGCGAACATAAAAGCAATAATAAAAAAAAGAGTTAAAATACGAATCGATTCGATCGTCGGTTAATAACAGACACATAGACGAGCTTTTCGGCAGCGTACCTGAGTGAATAGCTTGTTGTAGCCGGAATTGTGCTGATTGTATCCGATCATCGCCGAAAAACGTCTCCGTTAACCGGCTGCTTCTTCCTCTACCTTTTTTTTTGTTTTATTTAACGTCCTCGTGCACTTTCGCACCAATCGATCAACTACTACAGGATAAATTTTCTCGCCACCCCATTGCGTCTTCAATAGTAATAATTTTGTATCGATTCACTTGTTTAACTTTCGTATATTCGTTCCTTATTCGCTCGATTATTATTATTTACCATCGAGCGAAGAAACGCGACACGATTTTGGCTTTTCTTTTGTAAATTTTCTTTTCACTGCGCAAGTTTCGTCGCTGCGACATCATTATGTTTTTACCCTAACGTGAATATACGGTTTTAAAAGTTGATTTTCCTTATTTTAGCAAACGTTACTTTTTGCGCTTGCGTTTGCAAGCCATTCAAACCGCATGTGTTTTAAGAATTTTACATCTCGAATTTCCATGACGAGATTGTTGCGGAATCTCTTGGTCATTTTTTCCTTGATACCTTACGGCAAGACGGATTCCTTTTTTTCTTCACCTAAAAAAATATTCGTCACATTCTACATACAAAAAAACACACACACACAAGTATACATTTGCGTACGCGCGTCCTCGTATCGAAACACAGTGCAATCGCGTGTCGGTGCTTGCGATATATATAGACTAATTATATAAACGACTAATTAGCGGCGATGGAGGATTAAACAAAAGAATAAAATAATCGAGCTATAGTTTCGGGGAGCGCGAAACGCGAAGCTACGTACTTGGATGGGAAATGAATCAACATTGTGTCGTCGCGGTTGACAGCCTAACCTTTTGCTTGTGTCGACTAAAGTCCGAGAAGTATAGAAAAATGTAGGTCACAACATACGTGAACTGTCTTTGTTCTCGGTAACTCGTTTGCTGCCGCTCTACCGCCGTCGTTTTACATGACTTGCATGGTACGTTCTACACGCGTAAATAAGTTCGCTTTATCCTACGAACACGCACACATGTATATACTTATGGAGACATATAAAGCTTCAAATTCTCTCGCGTGCGCACTAATCGACTCGCGAAGAACTTAGTTACGAAGGTGCACACATTCGTGCGTGCATGCGCATTATTCATGCAAGCCGTGAAATTTGGACATTGCGTGTTTTTTAAAAATCAGGAGTGCATGAAAATCTGTGATGTTTGTTCACGACAAAACGCTGAATCCCGATCCAGCATCGCTGTTGTATATCAATAAAACGCAATCCGCTACCCGCTCTGCCTTGCTATCTGTTTCCCTTTTGATTTATTCCGTGCGCTACTTTTCCAATACCCCGAGGACAGCCCAATTTATTGCTCAAAAAATTTATCTAACGATGAAGAAAAAAAGCAGAAAACAAGTCGATGCAAACTTGAAACCGATACTAAGTAAAGATAGCAGGTGAAGAGCCGAAAAGAGAAATATGAATGGTGGTTGGGCGACCCTACGCGACTTGCATACTCAACACACACACACACACACACACACACACACACACACACACACACACACACACACACACACACACACACACACACACACACACACACACACACACACACACACACACACACACACTCTCTCTCTCTCTCTCTCTCTCTCTCTCTCTCTCTCTCTCTCTCTCTCTATTTTGTGCTCACACGTTTGCACATTATTATTAATACGGAAGAACGACCCAGCATCAGCAGCATTCTACATCTCGACTGAAAAAAATAAGTCTGATCGTCGTCGTGGGGTAGACTAATCGAAAATCGAGCGCACACACACTGTGTTTCGCTGCCGTTGCCATCGAGCCATCGTTCGGAGCACTCGCGGTACGCGTTAGAAATCGGCCGCGGTGTCACTTGTCGACGAAATGTAAACACCGCGAGCGGCGCACCATTTTCATCGGGTGTGTAGATCGCTCAGCGCGAGAAGTTTCCTTTTGATTTGGTAGATGAGTTAACTTTCAATAAAAAACACAGCCTAAACTTCTTCACGGCGTTGTACGTGAAAAATATTTATAAATAAAATTTTGATGTATTTATTTATCTCGTAATTAGAGATATGTCTGTGGTCGAGGAGATCAGTGAGCGTGACTGGTGCGCGACCGCGTCGTCCTGTATCTTGTTCCTCTCTCCGTGTATGTATATTCCACTCTTTTCTTTGAAGCGCCTGCGTGCGCTCGCAACGATGGTGGCGGCGGCGGCGACGGCCGATGACTCTTCTCCTCTTTGCGATCCGCCCGCCAGAGGGGGTTGCAATCGCACGGAGGGCTGACGAAGACATCTCTGGGGGAGGGAAAGGGATGGAATGGAGAGCGCGGGTATACAATATCGATCCGGAAAAGCCCCTCCGCAAGCGGTGAGTGGAGTCAGGCCACTCACCCTGCTGCCTCCTCTTGTATGACTTATCCTATATAGACGTGGACAGAGGAGGCGAAAAAGAGAAAAAGAGCACTTTTGTAGGTGGGCCACGCAAGAGGCGAATTTACATCGCTGGCGATCGTCTAGTATGTCGCCCGTCGTAGCATCTCTCATCTCCTCTACGCAGTAGCATTCCCTCGACATTCATTTCTTTCCAATCTCCTCTCTCTCTCTCTCTCTCTCTCTCTCTCTCTCTCTCTCTCTCACTCTCACTCTCACTCTCACTCTCACTCTCACTCTCACTCGATTTCGATCTCTCTCTTAGTTTTGCTCCCTACAAGCCGTCTATCTGCGCAAGCTTAACTCCATTTCCGAATTTACTCGGAGAAGATGCGAGGAATTGATGGGCCAGTTCAATGGACTATGCGATTAAACCTCGGATCAACCGATCAGTTTTTGTGTTTAGGTTTTTTTTCCTTTCGAGTATTTATTTTATTAAACGAAGTTGATACTCAATATTTTGTCGTTTTATTTTCTCACTAAAGCATTAAAATCAAAACAACCTCTATATTTATATATAAACTTCACTAAAATTATATTACTTCCGATTATAGTGCAGTATCTTCTCTACAAAAAATGTATAGAAAAAAATACTGAGCTTACGATATTTTGAATTTTTATTTTTATATCACAAAACATAGACAAAACTTAATCGAATTAGAAAATGATCTGAAAAATAATCTGAATTATCAAAATAAATAGAGCTTGTGGCTGTGAGTAACGAATACCCTCGATTTTTCCCCGTTTTATATTTTGAAAAACACATCTGTCCCTTTCTTTACCTTTCTTTCTTACTTTTTCTCTCATTATTGCTTGATATAAGAATAATATTCGAGAGAAAGAGGGCGAGAGTGAGAGATAGCGAGAGAGATAGCGAGAGAGAGAGAGAGAGAGAGAGAGAGAAGAGACAGAGCTTAATGTTGTACAGGATTTAAAACTGCGACGCCCAAGTATATCTTCTCTCTCTAAAGAAGGTGGTGTCGTACTATGCAGGTCGA
The DNA here is from genome assembly GCA_949987625.1 of Chalcis sispes. NCBI lineage: Eukaryota > Metazoa > Arthropoda > Insecta > Hymenoptera > Chalcididae > Chalcis > Chalcis sispes. Next base: position 108,061 of record OX465099.1, read on the forward strand.
AGAGTCTAAGTTGAATGGTGAGAAGGAGACGGTGGGCGGCTCTCTCGGAGGTGAACGTAATACGAACGCTGTGGATTTATTTTCGGGCGACTCATTCTCTCTACATAGAGGGCAATGTCTGAGCACCGCTGTTGGAAAGAGAGAGAGAGAGAGAGAGAGAGAGAGAGAGAGAAAGAGAGAGAGAGCCTACTCTATAAGCCCCCTTGGTGTTTTTACATTATTTTTAGACTTCCAAATAAATGACGTTTTGTTCATTCGTCCCTTTTCTCTTTTACTCTATCGGATATGCCAGTATATCATCAATATAGATTCAGTCGCCTATTAATATAGTTTGTAAATAAGAGAATTAATATTTTTTCTCTCTCTTTATTTCTCTTTAAAGCAATGCTCGCTTTAATAGCTCGAATAATTATGTTCATCTACAAAGCACAATGCCGATAGTGTTGGAGCTTCAGATTCAATGATCTAATGTATACCGATACAAAGATCTAATACATAGCGATTTATGGGGGCTAGAAAATTTTTAAGGAAGTTCCCAATGAGAAGCCATACTCAACTTACAAAAAGATCCCCGCTCTTGCAAACTGCTTTGCATACGATTAAAAACAGTTGTTTACGTCTAGTTTTGAGTGTTCTTTGGTTTTACGATAAAAAAATTGTTATGAAAAAAAGATGATGGTAACGAAAAATAGATTTTTGAAAAAAAGGCTGTCAAATAAATAAATAAAGCATTAGCAAGTATGTCTGATGTAAAAAAAAAAAGATACGTAGATGCATTGATGGTATTTCAAACTATTTGTTCGCCAACTTATGCAAGGAAAGATAAAAATGATTAAAAGTAGCTAAATTAAAAATATTTTATAACAAAACAAATACCGCTTGCTATAATTTTTCTCACCAAAAAATATTTGATCACTTAACCATTTCAAGATTTTCAAAACAATCTTGAGAATATTGCTATTATTACATATTATGAATCATCCGTTTTAACGTGATTTGACGTGGAGTTCGTAAAGCAAAAATGTAAATTTTAAGACAGACAGAAAATCTTTAAATTTAGTGCCATAAGGAAGGTAAAATTGTTCCTATGCATAAAGAACATCGATAAACATGTATAGGAGAGAAACGGGCAATACAGATAGGTAAGGTACAGTAAGGTTTGGTAAAAAGAAAAAGTATAAAAAAAATAATTTTTGTAATCAGACTTTTGTTATTAAAAAACTATATTTATTAAATTTTTAATTATTTAAGAAAACTTAACCAAAAAACGAAATCTTCGACATAAAATTCTTGGTTTTTTTAAAAGCTTATTATTAGCCGTTTTGTCCGACCAAGGGAGGCAAAATGAACGCAACATACTAGTATAAATCACAATTGATAGAAGGAATCGTCACAGAAATAGGATTTTATAGATCCATGTGAAAAGATTATGCTCCGTGGGTCCATTTTTAGTATGTGTTGATTAATTTTCTTTATGAATATATTTTCTTGAAGGTTTTTTAAAATGATCCAAGCGTGTTATCAAACTCAAAAACCGCACCATTTTTTTTTTAACGTTAATTTTCGTTAACGAAGTACTCGTCTACAATTACGCGAATACTGTGATAATATAAAAATTTTTAATAATAGTAAACTAAAATGATAGAGAAATTGATGTAAGCATCAAAGCAATTAAATGGTAAACGGTTAAAAAAAAAAATGGAAAAAAAATCGACGAATAATTATCTTATAAAATAAATTTCTTTTTTTAATAGTAGAATTTTCGTCGAACTATACTTATTCAACAGTAGTCGCAACTAACAGGTCGCTACTTGTACGTGGCTAGGTCAAGCGTATTAAATTATCCTATGTTAGTTTCTTTCCAACAATTGTAAACAACTTTATGTATTTAAATTTTTAAAATGATCGCGAGAAAATTTATTCTCTTTGCAATTTTCTTAATTTATTTTTGATTTGAAATAAATTTTAATAAATTCAAGCCTTCGTTACTATTACTAGAAAAATAAAATAAAATTTTTAATATTGAAAATAGAATAAATTCGATTGATCGATATAAGTTACTTAACGTTTTAACGGCATTAAAGCACGTACTATCTTGTTAACACAAAATATTTTATTTATTGTTTTCAAGGTCATTATCTTGGCACTGTTTGCAACAAGAAATGCAAAATCTAGCTAAACGATTTTTGTTATAAAGAATTTTAACATATAAGTATTTAAATTCGTTAAATTTATTCGCATTTATTATTAAGAGTTGAAATTAAAAATATTTCTCCATCGTATATTTATTCCAGTATTAAAATTATTATTATTATTATTATTATTATTATTATTATTATTATTATTATGCCAAAGATAAGATGAATGTCGTGCAAGGGTCCGCCAAGCGCACAAGGGGTGATTTGGAGTCTGATCCCGATCAGAGTACAAACACCCAGAAAAAAAATAAAATTGGTGACTCTGACGAGTCGTTCACGACCGTCGAGAGCCGTAGGAAGAAAAAGGCTACGGCAAAGGCTTCACCACCGCTGCATTCCAACAAAAGGGAGGGGCAACAGAAGCCGTTGCTTCGATCAGGAGGCCAGCAAAATCGGAGACGGCAGCAGCCCCTGGATAGGGCTGGGCAGCGACGGAAACACCAGCAGCCGCCACCAATGGCCAGTTCACCGGCCACGACGTCTGGGCAGTCTTTGCGTGAGATGCCTAAGAAAAAGAAAAAAAAAAAGGGCTCCAAAAAAAAAATGCCAGGCCATCATTATCCGGCCAAGCAAAGGAGTGTCCTACGCGGACGTCCTTAGAGGTGTTCGTGAAAACATTTCTAAGGATATTCCAGCAACTGACATCAAAAGTGTCAGAAAGACACGTGCCGGAGATGTTCTTATCGAACTGGGAGCACAGAAAAAGAGAGAGGCTACAGAGCTGAAAAGGCTAGGAAAGTCCATTCAAGGCTTTGTTGGTCAGACCGGCCTCGTCAGGAGCCTGGATCCACAAACATCTGTGGAAATCAGAGACTTGGACGTATACGTCACGATAGAAGAAGTCGAGGCGGCTATCCGAAAAGTCTTTGATAACGAAGGAGCTACGGCGGGGGCAATGAGCGTCTCGCTTACCAAACCCAACGCCAGGGAGCAGCGCATGGCCATTGTCAAGATGGACCAGAACAAAGCTCTCCACCTGCTGGGCAAAAAGAAAATTATAGTTGGCTACATGATCTGCCGACTAAGACAATGGGAGCGTGTGCAACGCTGCTTTAGATGTCTGGGCTACGGGCATCAGGCACGTGATTGCCAGGGACCTGACCGTTCCAAGGCCTGCTATAAGTGCGGCCAGGAAGGTCACAGGGGTAAAGACTGCAAGGCTACTGACGCCAAATGCATTCTCTGCTCCAGCAATGGAAAAATCGACAAAGCGCTTCTGAGCCATACACCCGGCTCCGGAAAGTGTATCACTTTCCGAGAAGCGCTGATCAAGACAAAAGCTAATCGCTAATGATGGGCCGTGTAACGGTCCTTCAATGCAATCTCCACCGAAGCGACCTAGCAAACAGTCTTTTGTCTCAGATTAAGTGTGAGAGAAAGGCTGATTTGCTACTTATCAGCGAGCAGTACCGAAACTGGGACGTACCGACTTGGTACCCAGATAAATTTGGAACAGCGGCAATCTATGTGGATCCACAGTCCATCCGAGTGGATGAACACGGAGCTGGCAACGGCTTCGTGTGGGTGAGGTGCGCGAACGTCACGTACGTTAGCTGTTACTACACCCCGAATGTACCCATAGAAAGCTTTAGAAGAGGTCTGGACGAACTAGAAGATACTGTCCGCGAAATAGAAGGCGATGCAGTCATCGCGGGTGACTTTAACGCAAGAGCGTTCGAGTGGGGCATGCCAGAGCAGGACAGTAGAGGGGAATACATCTTGGAGATGGCAGCCAGACTAAATCTATTGGTTCTCAACGTCGGGAACAAACCAACGTTCGAAAGACCAGGCTATCGTGGTACCATTCCGGATGTGACCTTTGTTTCCGAAAATCTTGCGCGTAAAGCACTAGATTGGAGGGTTCTAGAGGATTACAACGGAAGCGACCATCGGTACATTGCATTTCAAATCTGCGATACATTCCAATCGCAGAGGGAAAGCATAGCGAAGCCACCACGTTGGAACTTAGCCAAATTGGACGCTAACAAGCTTGTCCAGGCACTGCTCGATGGAATAAACCGATTGCCGGATGTGACAATCGCTGCCAACAGCAAGGACACAGCGGAGGCTCTAGTGAGGGGGACGATGAGTCTGCTTCACCGAGCCTGTGATGCAGCCATGCCGCGCAAGGGATCGTCGCGTGGAAAGCGCCCTGCCTACTGGTGGTCTGACAAAATTGCTGAATTAAGGTCAGAAGCGCACCGCCTCAGAAGAAAAGCACAGAGAGCGCGCAACAAACCAGAAGCAGCACTTTTGTCCGCGCTTAAGAACGCAGCGCGAAAAAAGCTACGACATGAGATCAACCGTAGCAAGGCACAGGGTTGGAAGGACCTTACCGAGGAGGTTAATCGGGATGTGTTCGGCTTGGCATACAAGATCGTGACCAAGAAATTATCCGCACTCCCGACTTGCCCCTTTGACGAAGAGACCATGGCGAAGATCGTGAATACTTTGTTCCCGAAGCACCCGCCGAGACAAGATCCAGAGGACGATGACGTGGGAGAAATCCCATTGTTTACCGTCAACGAACTCGAGCTCGCCGCCAAAACGATGCGGAACAGAAAAGCACCTGGGCCGGACGGGATACCAGCCGAGATCCTCAAGGTAATCGTGGTGAGAGCACCATCTCTGCTGCTGAACATGTACAACGCGTGCCTCCAGGCGGGTGTCTTCGGCACCCCCTGGAAGGTGGCGCGATTAGTGCTGATCAGCAAAGGAAAGGGAGGTGATCCCCGGCTTCCGTCGTCCAACAGGCCTCTGTGCATGCTGGATGACACAGGGAAGCTCTTCGAGAGGTTGCTAAAACCGCGGCTTCAGGCAGCCGTGCTGGAGTCTGGCGACTTAGCCGACAACCAGTATGGCTTCAGGAAGCAGCGATCCACGATTGACGCTATACATCAGGTGGTACAGCTGGCAGGGGCAGCGTGGTCTGGGAATCACTTTTCTCGGAACCTCGTGCTCTTGGTCACGCTGGACGTAAAGAACGCCTTCAACTCTGCCAGATGGTCAGACATCTTGGCGGCATTGTCAGGGTTCGGCGTCCCAAAGTACCTTATGCGAATAATTCGGGACTATCTTAGGGACCGTATTCTTCGCTACGAAACATCGCAAGGGACGCGTGAGATAACTCTAACCGCCGGCGTAGCCCAGGGGTCGATCTTCGGCCCAGACTTTTGGAACATCCTGTACGATGCATTGTTAAGACTCGAGATGCCGTACGGGGTGCACATGATTGCGTACGCCGATGATGTCGCTTTAGTCATCATCGCGCGAGACGCGAAGCGAGCACAATACTCGCTAAACCAAACAATGCGGAGAATATCCGCATGGATGCGGGCACACGGTCTTGACTTGGCGACCGCAAAGACAGAGATCGTCCCCTTTACAGGAAAACGCATGGAGACCATCTTTCCAATGCGTGTAGATAACGACGAGGTGTTGACACAGCACCAGGCCGTATACCTGGGTGTTACCCTGGATACGAGGCTAACGTACTTTCGACACCTAGAACGCGCAACGACCAAGGCTGCCATTAAGACAGCTCAACTCAGCCGCCTCATGGCAAACACAAGCGGCCCAAAAGCCAGTAAGCGGCGCCTTCTGATGTCTATTGTGACATCGATCCTGTTGTACGGCTCTGAAATATGGGCTGATACAATGGAAAAGGAGGTATACCGCAAGAAACTTAGCGCCGTACAACGTAGAGGAGCTCTTAGAGTCATTAGTGCATATCGCACGGTTTCGGAGCCTGCAGTACTCGTTATTGCAGGTATTATTCCGATTGGTATGCATGCGAAAGAGCGCAAACGAATCTACGTACGAAAGAAAAACGAAGCGGACGTGAGATCCGTCCAAAACGAGGAACGGGATCACACCATGGAAACATGGCAAAGATCCTGGGATCAAGAGACGAGGGGTAGATGGACTCACCAACTTATCCGTCAAATAGTCCCTTGGATAGACAGAAAACACGGGGAGGTGAATTATTACCTTACCCAGTTTTTCACCGGACACGGGTATTTCCGCTCCTACCTCAGTAAAATGGGGAAAGCTCGGAACCCAAAATGTGTATTTTGTCCCGCTGATAGTGACGATGCCTATCATACATTCTTCGTGTGCGAAGAATGGAGCGAGGACAGGAAAAATCTGACAGACTCGGTTGGACGATTGGAGCCTGATACGATCATAAGCGACATGATCTCTACTGAGCGCAATTGGACCGCTATGGCGCACTTCGTCGAAGTGGTCCTAAGACGAAAAAAGGCACTCCTAGATCGTGCCAATGACGACGCCGGCGACGATCAGCCACCCCCTCATTACCAAGGGGCAGCAGACCTCGCAACTGAACCGGCCAATGTCTAGGCACCATGCTTTTTCCTAGCGGCGGAAGCAGCGAGCCTAGACGTAAAAGAAGCGTAAGGCAGCAGGACGTCTTACAAATTTTTGACTAAGAACGGCTCCACCCTGACGAAGTGTGATAAACAGTTCCAGGGTGGTTCAAGCCGGAAGAGAAAAGGAGTGGTTTTTTTAGTGGGTCGGGTTGAGCTGCGCCTGTCACATTTTTATTTATCTATCTATTTATCCGCGTTTTTGTTTATTTTATTTTCCGTCTTTTTGTTTTGCCTGTGACAGAGGTAGCTCCACCTAACCCCACACTGTTGCGCTGTCCGGACGCGGTGCTTCGTGCATTTATGCATTTTTTCCACTACCCGCAATAAAAAAAAAAAAAAAAAAAAAAATTATTATTATTATTATTATTATTATTATTATTATTATTATCATTATTATTATTATTATTATTATTATTATTATTATTATTATTATTATTATTATTATTATTATTATCATTATCATTATCATTATCATTATCATTATCATTATCATTATCATTATCATTATTATTATTATTATTATTATTATTGTTATTATTATTATTATTATTATTATTATTATTATTATTATTATTATTATTATTATTATTATTATTATTATTATTATTATTATTATTATTATTATTATTATTATTATTATTATTATTATTATTATTTTCACACTTGCTGTGACCGATAAGATTGTCCTGCACATCACTTTTGTTAGTTTATTATAATTAAAATGTTTCAATAATAAATGTCATGAGGTATATTTTTAAAATATTAAATTTTGTAAAATAAGATATTTAAGTGATTTTTTAAACTTTCAAAATTAATATAATATTAATATTTTTACTTAAAAGAAAAAAAAAATTTAAAAAAAAAAAAAAAAAACTATTAACCTACGGATGGTACTTAAAAATTATAAATAAATATGTGCGAGACTGATAAAAATAAAATAAAAAAATAGTGAATAATATACTACAAAAATGATAAAATTGATCGAAATTAAATTTGGTTTTTGAGTTTGGTTGGTAAGAAGTAATAAAGACATACTAAAGGCGTCAATTTAAAAGATCGAGCGAGCGACTTAGTCGTTTGGTCCGCGAAAGCACGTCCAGTTTACGAGACAAACTCTTACGCTCTTAATAATCGTTGAGGCGAAATAAAGGTAAATGAAAGAAAGAAAAGGAAAATCGTTTGGGAAGCCAAGAAGCTGTTCACCTTTCTCCTGCCAAATGGTTTATAATGCTCGCGCCTCATTGGTCGGCGCGCGTGTGCCATCTCGAAAGAAATCTTAAATCGACGGGGTTATCCTTCTCGATGTCTGGAACCTCTCTCGATTGTCGGTTTTTCGTCAGCTGGTCAAACGCTGATCGGTCGACTTCCAACTTTGACTTCTTTTCCCCAGCTGCAGCATGTATGTTTACCGCGTGCTTGCACTTCCGTTGTCACTACCCCTTTCCGGCTTTCCCGTTATACTCCGTTTTTTTTCTATTTCTTTTTGTTTCGAACTTTTTCTTCTTCGAACTTTTACGTCGTACAACACTTTGACGCCGGATTTAATATTCGATGCCGAAGAGAGACTTAGTTAGCTCTCAACGTCAATACCTGGAGATTAATTCAACTTGATCGCTTTGTGATTTACGCAGGGTCCTCTTTAATTAATTCGATTTTTTTTTTTTTTTTTTTTTATTTATTCGACTCGACGGGTCCGTTTTAAGCTCCAATAGTAATCGCGGAGGTTGACTATGTAATTTTTCCGTGTAAATTTTGCGTCAAATTTGACCTTGCTCTTTGATAAAAATTTTAACCAAATAAACGACTAATCCTCGGCGCGTTTTTGGATATTCGGCACTTTTAACGCCAAAAATAATTTATGCGCGCCGCACGAAGATTCTGATTACCATAAAAATGGAGATTTAACCAGAAACGCAACAAAGGAGCATCGGGAAGCTTTGAAATTTTTCCAACTTAAGCTAACCGAATGAAAGAGGGGAAGATCGGTAATCACAGGGTCAACGGCGAAGGTTCCCGCGATGTAATCGAGCAGCGGGAGAGATGCATGAATCGCGCCGATCGTGCACCCGAAAACGTTCCCGCAATAACTACCGAGCGAGGCAACGTTCACAACCCGACTATGAAGTTTTGGAACCCACCGCGACCTCCTCCGTTATAAATAAAGTTGCGGCCGATCCTCTCTGCCAACTCTCGGCCAACGCTACTGGCGTTTTGTGTGTGTGTGTGTGTGTGTGTGTGTGTGTGTGTGTGTGTGTGTGTGTGTGTGTGTGTGTGTGTGTGTGTGTGTGTGTGTGTGTGTGTGTGTGTGTGTGTGTGTGTGTGTGTGTGTGTGTGTGTGTGTGTATGTGTGTACCTTCGTTGCGAACAACCGGCTCTTTCATTTACCGTGATGATATTTGGCCGGAAACGTAAGGCCGCCTCGTCGCGCAAAATTGTTTTATTCGTTCGACCGCGAAATATCAGCCGCTCGATAGATTGTATTTAGCTTCGATTTTTACTCGAACACGTCGAGCGATGCCTCGACGGTGTAACACGTTTGCTATGTTATTTATATAAATAGACATACATGTACTCTGGTTCATTTCGAGATTTGACTAAATATTTAGCTTTTCGTTTAAATTTATTTGCCGTAATTATGTGTCTCGAAATAAAATGTTTATTTGATCCTAGTTTATTCCTAAATATGTAAATGTTATTTTTAATATATGCGCGAAATTCTTTAACAACGCGTGTGAATTATCTCTGTAATGATAAATTTATACCGGAAATTCAAAACTATCAATAGATAACTCACTTTTCGTACAAATTTAATTAATTTATTTCTATAATATATAATAAATATTCAATAAATCTACTAAACATTAATTAATTTTAGAAATTTTTTGTCTATACTGATTTTTAAGCTACCTTTGAAATAAACTTAAATTGCAACTTTAAATTTTATAAAATTTCAAGTTAATTTCATAAATAAAAGAAATTGTTTGAATTTATTTAAATCAAAATAATTTCAGTATTAATGTTTTTTAAATTAAAAAACAAATTCTACACATATTCAACAAAGATTTTTTGCCAAAACACATAGTATGACGTCACTGTACCATCACAAAGGCATCACGCCGTGATATTGAGCTGGCACGATGTTATCTAGATATATCAAGATATATATATGTCTACAGTTACCAATTGCACACTGCTACATCGATCGTCGATAAGCCGTTTTAAAAAATTTCTGCACTACCCATCAACGCTATTGCAAAGTATACTCTATACTCAACCAGATGTCTTTAAGGGTTTCCCATATAACAAAAGTGAATAATCCAAAGTATTTTGCAATTTAATGTTACACATCAAGAAGCCTTTTTTGCTATCTAATAACACAAATTAACAAATTAATTAAAATTTTAATTATTAATCATATTTATGTCCTCTTTAGGTCGACGTGCGTGTTGACTTTCTTAAGCCGACCACTTTCATGAGCTGTAATATGCAAAAGAATTTAAAAAAGTGAACAAGTGAGTCAAGTCGAAAGAGAACACAATGTAACAAATTCGCCTCGCGAAAACCTTAAATCCTTTTATTATATTGATGTTATTTATTATTCTTTGACGACAACAATAATACGTTTTTATAGACTCATCGAAATAATAAATTACTTCATTAAAAGGAGCTTAATATTTAAATAAATATTTCTTAATTCAAATATTATAATAAAATCTTTAATTTACCAAAAGCCGTAAAAATATTAAGATTATTCATGTGTGTATATGTCAATAATAGAAAGCTTTAAATTTTAACAAAATATGCATTAATATATATATATATATATATATATATATATATACATACATAATACCTAACTATATAAAAGAAAATATTAAAATCATAATTTATTTTAAGTAAAATGTCAATTTACGATATTAGTTTTAGAACAATAATAAAGCACGCTATTAATTTAGAAAAAGATTTCAAATATTTTGGGAATGTGATTATAAAATTACCAAAAATAATTTTAACGGTTTTCTGAATTTAAAATTCTTTTGGTTATGTTTTATCTTACGGCTATCTAAATTACAAAACATTATTACTTTTTTTTCTATGTACAATATCCAAAAAAGAAATAATAATAAAAACTTATGTATCAGTACAATTTATATGTAAATAGTATATAATTTTTACTTTAAGAAAAATATTTTTTTGTTTAAAACAGTACACACAAGATAGAGGATACGCTGTAGACATAAATGTGCATCAATATAAAAACGATGAAATTAGAAATGTAAAAAAACAAAATTGAAAAAAAAAGAAAGAAACACGTGAAAAATAATTGATTCGTAAATTAGTTTTAGTTAAAGTAAGGAATATTTTGTATTTTTCGAGAGGGCGGGTGCGTATCGACACTAGTTAAAGTACGAAAAAACGCACGACTTGCTCGTGTCCCTTTTAATTATCGTATAAGCAAGAAAAAGAGAAAGAGAGGAAGAGAGAATGAGAGAGAGAGAGAGATAGCATCAATTTTAAGAGATTGTAAGCTCGGCAAGGATGTTATTTTGGGCCAGTACTCGTGCATCTCCCGGCTCCTGAGTGGTCTGCACAAATCTTCATTTTATTCCCTTGTTTAATCTCTCACGTAACTCTCCCTGACACGTCTACGTTTGCCTCCCCCCTCCCTCTCTCACTCTATCTTTTTTGTTTTCTCAGTCATTCGTTTCCGCTCGCGCGTTTTTCCATTTTCCGTCTTCTTGCTTTTTTTGATATGTATTTAATTCTCTTCGTCTCTTTAATCTACCTAGCTGCCTATTCTCTTCTTACATTTTTCTCTTTGTCGTCGTGTTTTATTAGCCACGCGCTCGAATACAAATTCATCCTCCCACATTTTCAGAGCTTAACGCGCATCTGTTTCACTTTCCACCAGCATCAAAACTCTGGAGCTACGAGCGCGTGTAATTTACAGTAATCTCTTCGGAAATGTAGGTCGCTTTGTCGCCGTGCAAACGCATTCTCGCACACGGCAACGAAGAGAGTATCGCTTTGGCGCCCCGGCAAATATAGAATATATTTTAATCGGTTTCGAGGCTTGTATCGTTGTGACCCACACACGCTGATATCCGCGCGTTACGACGCTCATCCGTCGACTCGATTCAATTTTTAAGCCGAGAGCCATTCATTATTCTACCGTTCATTATTGATTATTCAGAAAAGTTTCTATCACTGCGTCGATTATCTTTGTTATCCGATTATACGACACCTGCGGGAGCTCGAGGCTTTTCCTTCGTTTTCATTCTCTACATTTACATTTTTCTCTTTGTAAAGTTGCAAATTATTTCGACCGACTTCTGATATGATTTTTGAATATCATACAACCATTTGAAATTAAATGGAACCGTATACAATTTTTAAGATAAAAAAATTTTTTCTTCATTTTCATTGTGATTGAGAAACCTTTCATTAGAAAAAATAATTTTCTTTAGCAAAACGTTTTTTAAATCAGCAAAATAAAATAATTAAAATTAATAATAAACGCTTGAACATTTAAACTTGTATACTAACTCGATTTTCACACCGTAAAAAAACCTTTGTTTTCAAAAGAAAAGTCGAAAAGTTGAAAATGAAAAACTAAAGCCTATTATATTCCTAAATTGTACTACCGCAAGACGCGAAAGAGGAATTACAGTGCTCTTTAAGCTTTATAGTAATTGGGAGAAAGATAAAAGGCACAAATGTAGTGTCAAAATGTATTTTATCGAATGGCAAATAAGAAAAGAATGTTAGAGAGAGGCGAAGAGAAAGAGAGAGAGAGAGAGAGAGAGAGAGAGAGAGAGAGAGAGAGAGAGAGAGAGAGAATGGGGGGGGGGGAATTCGCATCATCGATGGTTTGCGCGAGATTAACGTACAGCAGATGGCAAGCACTTGAACTCTAACTTATACCTCGAATGCTTGATGATCGAATATGGCTAGCCTGCAGGTCACTCACACATATACACACACACGCGCGCGCGCGGACACACGGACACGAACAAATTTATGTACGTATGCGCACTTACATACTATAATATGTTGTCCGTGTAGAGTACAAGAAACAGAAAGGGAAATATACGAAAAGTTTCGAGACTTGCATGCAGAATCAGAGGGAGACCTGGCGTCATCTAAGCATATCGTATTTCAAGCGTTAATTGCCATGCCGCGAGTACACATACATACTACATACGCTCTCAACGCCCTCTCGTTTCTCTCTCTCCCTCTGTCTCTTGCTTTATGCGAACTGTTTCATCTTTCTTCGATGGTAGTATGCCTATTATACACTCACGAATGCGCGTTCCGCTTTATGTTTATTAATAACAAAAGGCTACGGTCACAAAACATTCCTTGTATACGAGTATAAATGTACATTGCAATGCGCGTACTTTGAATTTACGTCGGTTTACATGTGTGTGTGTGTGTGTGTGTGTGTGTGTGTGTGTGTGTGTGTGTGTGTGTGTGTGTGTGTGTGTGTGTGTGTGTGTGTGTGTGTGTGTGTGTGTGTGTGTGTGTGTGTGTGTGTGTGTGTGTGTGTGTGTGTGTGTGTGTGTGTGCGTGTGTGCGTGCGTGCGTGTATTATTACACGCTTAACTGTAATTAACATTTTTAAGATGTCCAAAACCTATATTAATAACTCAAGAGTTAATTGTGAAAATTATTCGATGTAATATTAATGATGCAGTTGGTTATACAATTTATTAATGAATAACGTCCAAATTTAAAAATTATTGCACTAAATTTTTCTTGTTTTCATTATTACTTTGTTTTAATTTAATCAAAATCAGAAATATCGCGTACGGCGCAATGTCAAAAAATAGTTCAAGGATCTGATTTTTTTAAAGAAAAAGTACCATAGCGATACGGCCAAGTTTTATAGGTGAACAAGTGAGTCTTAGAACTAATGGTAGGCTCACGGATAATACATGTGTATGTTCAAAATAGTGTAATCACGTGACAGGAACATGGTAGTACCCGTCGTGAAGAAAGATAAAAAGCATTAATTGCCAAATCGAAAACCAGTCAAATGATCAACTTAACATTCCCACTGTAGTTATTACGCATTAAAAAACTGCTTAATTAAATTCGATCGAATCGCGACGGTGATAAATCACGACGCGACTTAATATAACTCATAAAATAATGACGATTTGATTAATTATCAATGGGATTAAAAATATATCGTAATGTATAAGAGTCATTTTCGCACTTTTCAATTCAACGCAAATAAAGAAAAACGCTCGGAGTTGTGCATTTTGCGAGAACGGCTTGCAAACACAGTTATATCAAACTCGTTTATTACTCTCTGCTTCCCGTGAGTGTTAATAACACATCGTTCAATAAGTCCCGAGACTAACAACGAAAACAACATTTTTTTTCAAAAATCATTTTTATTCATCAATATAATCTCCCTTTAGAGTGATACAATCTTTCCAACGCCTTTCCAACATTTCTATACCATGTTTATAGAAGGATTTATCCTTTGCTTCAAAATAGGCTTCAGTTTCGGCAATGACCTCCTCATTCGAGCCAAATTTTTTTCCCTGGAGCATTTTTTTGAGATCAGCAAAGAGCCAGTAGTCGCTGGGGGCTAAATCTGGCGAATACGGGGGGTGGGAAAGCAAATCAAAGCCCAATTCGTTCAATTTTGCCATTGTTTTCATGGACTTGTGGCATGGTGCATTGGTGCAATCGCGACACCCACTTGGAAAAAACCTTTTTCATGCTCAATTTTTCATGAAGGATTGTAAATACGCTTCCAGATGATATCTGTGTCAATTCTGCAATCTCACGGACCTTCACTTTGCGATTTTTCATTACAATTTTTAACACTTCACTCACATTTTCCTGTGTAACGGCTTCCAATGGCCTACCCGAACGTTCCGCATCGTTTGTGTCCGTACGACCACGTTTAAACTCAGCATACCAACGACAAATCGTTGGTTTGGATGGAGAGAAGTCCGGGTAATATTTTTCAAGCCATTGCTGGGCTTCTACGGTGTTTTTACCCATTAAAAAACAATGTTTTATCAACACGCGAAACTCGCTTTTTTCCATTTTTCAAACAAATTACAAAGTGACTTTACTCTAACCTCGATAACTCTGCTGTCTGTGATCCGATCGACGTGAAATTTTTTCACGTTTCATGTAAAGGTTCGCACTCTATGGAAACGTGGCCAGTTTGGTACTACTAGCACCATCTCTGGGTTAGTCTCGGGACTTATTGAACGATGTGTTAATAACTAAACAGCAGCAATCGAAGGTTCGCTCGCGCACGTTAAAGCGCGTACAGTCGCGAGCGCCCCGTCTACGTGAACGCTTACTCAATTGCAAATGATCGATTATACGCATGTACTCGGTTAATCGAAAAACGATACGTAAAACAGCGGAAAATACATTGCGAAAGTAGAAAACTTGCGATTTATACGGAAACGAAGAAATTTTATATTTTCAATTAACTGCTAGGTTATCTGTAAATAATATGCTTAAAACGCGTGCAACGAAATCTTAAAAATCATCTCGATGCGCATAATGTATGTAAGCCATGAGTGAGTGATCAACGAATAAGGCGACAAAAAAGATGTAGAAAGGTCCGACCTTTATAGAGCATATAGCAAAGTCGTACGCCAGTAAATTCGTTGCTTACGTACTATATATGCAGGCGCAATTTACTACGCGTTTTTACCGCATGTTTGCCTTACAAGCTTACAATGACTGGCATATATATACCTACTTACTGTTTGTATGTACACATACCGCCTAACCTCGGATAAAACGTACGCACGAATGTCATAAAATGTACTGCACGGGCATAAAATATTGACCCGTAGATTTTCGCGAACATAGCGCTGCAACTTTTCGCGCGTGTAATCCGCGATCCTCCTCCTTCCCAGCTTTAATCGCGATGTAAACAGGCACAGTTAGCAGACAGTTTGAACAATAAACACGTATTGCCAAACTATTCTCTCTCTCTCTCTCTCTCTCTCTCTCTCTTTCTCTCTCTCTTTATCGTATCCTTTTTTGCGCTTCATTTTTTTCTAAGCTAGTTTACACATAGGTACGCGTACGAATATGATAGCATATGAATTGGTTGCTCCAATATGTGTGCGTGCGAGCATTTTTTTTTGTTTATACGCGCACGAGGTTTAATATAAGAATCTACATGCGAATTTATATAACCGACTTATTAAATTTTTTAATACAATGAGACATCAATCTGACTAAGTATATAATATTCCACTTTGATAATAAATATTGAATATATTCAGAAATATCTTTAAAGTTTATAATTAATAAAGAATATTATATAAAATCGCGAAAACTTGTTTCTTATTACAAATTGTAAATTTAAAAGTAACGATAAAACACCCAATGAATTCTACAAGAAAAAATAAATGAGAAAGAAACAACTATAGAATTCGGCAAAATTATAAATTTAAATTTCATGAAATTTTTATTGTAGTTTCACTTTTGACTGACCAACATTATTGTAATTAAGACGAATACAAAGATCACTAATTAGGCATTATTTGAAAAGTAAAAAACTACACTATTGTAAGCCGAAAAAAAGTAAAAAAAAAGAAATAAGATGGAAACGTGTGGTGAACATTCGGTATACGTGCATACCTACAAAACAACACGATTATTGAGCAGCGACTGTAATGTTTTACCGTCAAATCCACTCTCCCGTATATGTATACATGTGTGCAAATGCGCATTGTAATTGTAATCCTGAATACGCGCGTATCTATACATAATTGTTCGAAGGTGGCAGCGCGCGTATCGATATGACTATTCGCGCGCACGATTTGCATGCAATGCTCGTTTATAAGCTATGGCAAACTCATGCGTAATTTTTCCTTTCGCAAACCGCATGTATATATAAAAGAATAGAGGAAAGACTTAAAAGTAGAAGAGATATTTTAAATTTAAAGAGTATACGCGCGCGCTGCGAAATAAAGACTGACGGTACACCAATGCAGAGAATAACTTTGGGACTTTATAATTACATACACTTTAATGTGGGTACGTGTGTGCATCTTACGTACGGTAAGAGAGAGAGAGAGAGAGAGAGGGGGGGGGGGGGGGTGAGAATGGTACGGTCGCTATATATACACATACACGTCCGGCTTTCTCTTTTTATAGCTCTCTAAGCAATCAGAGAGGCAACGAACGCCTCCGCCGTTTTCTTGCTCTGTCTGTCTGTCTGTCTGTCTCTCTCTCTCTCCTCTCTCTCTCTCTCTCTCTCTCTCTTTCTGTATCTCTACGGTTTTACACACAAAAGCGCCGAATGCTGCCGTCATTTTAATGTAAACTTGCACGCGCCTCACACGTGCGGCTTCCTCCGAGTTATTATCGACTTTGCGTGTGTATATTTTATCTCTCTCTCTCTCTCTCTCTCTTTCTCTCTCTCGTTTGAGCACGTGTTGGATACATGCGGTTACGTGCACGCAATAGAAGAAGAAAGTCGCCCTGAAACTCTGAATTATATCTATAGCCCGCACGGTTACAGCCACGCATCCATCCGTTGGCATATGTCAATACCCACTCTCTTTGACTCGATTAACCCTAGCACGGATTTTCTTTACTCTCGTACACATTGTTTCCGCCTATTTCTGTGCTCGCGCGCACGCGCATTTAACTAGGCCGTGACTAATTTTCTTTTATATTTATCTGCGCGCAACAATGTAACAAACGCGTTTATGTAAAATGAGATGATGTTATGAACATGCTAAGATTTTAGCCTTTGTACATCAATTAACCAAGAATGCTTTATTATACTTTACCCATCTAAGCTATTTCTACTGTAGGTAATCTTGTACAAAAGTCTCATCTGCTTTGCGACTATTATTATTCATTTTCTAACTTTTTCGGGCTTTATGCTCGATCTTTTACACAAGACACGTGAAGTATATTATTATTATTAATATTCTCATTATCATTATTATTATAATTACCATAGCATCAGGAATTTTCAAAATTTATACCTTGTTTTATTATTTTTTGCCATTATTTCATTATTTTTATTGCCGTTTAACTTTTTAAGAGTAAAAAATAGATCTCCACGACAGAAAGTCATTTTTCACGACAAAATGTGAGAAATCGAAAAGAGATCGGTACGAAAAGAGCGATTATGAAATAAAAAAAGACCAAGATTACGCGTTCAAGCGCCGCCGTCCCAAATAAAAGTCAATGTTTTATTGCACAGGAAATAGTTTATACATGCCGTAGATTTTCAAATTCCCGTGCTGTAATGCGCGCACAACTCTTCAAAGAGATATCGTATTTCGCTCAGGGCCTGAATTATAAGGAAATCGTGTACGCATATATCTCCAAATATGAATTCATCGGAGACAAAATAGAAAAGGAAAGAGGCAAACGAAAAGTAGCCGCGTAAAAAATAACTTGCGTACTTATACATTCGACAAGTTGCTCACACATCAGTAAACGCATCTAGATCTGATCAAAATGATCGCGAAAACTCTCTTGCTCTTTCTTTCTTTCTCCCCCTCTCTCCCCCTCTCTCACTCTCTCTCTCTCTCTCTCTCTCTCTCAAACACACACACACACACACACTCGCGCGCGCGCACACGCACGTGTGCGTCATCGGGCGCCAAAAAATCCGTTATACCGAAACGAAACGTATGGGGCTCGAGGCAAGTGTAACGTAAGCGTGTACGTATATATGCGTGGACGTATATATTTGAACGTGCGTATGAATGAGATCGATAACGTTTAAATATTACTCACACATGCACGCGCGAAAGGCATATAAAAATTGAATGCGACAAGTTCGGCCAATCGAAGCCGTAGAGTTAAGAAACAGAGAGATAGAGATAGAGAGGGACAGAGAGAGAGAGACAGAGAGAGAGCCAGAGACAGAGAGAGAGAGAGACAGAGAGAGAGAGAGAGAGAGAGAGAGAGAGAGAGAGAGAGAGAGAGAGAGAGAGAGAGAGAGAGAGAGAGAGAGAGAGAGAGAGCAAGGGAAAGAATGCGATCGAGTTACTTACGTACGCACAAATATTTAACTAGGATATACTAAAGAGGGACGTTAGCTCATGCGAGAATATTTCGTATAGGTGTGTTTATTCGGTGTAGTGTCGCATGACGAGTTTCTAACACCGATTATCATTAATTCCAATGTTACGCAAACGTGAAATTCGACTGTAATGATCTCAAGTCTCTCTTTCCTTCTCTTTCTTTCCTATCCGTAAATGGAATATTCAATGTCCACGCCTCTCGCGCTTCTAATTCTTTCCTCCTCTTCTTACGAAAAGTATCTTCGATCCGGTCCTGCAACACACCAAGCTATTTGTTTCAAACTGGCCGATGCGTCACTCACTCGTAAGCTGTCTTTTTTTATTTTACCAAAATACGCGTCGTTTACCAAAATACATACTTTTTTACAAGTAAAGAGCCGTCGTAAGCGAATCGTTTCTTGGTAAATTTTTATACACGACACCTTGCAGAATATGGAGTAAGAATGATTCAATAACTTACTCTGAGAGGACAAGAAAGTGCAAGAGAGCGAGAGAGGGGAGGAGGGGGAGAGAATAACAAGAAATTCCTGCAAAACTGTAGGGTTTTACCGTGGTTTCATTATGCAATGACTCAATATCGATTAACAGGAATGAGCAACGAGGAGCGACGACTTGAGCTTCTCGCTTCGCTTCCGTTTGGACACATTTTTAACGTACCACAAATATTTGTCATTTGATAATTCTCAAACCTTTTATTTCGAAGTCTCACTCGATTAACATTATTACATTTAAATATAAATTAATTCGTTATTGCTAGGTAAAGATTTGCAACTCATGCATGATATCGTGGAAAAATTAAAAGTATTAAACTAGAACGCAGCTCGACAGCTTATGATTGCGGCGAGATATTTACGTATGGGATATTGGGACACATATACGGATCCGTCGGCTTGATAAATACAAGTGGCGATCATCGTTGCATGACGAGGCAAATTATTAAGTGGATTTTTATCATTATCATTATTATTATTATTATTATTATTATTATTATTATTATTATTATTATTATTATTATTATTATTATTATTGTTGTTGTTGTTGTTGTTGTTGTTGTTGTTGTTCTTATTGTTCTTATTGTTATTATTATTATTATTATTATTATTATTATTATTATTATTATTATTATATATATAGAAAG
Organism: Chalcis sispes; assembly: GCA_949987625.1. Taxonomy (NCBI): domain Eukaryota; kingdom Metazoa; phylum Arthropoda; class Insecta; order Hymenoptera; family Chalcididae; genus Chalcis; species Chalcis sispes. Next base: position 127,841 of record OX465099.1, read on the forward strand.
ACGACAAACTAGAGGAGCACTCGTTGCTTTCGATCGTTCTCGCCAGGAGGTCGAAGCCTCGGTAACTCAACGGCGTCGATAGAATAACTGTTCTTCCAAGTGCCGTATGACTAGAGAAAGATAGATTTATTAATTTGACATGAGCACACGTGATCGTCGCCGCTCATTTCACGTGCTGCTGAAAGCCTGATTATTTCCTTTGAGCTTTTGGAAATTCGAGCTGCCCTCGTCCATGCGTGAGCTTCGATAATTAGACTTGGAATATTCATAGGATAAGAGAGGACGCAAGACGAAGATTCGGGCAGAAAGAAAAATTCGTCTAGTTTATTGGGTAATTGTTGGAAAGAAACTAACATAAGATCATGTGATAGGCTCGACTTAACCACGTACAAGTAGACATTCATGTTTATAAAGAATGAATAAGAGATCGCTACTTTTGTACTTATAGATGTGAAAAGAAATATGTTTTACCTCCAGTGAAATACTGGATCGAATGCGACACACACTAAGAATGGACCCACGAATTATAATCTTTTTACATTCATCTATAAAATCCTATTTCTCTGACGATTCCTTCGATTAATTGTGATTTATAATTTATGTGTTGTATTCTTTTTACCTTCCTTGGCCGGACAAAACGGATAATAATAAGCTTTCAAAAAAAACAAGAATTTTATATAAAAAATTTCGTTTTTTAGTTAAGTTTTTATAAATACTTAATTTAATAAATATAGTTACTAATTAACGGAAGTCTAATTACAAAAATTATTTTTTATATACTTTTTTTTTTTATACCAAACCTTATCCTATGTGAATTTCCCGTCCCCCTACTATATCTAAGTAAAACTTGGTGCGGTGCGTGTAAATGTATAAAAGTATATATGGGTAAGTATATTTATATATGACGCCACAAAGCTTCTCTAGAAGCGTGAAACACTAAAGTTGTTAAGAGCCGTCGCGGCGAGTTCGCGGAGAATCATAAGTCTGTGCGATGCCGCAGGTGATGGCAATTCGACCACCCACAGGTTGGCCTTTCAATGTTCTACATATGTAAGCATTCGCTACATAGATTATCCAGGCAAGTCGCTACTCGATGCAACTCTTTTTCTAGGAACACCCTACCGTGCCGCGAGCTATTAAGCAGCTTTTTATCGAACTTCTTTTATTTTTTCTTTAATTTTCAGTTAAAGTCGCAATTAGAAAAATAATTTCAATCTTTCAGGCTAATTTGTAATATTACGAGAAATACTACCCGAGCTATAAAACTAATGGCATTCGAAAATGTTTTGTCACGGGCAAAATTGTACACGAGCAAGTAGTTTTTCGCAATTAGAAATTCACTTTAATAACTTTATTCGAAATAGTAATTATCTTTTAAAAAAATGTATCATTACCTGTGTTATTCAAAGTCGTAAATGTGTAGATCCAATTCGCGAAAGGCGAAATTTAATTCGTACGCTAATGTGCCCAGCATACTCTTATACGTATGAATGTTTTGCTAAATTATTTCTTTCATTGTTTAACAGTGACAGAAAAATTAAAAAAGTAATCGACATTACCTCGACGCGCGGTATATAATGTTCGTCGCCATGTATAAAATGAACTTGGTAAATTTTTTGTTTTGTGAATGATCGCCAGACGCACGCGCTTGTGTGCATATAGTGTATATATATATATATATATATATATATATACCACCACCCACATGCTTCAAGCATTGTATGTGCAAGCAAAGATAAAAAAGCATGTACTAAAGACGAAAAAAAACAAAAAACACAGGCACGAGCGACTTACAATCCAGTCATCTCGCCTCCGAGTTTGGCCTTGATCTTGAGTTAGAGAGAGACAGAGAGAGAGACAGAGAGAGAGACAGAAGCAGAGACAGAGAGCGACAGACACAGAGAGACAGAGAGCGACAGAGAGAGAGAGAGCGACAGAGAGAGAGAGAGAGAGAGAGAGAGAGAGAGAGAGAGAGAGAGAGAGAGAGAGAGAGAGAGAGAGAAAGAGAGAGAGAGAGAGAGAGAGAGAGAGACAGAGAAAGATTCGGTGAGGTGCATTATGGGAACCGAAAATGAGCTAGCACTTACAGCCAGTTCTTCTTTCTGCCATGCGTGATTTTTCAATCCGGGATATGTCCTTCGCTACCATAACAATTGGAGAAAAAAATTTCTTTTTTTTTCTCAAAATAATACAACATATTCCGAGTGCATTTTTCAAACCTAAGGAAATGATATTTGCGACCGATAAAACGTTTGGCTATTTTTGCATTTTCGAAGAAAACGTTAATTGTTTCTGATTTCTTTAAACAAATAAAAATACCTTAAATTCGGCCAACTTGCTCGAAACAAAAAGAATCTTTAATTTTATATGTCAAGCATCACCGATATGATCTTCGTATAAAAAGAATTATAATTGTTGCAAATTAATTTTGAATCTGTTTCATTATCACTCATTGCTGCGCTTTTATCGAACATCAATAATTGTTTTCTTTATAAATTCGTTAAATGTGTGAATATCAAATTATTTATTCAACGAAAGTTTTATCAAATGTTTGTTACAGTTGAAATTAGGCTCAAAATAACAGTAAAAAATAAAATGTTATCAATCGATTGTCTTTTTATTATTCTGTTCAAGCCAACATTGAACGACACAAAAGAATAAGCGTAAAGCAATAAATCAGCTAGCAATAAAGGCATTTACTTTTTTTGTCCTTTTGTAAACGATTTAAATTTTAAAATGAAACAGCTGTATCAAAGGCGTTCAATTCATAATTATAACAATGCATATCGGTCGGCAATAAAATTAACTCAGTGCCAAAATTTCTTTTTGAATATAAATCAAGTAGAAATCTTCATTGTTATGAAAAGAAAAACAAAATAATTCGGGAATCTAAAAAAAAAAAAAGAAAAAAAAAACAAACTTAAAGCTGTACATATACTTTATAACCGATTGCAATTTACATTTATAAACTGCATATCTATACAGACTTTTGCATATTAAGGGGCATATGCAAAATTAAGGAACGTTTTGTCCCTATTTTTTTTCAAAGCGCTCCAGGACGATGTGACACAATATATACTATAAAATCATCTATATCTAACGAAATATTTCTTTTTTATAGAAAACAAGATTTAACAAATATTGATAATGACAATTATTAAAATAAACTTTTTCATTCGCAATTATTATTTCTTTGCTGATTCTAAATAAATTTTAAATTGCTAGTTTTTTATGTAAATTCTTATTTTATAACAGATATTAACGGAAAAAAAGGAAATATTCCATAGGCATCAAGAAGCTAAATTTAGTCGTTGTTTCAAATTCTTAAACAATTCGCGGATCAATATTATACTTGGATAATTTGAAGGAGAAAAAGTAAATACAATTTAAACCACAAAATTAAAAAAAATATTAAAATTATAATTTATAAATTCTAAGCTAAGGTTTTTACGAGAAATACCACAGGATTGAAATATAATTGAAAGAGAATGTAAGTTGAGAAGAAGCAAGAAAAAAAGGATAACCTTAACGACATTTAAAAAGGGACTTTTCTTGGAATTACTCTTTTAAATTCGGCGACTCTTGCAGTGGCGAAAAATACAAGGACACATCTCTTGAAGCTCGGTTTTGCGTTGCTCGTATACTGTCAGTTAACAAATCCTACACTCTCTCTCTCTCTCTCTCTCTCTTACTTGTTTACCGCGAAGAGAAAGGGAAAAGCGAATAAAGGAGAGAGAGAGAGAGAGAGAGAGAGAGAGAGGGGGGGAGGAGGAGAACACAGAGGCGCGTTTAGGCAATGTTCAGTGTGTTGTGTGTGTGCGCACGCCTTCCTCTCGGTATATAATGGCAACGTGTTTTCGTCTAATGTACTTTTTTTAATGTCCTTGATGGAGGAGTCTGCGAATGCAGAACTACAGGGCCGCGACTCTCGCAGGTCCACACGGTTTTAACTTTTCGACTATTCTTCTCTCTCTCTCTCTCTCTCTCTCTCTCTCTCTCTCTCTCTCTCTCTCTCTCTCTCTCTCTTCCCTCTTTCTCTCTCATGAGTATATATATATATATATATATATATATATATATATATATATATATATATATATATATATATATTACTAGCTTTCGATAATGTTCTTATACGTGCGCACATACACATGTAATATGGAACTGCGAATTAAGCCCGACCTTCCCTGACAGAATAATGGTCGAAATATTTCCTTCTTTCGATTCCTATTTATTAAAATATATAATATTCTCGGCTGTGAAGCTGGCTAGCGAGAATCGCAATGGATTCCATGTGCCATTGCCGCCACCGACTCTTCAACTCGCGTGCACGCGTTCTCGTTTTGCCGAGACTGGCTGCTATATAGCCGCAGAATAAAAGAAGAAAGAAAAAATGTCAATTTGAAATAAACAAGAATAGAAAAAGTACCTTTTCGCTGCGCGCAGAAAGTACGATTCGTGCTCAGCTCGTACGAAGTGAATTATTGTGAATTTGGAAAGGGGCCTCGGTAACGTCTGCGCCGGCAGAGCTCACCTCGAGTTTGGGCCTAGTCAAGGTCAGCTAACCGGCGACGTCGGCATTCCCCCCACCAAACACTTCGTCGTGGGTTTCGGCGCTAAGATGTGCACGCGCACAAGCAAGCTCTTTTCTGGGCCTATAAAATATCTGCGGACGCAACCGAACGCGCTATTATATATCGCGTGCGCGCTTAATCGGACTATTTTTTCTTCTCTCTTGCTTAGATAATCCCCATTATCAGTAAAAATCCCGTGCAAATAGCGCGCGAGCATTACGTGACGCACACCTGCATTATGGTTCGCGCAGGTACGCACGCACGCAAATACACACATGTATCCAATCAAGCCTGGTCTTTTCTATGCCCAAGTTTCTTAAATACTATCTCTTGATTGATAAAGCGAGAGCCGTTCCAGTTTTGTTGCTATCGATTTTGCGAATAGGAAATAAGTAGAATTACCTTCGACCGTTTGCACTTTTAGATATACATACGCGTGCACATGCTTACGTAATCGATGGAGAATTGCGAAATTAAAAATTGTCCGTGCTCGAGATTATTCATTATTTTATATATATATATATATATATATATATATATATATATATATATATATATAGACTATGAAATAATACACTCTATAATTTCTACGTAATTTCATATCAATTGTCAAATACTACACGGAGAAAACTTTTTTAGAAAAATTACTATACTGTATATTACTATAATGTATTGGAATGGAGGGAAAGACTTGACATTTTTATGCTTTTTCTTAGATTTGTAGGAAATAATCCAATGCAGTAAATAAATTTTCCAATTTACTTTAAAAAAAATTACTACAAGTATAGTAAAAATTATCTTTATGAATGTTTACAACATACTATTATATGTTTTACAAAATAATCTGGAAAACATTTTTTCGAAAGTATAGTAAAAATTTCATATTTTGTATATCTGTATTATTACGAACTCTGTGCGCATGTGAGCAATTGTTTTAAACAAGTAATTAGATGGATTTTATTATGTATCTAAAAATTGGTAAATAAAGAAATTTAATTTGATTTTCTAATTAAAAATCGTTTGTTTATTTTATCCTTATTATCTGTATTATTAAAGCGCTTTTCAAATAGTTAATTAGCATTTAACCATCATTCATGTGGGATTAGTACCGTTTAACTAGGTAGATGGCTAATACGACTGAAACGAAAGTTGCGAGTGACCAACTTTAATTTCGATTAGTATATAAATTTAATGTAAAGATAAGCCAACAAATTGTATATCATTGAATAATTTAGATTAGCTTATATGCCGAATGTGCGTAAGAATAATATTTAATGGCTTTTAATATTAATTATTATTAAAGCGTGCGAACAAAATAGAAAAATAATGTCACTGTGAAGAAGAAGCTGCAGTAATGCAAAGAAGATCCAAGATGCTTTACTTAAAAAAATAGAAACTTCGAAAAAAAAGAGCATAGGTGGAGGAAGAAGAGGAAAATAATTTAATTTCCATAACATTTTTCTTTATAAAATGTTAGAGTAAAAATTACCAGACTTGCTTAGGAAAAATTACTATACTTGGTTGACAAAAATTATTAAACGTGTTTAGCAATATTTGATACGAATTTTAGTAATAATTGCTATATTTAATATTTACTATAATATATAATTTTTACACGATGTCGAGACTGTCCTCGGGTTACTAAATTATTATTGTAATTTTTCTTACATTTTTTAATAAATATTCCTAGAAATTTTTTCCGTATAGTATGACAAAACGTAGAATTTAAAAAAAATCCAAAACTATTTCAAAAAAAATTTTCGGGGAATAAAGTTTTATTCGAGCATACCAAGCTACATACATACTACCTTAAGCGATTGAGTTATTATTTAGCGAAATTTATTGAAGTGTGGGCGATTGTTTGAAATTGGTAAGAATAAAAGATAATAATCCAAAAGAAGAAGGGTTTCAAGAGTAAACTCACTCTCACTCTCTCACTCTCTCACTCTCTCTCTCTCTCTCTCTCTCTCTCTCTCTCTCTCTCTCTTTCTCAAAACTTGAATCCGAAAAAACACACTCAACTAAAACTAATGGATAAGAAAGAAAGAGAGTGAAAAGGAAGATGGGAGAGAGTGAGAGATGGGCAGGTATTTCAATGATACGGAAGATAAGAAACAGAGAGGAATAAAATGAATCGTTGGACAGGAGACCGGGGAAAAGAAAAGAGTCCCAGAGACGTGATGCTATAAACGACATGTGTGAGAGCCTGCTTACAAGATGACTTTTGGCTCTTACCGTACAATACCGGTCTATCCGTGTACCACCCGCGTAAGTATACGTATACATGCATTCACATAAATATAGGGGCAAAGTGCATAAGGCACCAACGAGGGAGGAGGGAGAAGGGAGTAGCTCTGCCTTTATTTCTTATTAACTCATTTATTTCCATTCTACTCGCTCGTACCTTCGGCGTTGAGTCAATTTACGAGTAGTGTAGCGGAAGACCGCGATCCAATACATTCGATCGATTCGAGTAATACATTCGATCTTGCAACATTGCATTTTGTACCACAAAGTAAATGAAGCTTTTTGCCAATTAAATACAAAAATAAAAAAACGGATTTTTACATTCGTTCGATGCTCAACCAATAACAAAGCTTATTCAACCTTGAATTTTTCAAATATTCACAAGACTCAAAAAATTGTTTGATGCATATTATTATAAATTTATATTAACATGTTATTATAGTTTATGAAATTTCAATGAAATAATTATTCAAGTTGATAAACTTTTTTTGTTGCTGTTTTCTTCATTTTATTTTTCGATTGCAAAGTGAAAGAAAAACTCGTTATTTACCACGTTTAAAAGCTTATAAAAGTTAACTTGGTAAAAACAAATCTTTCGACTTGGATAAAAAAGGTAAGTAAGTAAAGATAAGTTAATCATGGGAAGAATTTAATCAATTCATTAAATTTCGGAAAACAGAAGCTAACTATTGATTTTTCATGCCAACTCTCAGGTGTCTCTACTGTATTCGGGCAGCTTGGCTCAGAATTCATCGGGAAAGTCACGCCCGCGGACGAAATAACGTTACTCCGATCGAGTTATTGGGTCAAAAGCATAGGTACTTCTCTCCTATCCTATAACGTTTTGACTTCTCTTGAACGCGCTTATTAAAAAAATCTTGCAAGCTTAGTAATTGGCTTATCTCAATTGGCTTTATCCTTTATCATTTTTAACTAACTCTAATTTGTATACTTTTTTTCTAGTTGCATAATTAAACCGAATTAATATACCAAACAACTGCGCATTAAAATTCTTTATATTAATTTTTTATAAATAAATTTACGTGAATAAAATTTATTAAGTAATTAACCGATGAGTTTTTCTTTCACTTTGCAATTGTCAATAAATTGAGTATATTATAATTACTCTAAAAAAAGAGATTTATTTTTCTACCCCTTAATGTCCGTCATAAAAAGAGGTAAGAAACAAAAATGTTCAAGTCGAAAAACGGCAAAGATTTGGAAGAAGAGCTCGCCCTTCCGATACCTCTTTGCGAGAAATTAATGCAAAAATAATAAATAAAACGCGGCTTATTCGCTATTGAAAAACACCTGTCGGAAATATAAATACTTAGAACTGTTGAACGTTTGAGAAAGAGAGAGAGAGAGAGAGAGAGAGAGAACGAGAGAGAGAGAGGTAGAGACAGAGGGAAAGAGAGAGGGGGAGGGAGTCTAGAAAAAGATAAAAACGAAAGAGCGCACTAGCGAATTATATTAGAACTCGTACAGGCAAACAGAGAGAGAGAGAGAAAGAGAGAGAGAGAGAGAGAGAGAGAGAGAGAGAAACAGACAGACAGAGAGATAGAAGAGGGACCAGTCTGGCCGGCGCGTCGCGCAGCGACTTTTTTTTCCCATCTCTCTGCGTGCAGTCAAAACGTCGTCCCTCGAGGCGCGTCCCAGGCGCGTGTGTAGAGAATAGAAGCACCTCGACGGCGGCGACGGCCGCGGCGGCAACAGCTGCACGAGGATAGCCGCAACGCATGAGGCGTGAACCAACATGGCCGCGTCCTATTACGTCGTCATCGACGTCGTCGTCGTTGTCGATGTGCGTTGCCACCGCCTAGTCCTTACATGCTACTTCTATACTCGTTATCCTTGAAGTCTCTCCTATACGCTAAGCTGCTTCTACTTCTTCCTTTTTCTTTGTTTTAAAATCAGGATCGCGAAAAAAGGAGTTAGAGAGAGAGAGAGAGAGACCTTGCACAAAGCAAATAGCCGGATATGGCTATGCATGTGTATATGCGCAAGGAAATCAAGAGCTCTGATAGACTGGGTATAAACGCTGAAGAAAAGAGATCTTATAATGTGTAAAAAAGAGAATAGAAAATAATAAAAGAACGAGTAAAGGAAGAAAAAAAACAACGAAAGATGGAAGAAAAACTAGAGGAAGGAGAGATGAAGTCAAATGCCCGAGCTATACCAAGTGCCAAAAATCGCTTGTATGTCTGTCTCTCTCTCTCTCTCTCTCTCTCTCTATATATATATATATATATATATATATATATATATATATATATATTGCAGTCACGAGAGATGACTATGATTTTGTATGTGTACACACACACACACACACACACACACACACACACACACACACACACACACACACACACACACACACACACACACACACACAAAAATCATAGTCATCTCTTGTGACTGCAAGAAATCGTTACTACCAGGCAGTCCAACTATTCTCTACGGGTTTGCTTCCTCTATTATTCGACGTTCAGCATATCGTTCTTTTCTTATCCTCCTCTCGCATTTAATGTCTATTATACTCTTTTACATTTCTTATAAATTTAAAAGAATTTATAAATTCTATTTCAATTACGTTATTTTTTATATACGATCACAAGTTTTTGAAAAAAAAGTTCTTTATTTTCTCGTTTTATTTCAGGATAATTTTAGTACTGATATTAAAAACAAAATTTTCAAAAGCATTGATAATATCATTAACTTTTTATAATAAAAATTGTTGGTTCAAAACCCTAATTATAGTTTTGATAAGAATGCATTCTATAAAAAAGTAGTTTTTATTAACGTTGATAGTATTATTATAACACGCGATCATTGCAGATTGTTGTTTTGACAATATTGTAACATACAATTGTTATGTCTAAATGCACGCGAGTTTGTGTATGTGTGTACGTGTACGCGCGTATGTGTATGCGAGTGTGAATATATATATTTGGTCAGTTAGACAAATAAATATATATGGACAGAACGTATTTATTGAAGTCGCTAAAACAGAGCAAAATATATGGAGCTTTATCAGTGTTTATATATGGAGATTATAAATTATATTAAATACTCTTTATCAATATTAAAAATGTTTCTTCTTAATCTAACGCGCCAATCTCGAACGATAATGCATTATAGTTTTTTAAACCAATATAGCAAATATTTTGATAACATCTCATCGAAAAAATGTTTATTAAGACAGAATTAGATCGGCATTCAATATAAAAATTTATGTGAAAAACGTCATCGTAAGATAGTTAAACAATAATCACAGTACAAAATCGTATACTGGGTGCTGCTACTGCAGCAGCTCGTGCCGACGATGAAACGCTCAACGACGATTATCTTCCGACGATAAAATGCGCGTAACGAGGGACCACCCAGTAAGAACGACGAATTGTGGATCCCCGATTATTGCACAAAAGCGAAGGAGACTCATTCTTATTCTCTCTCTAGCTCTCTCTCTCTCTCTCTCTCTCTCTCTCTCTCTCTCTCTCTGCTCGCGTCTTCTACACAGCTGTAGTGTGACTTTGCGAAAAATTTCGCACATCAAATGTACACAACGAGGAACCTTGACCACTTTGGATCCGTTCAAAAAATGACGAAAAAATGTGCAATGCAGAGTCGTTGAACGATTCAAGGCGAGAAGCGGCGAAGATACTATGAGACTCGTAGAAATACCCAGAGGGATACTCACCAGTAAAAATTTTTTTTAAGAAACAAAAACTTTAAGAAAATCGCATTGAGCATTTTTTATTTTCTACGATTGCTTAACGTTTAATTAAAAATATGCAATGATAATTAAAGAAAAATCGTCAATGCCAGTCAAATTAATTCGATTAAAATCTTAATATAGCGGGAATTGGAGACGATTAAAATTTTATTTCATCTAGCTGAAAATATTTAAATTTTCCGAGTTGTACAATTATCGGTAGTAAACTTGATGAAAAATTACTAAATAAAATAGTGACGCCTCTTTCTCCATTCCTAATACGTCATTGGTCGAGAGTTGTGTTCTTTATTTTGATTAGTGAATTTTAAATATTATGCGGGTCACTCGACGATAACCTTTAATATAACGCTTTGAACTCGTTCTTAACTTGTATTAATAATTATAAAAGTGATAATTATATTTGTTATTAAAAATATTCCTTGACATTTCTTTGAAATATTAAAATGAAAACGTTTATATTTTTACGTGATTAAATCAAATATTTAACTGAGATAATAACAATAATGTACAATAAATAAGCTTGTTTGCATTATTTTCTTTATTATAAATGAAAAGAGTAAAATAATATAAACACA
>OX465099.1:144172-171672 GCA_949987625.1 Chalcis sispes
GGACACTTAACGAAAACGACTTCTCGTCAACCGCTCGTCGTATTCGTTATCAATTTGTGTCAGGGGGGGCTTCTTGAGTGAGCCAACGAACAAGGAAGAAAAAAGGAAAAGAATGCAAGCGTGGTTGCTTAGAACCGATAGCGGGAGCAACTCAGGCGACATTCACGCACGGTACAGAATACGTCAAGGGCGGCTTCCCGCGGCAAGGAGGGAAACGTTAAAACTGAACGGGGGGAATTCGCTCGGGCGAGCTTTCGGCCGAGCTCGGGGGTGCTCGAGCCTCGCGATCGCGGCGCCTTCGGGGCTGCTCGGGCGCTTCAGTTACGTATGTGCGTCACTGAGAAAGAAAAAGTCGGCGCGCGGCTATCGATTGCCGGAGGAGCTCAGCAGGCGCATGCGAGAAGGAGACCTCTGCGACGCGAAAGATATATATATATATATATATATATATATATATATAGAGAGAGAGAGAGAGAGAGAGCGATAAGCGAACGAGTCGGAGCCTCTCTACACGTGCTCTTGCTACTGCTGCTGGTACGTTGTTCGATTTGTTTTTCCCTGGCCCGCTGGCAATTTTGCAAGCTACCATATTGTTTTTTCCGATTTTAAATTTAAATTCGCAGACCTTTCGCCGTGGAAATGGTTTATGAAGAGTATTGGCTTCATTAGCGACTTCCGCTAACTGGGATATGTTAACTGGGAGCAGGCATTGAGTCTTTAAACGTCACAAAAATATTGAAACAATAATAAACAACCATTGTTATCAAATTGAGAGGATAGCGAGTCGAGTTCTTGAAATATAAAATAGATTTGGTTTTTTGACAAAATATTTATTGGAAAAATATTATCAGCCTATGGCATACCTATCAGTATCATCAATTTTCTTGTAAATATCATTCCTATTTATAAGACTTTATCTCGAATATTTTGTGATTAAAATTTTTAAATTATTATTTATTCGTTTTAATATAAATGAATTTTAAAAATCCTTTTTTTGAATGGTTAGTTTAACTCAATTATATTCCAAATTTTTTTTTTTCATTCCGACACTATTGTATTTTAATATTAGTTTAGAAAACTTAATTTAATATTCCAAAATATATAAAAATATAAAAATACTAGTTATTATTAATAAAATTTTGGAAAAATTAATTTTCATGATTAAATTTATCAATAAAATGTTTAATCTTAAATGCATTATGCAATATGCGGAAAAAAAAAATTTTAACTGAAAACAAATGAAATAAAATACGAAATACATATCTACTTGACAAGTAGATGCCCACCGAAACTAGTAAGACTGTTTCATCAAACTTTATTTATTTGCATGTACATTTATAATATAGTAAAATAAAAAAAAAATTTATATTTAAGTATTCTTTACGCATTTGGTTATTGTTATCAAATTTTATTTATATAAAAGTGATTACATTTTATTATATTAAAAATTTTATAATTATTTTAGCTTACAGTTAAATTCTTAAATATAATTATTCCAAAACTTCGAAATGTTCTATGCTACATAGCTTTCATTTAAAACATTTGCAAATTAATTTTTTTAATCGACATTTGCAAGCGTTAAGATTAACTTTTGTTCTTTTATATTATAAATCGATTTAATTTAAATTATGGTAAATTTTCTTACTCTACGCCATATATTATAATTAAAAGTATAAACGTTTTATTTTATTTTATTTTTGAGCTTCATAACTTATGGCACATTGTAAATATTCATATTATAATAAATGGAATGATATTTTTATTGCAACGAGACAATTCAAAAATAAACAGATAAAATTTTTTTATAATGTATACAAAAAAATTTATTAACTAAAAATAATATAAAATATATCTTATATTGTAAATAAAATATCAAATTTCGAGATTTAATTTATACAACCCTATCAGTAAGTCACCGACATCTTACGGGGGGCGCACGTACTTTCAATAAAACAGATTATGTAGAAATCTGTAGAGTAATATATTCACTTTAACCAGTAAAATCGAATTTATGATTTTGGCATCAGCTTACAATTTTAAGTATAAATTTGTTAAAAAATACATTAGTTATGAATATAATACTTATACCAAATATAAGTATATTATTAAAAAAAATAATAATAATAATAACAACAATAATAATAATTAATAAATGATAATAATAATATTACAAGAAATAACTCGTTAAAAGATGTGAAATCGTGGCAAGTTTAGTACCACGTTGACACGTTCTGCTTGCTAGCAAAAATATTAGTAAATCTGTTGGCTAACGGCTTAGTAAAGCTGTTAAAATTAAGAAATTGTTCTAAAAATAGTACGTTAATTAAATTTCAAAATGAATTTGAAAACAACTGCTAACCGAATAATTAATGTTTTAAAGATTAACGCAAAGTGAAAACAAAGATTAATAAAAAACGAATAGTAATATGCAATACATTTGTTTAATCCTTTTATTGTTACGAACAAAAAACAAGAACAAAAAACACAATAGGTTAGAGATAGCCGTTGAAAAAGAACGAAAGAGGAAGGAAGGAGTGGCCAAGTAGTTTTCGCATGTGCATATCTATGCATGTGCGACGACGTGTGCGTGATGCAGGGGAAAAAGCAAAGCAATAAGTATTATATTATACAGACGTAGGTACGTATACACTGTTCGCACCACTATGCGATTCGCGTCGCGCTACCACTAATAGAGGGGGAATATCGTGGATTGGGGGACGTTGCTACTGGTGAAATGGAAGGCGCGCCACGCCATGCGATGGAATTGCAAATTGCAAATACCACGGCGGCGCATTACATTACGTCTATAAAAAATCTCTAAATTTTTAAAAGATAAAGAGAAAATGCTTGTATACACCTACATACGAGCGCCTGTGCACATCGTCACCTAACGTTGTGCACTCGAACGGTCGTCTCGATGATGTTTTCATATCGAAAATTAAACGGGAAAAGCCGTCGCTTTTTAGAATATTATTTATTCGCAGAAAAAAGGCGATTCTTAAATTACGATCGAAATTTAAATAAAAAGTCGCTCGACGTCTATAGAAATAACAAATTCCTAATAAATCACCTACCATTCCTCAATAATAATCTCGAACGCTAAAAAGTAAGCATTCACACATGAAAAAAGCTTTTTCACGTAGGCTCGAGGTGAAAAGATCCGCGCGGGGCTAAAAGTAAGAGAAAGAGAGAGAGAGAGAGAGAGAGAGAGAGAGAGAGAGAGAGAGAGAGAGAGAGAGATACAGAGAGAGAGAGAGAGAGACAGACAGACAGAGATACAGAGAGAGAGACAGACAGACAGCAGAACGACGGCGTTGCGGAGATCGAGGAAGTAGCTCGACTCGGTTACACAGCAGCGGCGGCACAAGTAGTATCGTGAAAGTATGGAGGGGGCGAGGGTGAGAGGGACAGGAATACACGTGTAGAGAGGGGGGCAACGAAGCGTCCCGCTCTCTCTTGGATGCGGAGTGGGGTGGGCTGGGCCGTGCGGAGGGAGGAATGGTAGAACGCGCGGAAAGGGAAAGGTGCGCCAGCCGGAGCACACTAGACTCGCTAGCAGAACGCGCGCCGAGTACGTCGAGAGCAGAAGAGAGTAGCGCCGCTCACGGGTAGTAGGGGCGCGCAAGCACACACGCTCACACACATAGACACAACGGATATAAGAGAGAGAGAGAGAGAGAGAGAGGGTGAGATCCAACGAGCAAAAGAAACGAAAAAAGAAGCGCATATACAGAGCACGGAGTCTGGAGCCACAATTTGCCGCGCCGCCCCGCAATCAGGTTCGTCTTCAATGCTTCCGAGGAGCGCACGCTCTGCATTCTTGCCTCACTCTCGGTGTCTCTTTCGTACGTAAGAGACAAAAGTGCAATATTTGTGTACCAGTCACCAACACGAAGAATTCCTGTGCCGCGAGTTTAGCAGTTCTTTTTCTTGAAAATTGCGCTAGCAGTTTACTATCTGCATGTATATATAATATTCTCACGTCCATATATATATATATATATATATATATATATATATATACACACGCTGTGTGTATATATATTTATATGTACGTACATAAAACAGAGGTTAGAATGCCGCCGACGCAACCGCCAATCGGTATAAACAGTGCGACGCTGACTGGATTTCGTGAAGATTAAAAAAAGAATATAATATGAACGGAACACTAGTGCCATGAGTGACTACATTTTATTATTTTATCACTTAGTGATTTTTTAATTATTTTCACTGCACGAGCGCAATCGAAAGCGTTAACTATAGTGAATTAAGAGTGCACGCATATACACTTTAATACATGATTCTCGTTTTATTCGTCCCACGCAATTACGTTGCTTCATTAGGAAAACCCCCTCGAAGGCATTTTTGGTAATGTATTTTGTATATATATATATATATATATATATATATATATATATATATGTGTGTGTGTATATATATATATAGATTCTGATATTTGTTGTATCTCTCTGCTACTTTTCTTTTTTGCGTGCCCGCGGTTGGGTGCGTAGAACGAAGCATTGCCTTCTCTAGCGTTATAATTTTTGTGTAAAAAGTTATCCGTTGAGAATATTTTATTTTATTTTCTTTACGCTCTTAGCCTCTCTTTTCCACTTTCCTCCCGGCTCTTGATTATTAACGAGTTATTACCACGATATTAATTAAGTCTAATCGCAAGGCCACCGGTTCGTTAAAGTTAATTGCGAGACTGAACGCAGCCCACATCATTAATTGCATCGACCTTTGCTAAAGACTCATACAGTATACACAGTAAAGATTGTGTGTTGCCATTGCTACTCCTACGAAACGAATTTTGGGGTGTGAAATTGTTTCGAGGCACTTTTCGCATCGCGAACTTCCTTAAATTCTCTTCTCTTTTTCTTTCTACCGTAGTCTAACGTTCAGCCACTTTTCTTTATATTATTTTCTATAATTTTCTCACACTTATAAAATTTTAATGTATACTTTCCTTTTCGTTTTTTTTTTTTTTTTTTTTTTTCTTAATCAGCGGTTATTACGCGGCAAATGTAAATATAACAAGTTCGGTAAAATTCACAAAGAAAATTTGATACGTATTTTTTTATAATTATCGAACGTCAACAAACACGGCTGTACATTAAAGATTTATCTTTTTGTATATAAATTCTAACCCAATTACTGTTTAAATATGTATCTAAATATTGCTCTTTATCAAACGCATTCGTTTTGATCGAGCTATAACAATTGATTATCGTTTATTTTTATTTATCAAATTTAATAACGTCCGCATTCTAAAATTCTGCATTTGTTATATTTAGTCAATTAAAAATTATAACGAGCTTTAAAAAATAAGAAAAAAAATGCACACGCGTGTCATCGGATGTACTTAATCGTTGAAAAATCAAATTTTTGATAATAATTAATCATGGAATTCGAATAAATTTTTACATAGTTTAATTGCAAAGTGCATGAATTATTAAAATCTTGGACTGTAAACAATCCAACTGGGATAAACAGAACAGCGTTGTAAGAATGCTCGGATGATCCACCGGTCGGAGTGTCGCTAGTCGCGAGGGTCGCGCGTCTAGATACGTATACGTACATACGTTTAATGTTCGCACAACATCCGTTGTGCTTCTCGTGCGCGTGTCGTGTGTGATCAATAAATCGAGGCATGCAGCGCACGAGTACCGACTGCCGCTGTCCGCCTCTAGCAATCGCGCAAACGTGTGCGTGCGCTTATGTACCTTCGTTGAACCAAACTACTCGGACATGGAATCTTTTTCCTTTCCAAATTGACTCGTTACAACGTATGCCCACGATTATCTTTTCAAAGCGCGCGTAGGCGCGAACATTGCACTACGTAACACCGAGCACTACTAACGCTTTTCGTTAATACTCAAAAAGTTCGCGAAAGCTAAAGAGACTTCTAATTAATCGAACCTCGGAGAAAGAAAAAGAGAAAGGAGACGAGAAGAGAAAAGAAGAGGTTTGCACTTACGGTCTCGTTACTCGAGACTTTATTGACTCGACATCAAATTTAGATAATCTCAAAATAAACGAGCACAGTGTCGTACTGTCGTTACTGTTTTTTCACGCTTTAGTGATGAAGTAAAGTCGCTCGTGGAAAAACAGGCGAGCAAGAGCGAGAGAGAGAGAGAGAGAGAGAGAGAGAGAGAGAGAGAGAGAAAAAGAGAGAGAGAGAGAGCAACAAACCTGCACTCGAGTCTTCTCTTAGTTCTCTACTACGAGAGGAGATTGCCTCTTCATGAATTAATTAAGTACGGCGAGCGCAAAAGAAAGAAAACGAGGCGCGTGTAGGGAGGCATAACTGTTAGAATTCGCAATTATTCGGTCACAAGCCATTGTCGCCATTTTGGCTTTATTTGCTTATCTCGCATCAAACTTCCCGTTTGTCCGAGTGCTTTAAAAAATTTTTATATCGAGCTTCCTGACCGAGAAAAAAGTACCAATAAGAAAATAAAGAAAGGAAAGAGCGAGAATCGCAAAAATGAGAGAGGAAAAGAGAGGCAAGGAAACTTTCGCACGTGTTCTCGTTGTTTGCGCTGGAGTTGTGTTGTACGCGTGTTCGAGCTTTCAAGATTATCCACTATTTTTTTTTTTTTTTTTTTTTTTTTTTTTTTTTTTTTAAGGGAACGAGAAAATATTCATTAATTTAAAGTCTCTTGAAACATGTTTACGAAAAATTTTCGCTGAGAATAAGTTCAATTTTATTTTTAAAACGACACGTGTGTGAAATATTGTTGATTTTGACTACCTTTATATTTCTCTGTGGCGCGATTTATAAAAATTTATTCATGTTCATTTAACGTTATTCTGTCTCTCTCTCTCTCTCTCTCTCTCTCTCTCTCGGCGTTTTCGTTTTGCATTTCTTCTTTTATCGCTTCTTTTTCTTTCTGAATCTGGGAATCCAACTAAGAAATAAACAATAAAATTTGGTTGTCTTGCTTTTTGGAAGGGAAGAAAAGGGACGAAGCGAAGCTATTTGATCGATACGAAAGCTCCGAATTCCCCTTTTTTGTCTATAGGTGAATCGGCAAGCCCTCCGACGAGCTCTCCCGTAATGACTTTTATGCACGCTTAGCTGGTACGTCAACGTACAGAGATTCGTCATGGGTTGTCTGATGCTAAAAACTCAAATTACTTCTGACTAATACACTTTTTTCTATTCTTTATATAATACCCAGTAACAAACGCATTACCATTATTATTATTATTATTATTATTATTTTCATTATTATTATTATTATTATTATTATTATTATTATTATTATTATTATTATTATTATTATTATTATTATTATTATTATTATTATTATTATTATTATTATTATCATCATCATCATCATTTTAATTTTTATTGTTTTTAATAATGAATCTATCGTTGAATTACACAATATTAAAGTATATGGTTAAAAACATGTTTTTAATTACAATATGATAGAATCATCAAAACATTGCTGAATATTTCTAAATAAAAAATATTTTTGATTTAATCGATATAAATGATAGGTATAAAAAAAACAATAAATTTTCCTCATTAATATTTTAATAAAACGCGCAAGAGGTTAGCTAAAAATTTATTGTAAAATTTTTACTGTCATTTAGTAATCTCGTCAAAGTTTTTAGATAACATGAAATTATACGCGGGGCATTGTGTATACTCTCTCTCTCTCTCTCTCTCTCTCTCTCTCTCATCGATTTATTTCTCTTATCGGTTGAAGCCCAGCAAACAGCACTGTAAAAAAATAAAAGTGATTGCGGCATTTTTAACGGCTTATCGATCATAGGCGGTTAATTATAAATAACGATCGACTTTATACTGAATTACTTTTGTCTGCAAGTTTTTTTAAATAGATAACGAAAAAGGAAGAAAAAAAAGACTTACGGAAGTTTAATAATATTTGAGTAATAACAGCTCGCGTGGACTTAAAGATAGCGCGACTAAAAACGCACGCACATACATACATGCGCGCGCACGCACGCACACATATATACACACACGCACGCGCGCGCGCGATCATCGATTATAGCGCTGGAACTATAAAACGCTCACGGTACCGGCAAATCATAACTGGTGAAGAAAAGTGACTACGTATAGAGGGCAAATTGAGCTCATCGGTGCGTTCAGTCGCTAAAATAATTAACATTCGACATTGCCGCGCGTTGCTAGGCAATTCTCCACCTGCGCGTTTACTTGCACGAGAGTCGACCGAACCCTCAATTTATTAACGATTAGATGTACTCAAGATAATAAAAAACGTATGCATTTGTTAAGTGTCATTTTTAACGCGTTGTCTTGAGCGAAAAAATTATTCTTAACTCCACGGGCTTTCCTTGTTCTGTGTACGTGCGCACGTGTGGCAAACGCGGTGGTTACGCTGTGGTATGTACATACACTTGGACATCGGGCGAGTCAAGAAAGGTCGTTAGCGATCAAGCCATTCTTCGCACGTAAAAACATTCAAGTGCGAGCATAAATCGACGAAAGAGCGTTGTTAACAGACTAAAAATATCGGATTACTTATTATATTGGCATTTTCTATGTATTATTTAACATATTTTTCGCTCGGACTATAATTTTCATAAAAAATATTTTATTATTATTATTATTATTATTATTATTATTATTATTATTATTATTATTATTATTATTATTAATTTAATTTTTTTTTTTTTTTTTTTTTTTTTTTTTTTTTTTTTTTTTTTATCGAATAAATTAGTTTGGGAAAAAAAATATTGAACATGCGATTACATTTCGCAAGCATTATTTCATCGAAAGTTGATCGTAAGCGATTGAACCATAGGTTACTCAATCTAAATTAAAACAATATTGTAATGCGCGCGCTTAATTCGATGTGTTTATTGCAAAAGTATTTAATTACTCTCTTATTGAAATAAAATCGAGCTTTATTTAAACAAACAAATCAGCCAGTCTCGTTGAATCATCGATAATTCGATGAGCTGAGATAACGTCGCGCGTCATTGAAACAAATTAATCTCACACAGATTTTCGTTAATAGCATAGATCTTCTAAATACGATAATCTGAAATGTCTTAGCGTAGTAAAAGAAGAAAGGGGGGGAGGGGAAGAAAAAACGTTCATACTCGTTTTGCCGAGCAGGGCCAAAACTAAATACCCGAAATCTAACGTAACGTACCTGCATACCATTTTACCTGTACAAAGGTATAGACAGTGCTCGCAGGGTAAGGCTTCTTCTCGAGGGACCCTTTTTTTCATGAGTCCGTAGCCAGTCTATGCGCGCGAGTGCGTGCATGTGTATACATAAACGTACAGCTGGCAAAGAGTAATTGCATCTGCTATATTAGTGGTTCTGAAATTCACCTTTCTTTCGAACGCGCTGCCTCTCCTTCGCGCGCTCTCTCTCTCTCTCTCTCTCTCTCTCTCTCTCTCTCTCTAAAAATCGGGCGCACTTAGTAGCTCTAGCCTCTCTGTGCAAACCTTTCTTTCTCTCTGTCTCTTTTGTAAACCTAACACCGTATCTCAATAGACCGTGAATTGCTTGTTGAGCATAATTGAAAAACGGTACGCGCCCGCGCGCGCGATGTGATCAACTTTTATTCGACCTTTTTTTTAATAAGTATATTATTATTATTATTGTTATTCTTTGCGCGTCATATACCTACGTTGGATATATATTATTGTATGTGCTACCAATAAAATCATACAATGCGTGAGCAGTTTTTTCTATATTTTATTTTGTATCATTTATTTTAAATTTATTATGCATTCTTGTATGTACGTATCTTCATATAGGTGCACGAAGTTGACGAATCAACAATTTATTGAAAATTTATGTGCGAATTAGCACTGCATCTTCATCAAACGTTCTTCAAGAAATTTAGCATTAAATTTACCATTAATTTGTTACATACATGTATTACGTAGCTAAAACAAATTTTCTTTGAAAAATAAAAAAATAACAAAACCAAGTTAATTCAATACACGTTAAAAAAAAAATTAAGCACGCACACACACATATGACGAAAAACATTGTCAACGACAAATGTAATATTGAAAAAAAATTTTTTTTGAATAGAGTACAGCGTGATTCTTTGTAAGATCTGTGTACAAGTAAGAGTAGTATCCCGCATTGGTTGCGTGGTGCAAACTTATAGAGTACGAGAAATATGCGCATAGACAAATGTCGCTATATATCTAAGAAGGAGAGAAAGAGAGAAAGAGAGAGAGAGACAGAGAGAGAGAGAGAGAGAGAGAGAGAGAGAGAGAGAGAGAGATAAATAGCAAAGCGTGGGTAGAAACGCGAAGACGCATGTACCTACGCACATTTTCCTTTTTTAGTGTAAAAGTAAGAGCAAGAGAGGGATATATATGTGTGTGTGTGTGTATATATATATATATAGTGAGAGAGTGAGAGAGAGAGAGAGAGAGATACGCGATGCGGCGCGACCGCGCGACTCATGTGGATTTAGTTGTACCGGACGCTGCTAGATTCCTATCGCTTCGCAAACCTTGCGTGGGATTCGTACAGACAACTTATAATTTTTGTCTATGTATATGTGTGTACATGGATAATATAAATGTGTATGCGATGCTGTCTGTATAGCTCTGTGTGTTGCGCTCGATTTTCAGGTTTTATTGGAAAATTTGCTCCTTTGTCTCTTAATGTTTTTTTTTCTATTTCATTCAAATCTCCGTATTTGTTTTTGTTAAACGTAATTTATATAAATTGCGCTTCGATTGTTTATCTCTTAACCTTTAAATGAATTATCGACGGCTACGTAAATCTTTCGTTTTTTATAATTTAAGCGTCGCTTATATTTTATTTTGAAACTTTTTTTTTTTTTTTTTTTTTTTTTCTAGTTAATCAAATCACATTATTAATAATGTGCGATTATTTATTGAAAGAAAATAATTTAGCAGATGTTTACATAGTAAAGCTTTAAGTTAAAACGGGAATTCAAAATTTTATGGCTTTACTTTTTCTCGTTGCTACGGACTGTTCCTCGAAAATGGTTGACCGAGTGGTTGGCGTCCCGGAAAATCCGTGCGCACTTTGCGTTTTCACTTTACGCTTCCTTTTAAGGTCG
Organism: Chalcis sispes; assembly: GCA_949987625.1. NCBI lineage: Eukaryota > Metazoa > Arthropoda > Insecta > Hymenoptera > Chalcididae > Chalcis > Chalcis sispes. The sequence goes on from OX465099.1 coordinate 155,246, forward strand.
GTCGGTGATGGAAAAAGGCACGGCGGTAAATTGACCGTGGACGCAAACTAATGGAGTATCCCAAGGGATGCGTCGGTTCTCGTAGGAATTACCGAGTACCTGAAACCTTCTACCTCGTATGCATTCGACACATGTTCACAAGACCGAACGCTTTTCTTAACTATCCTCTGTTAGGATCGTTCAATGTATTTTCATCGAAAACATATTTATTTTATTATTATTATTATTTTTTACAATTTGCTTTTATGAATCGTTTTAAATTATTTAATCAAAAGTAAACATTACCGATGATTTTATTAAAAAATATTGCAACATATCTTCTTTTTAATTTCAATTAATAACTTTTTTGGTAAAAAATTGTTAGTTAAAGTCATTCTCGATGTCGCAATATTGAAAATTTGGTATTATACGATTTTACTTATGATTTGTTTCAAACCTGCAGTAAGAAAAAGCAAAAAAAAAACTTGCTCTCTGTCGCAGCAGTAAACGAAATACATTTTCTAACGACGCTATAAATAATTTTACAAATACTCAACTTTCTCCATTACAAGGGAGGAAATTAAGAAGGAGACATCGGCAACCGCACGCAACCTGACAAACGAAATCTTTTGTCCTCCCCGAGCTGTCCTTTACGCTTATCCTTATTCCTCCTATGATGCGTCTCTCTCTCTCTCTCTCTCTCTCTCTCTCACACACTCTTACTCATTCTTTTTCTGCTATCTCATTCCAGTCCCCCCACCTCCACTCATCGACCTTCCCTCTTTGACATTTCGCGACACTGACAAATAAGCTCGACAGACAAACTGCGCCTAAGCATGGACTCTAACACGAGCCGTACGAAAAGGAAATTACGTGGATTATGATTCGCTTCGCTGCAAAAGATGTCGAAAAACGCGCAGCGAATGAAAATTTTGTATACATAAGATGGTCGAGAGACTTGTGGCAGCTTAGATTCGCTACCAAAAGCTATTTTGCGCTTAAACTTCTTTCTTTCTCCTCCAGGCACGTACACGTAAACACGCGCGCGCGTGGGCGCGTATGTTAGGTGCGCGTTACGCGGGTTTAAAACTAGGCAAAGCCGTATAAAGGCAATGATAATTCTTGATTCTGAATTGCTTGTCTTGGGCTTCTAAGCGATATTCCTCCTTTGTGTTGTCTCTCTCTCTCTCTTTCTTTCTTTCTCTGTTTCTCTGCCTGTCTCTCTCTCTCTCTCTCTCTCTCTCTCTCTCTCTCTCTCTCTCTCTCTACGTACACACGCATGCGTAAACGTGCATTTCAAGGACTGCGATGCTTGTCGCACCATGCAAGCCGGCAGATAAATGGGCGTGGTAATGCGTATACATGCCTTTTTCGTATATGTTCTTCGACCCTCTTTTGAATCTCTCTCTCTCTCTCTCTCTCTCTCTCTCTCTCTCTCTCTCTCTCTAGCTCGCTATGTCTGAAACAGCTTAGCCTTAACTCGATGCTTCTTGCCGTTATGTATTTTTGGGCGTCTCGGAGTAGGCGCGCAAACGACTCAAGAACGACCTCGAGCATTACCAAGTTGTAGCCCGCGCGCGCTTATCTTTCTCCGTGTGCTTTCTGGGCCTTTTGCTTTTTTCATTCTTCTTTTTTCAATCACTGCCTTCGTCATCGTTGATGTCGTCGTCGGTGTTCGTTTTGCACAAGGTAATATGAGAAGCGTTAATAGCGTTACTGGCGCGCTCTTTATTCCTGTAAACAGCAACAGCTTCTTCCGCCCCTTCGAGTAAATGCGCTCGCATTTGTCCGCTGCCTTTTTTTCGCTTACTTTTCTACAATTTCTGCTTTTTGCGCTTCCTTCCAGCAACATTTTTTTCTCCCTCGTATCCGCATTCGAGAAACTTGCTCTGAAAAAAACTGCAATTTGTTGTATGATAAAATGTTGATGATAAAATTTCATAAAAAAAATTTTTTTTCTTCAGTTTATTATTATTTATCAGAAAGAAAATTGCAATTTATGTTCCTTATGAGATAAACAATGTTAAAAATCTAAACAATATTTATTGAAATAAAAAATGATTTCTATAAAGTCAAATTTGTTCACCATCTAGAGTTTGAATAGTTCATAAGTTAAGCAACGAATACGAGAGCATCTTTGTAATGAAAATAATTAAATCAAACCAAACATAATATTTCTTGTGCATAAAAAACCACACACGTAGTGAAAACTCAGAAGCGAAGAAGGGCGAGAAAGAAATTAAAAAACGACGCAATAGAGAGAGAGAGAGAGACAGAGAGAGAGAGAGAGAGAGACTGACAGAGAGATGGGGAGAAGGAATTTTCGAGGGAGCAGGGACTAGTCGATAGGGTCAATAAGAAGAGGATTGTGCGCGGACGACGGACCACACCTAGAATTCGCGGCATTCTAACAACGTCGCTCGTCTAATGAAATCCGCACACTTGCAGCAGCAGCGGCGTGCCTCTCGTCGCTTGCGCGCGCGTGTGTTATAACCCTCCTCTTTCTCCTTCGGCCGACGATCGATAGAGAATTCGGGAGCCGGCTTTTCTCTCTCTCTCTCTTTCTCTCTCTCTCTCTCCCTCTCTCCGCTCCGTCGACTATTTCGTCTCCAGCCGCTGGGAATCGCTCGCCCTCCTACACTGTTTCAAATTTACTGCGGCTCCGAGATCGCGCGGGCACCTTATAGAGGGGTATCGTATAGAGCATTAACTCCCCAAAAAGATCTCGCGTGGTGGCGCGTCCTGACTGTCGTTGTCGTGCCCCTCCGATCGATTGCCATTTTCATTACAATGCGCCTCCTTCCCTTCTTTCCGTCTTTGTGTATAATAAAGAAATGGAATCGCCTGAGAACCGATAAGCTGCTCTAGTTTGGAGAGAAAACGCCCGATAACGGGCATTTCTTCGCGCTCTTCCGATTCGTGCGTTATTTCTGCATGCAAAAAATATTACTGTGCCTCGACCACCATTCCTCCCCCCCCCCTCTTCTTCCCTCGTCGCCCTTCCCGGCGGCTTTTTCCAAAGGCGGCCGCAGAAAAATCCTCGGCAAGCGCAGCATTGGAAAGCTCGTTAAGTTTTTCCAGCGTACATACGACGAACGCGTCGAGGTGGCAGCGCGAGTTAACGAGGCATCGGAAAAATCCAGAATAGTCGTTCCATTACCGGCGCGCGTATCAAGGAGGAGCGAGCTATTTATTGAAGAGCGACTTATTGAATTGCGGTGCGCGCATTGCGCCCAAAGTTGAACTGGATATAATGAAAAAAATTCTACGCATTCTCTGTGACTACGTGTTATCCGGTATAAGCCGTATGTTGAACACGCATGCGACATTAATTCTATTCTATTTGTGTCGATTAGTATATTTTCGGAGCATTAACGTATCTAATTTACGTATAATGCAGTGCTCGTTATTGGTAATAGCTCGCTTTAATTACAAAGTTGAAATTTAATTTTAATCAAACGTGCAATGTTGCTTCTATGCGTATTGTTTCGCGTTTATTATCAAAGCGCAGTTTTATTTATATTAATTTATCTTGAGATAATGTCTTATTGAATTTTGATTAAATAAAAGTATTATTTTACAGCTGACTCATTATAAACATTGATATGAAAACAATCGTCATTTTGAAAAATGGCGATAAACCATTTAAATATTCCCTTCGATTAAAGCCTTAATAATAATTATAATTAATGAGCGCTCAGATTTTTAAAATAACGTTTAAAAAGTTCTTGCATAAGAGAGACTCGTCAAAAATAAACATAAAGTGACTTTTGTGTGATTTTATTATATTTGTCACCGATGTGCAAGGATATTTTAAGCGATTATTTGCGATCTATAGTAATCGACAGCCTTCCAATTTGTTGAAACCCATTTTTATTTATTTCGATTATATAGCACACGACACGAATGCGCAAGCAAAAGAAAAGATTAATAATTACCAGAGAGCGAAATGTTAAATGCCAAGAGGTTCGCACGAGGTGAGTCAGATTGCGCAATGCACGTGTACTGTATACAAAGAGAGACTAAGCGCGCGGACACCGAGAGGTCGCGACACCTCATTATATACGCTTTCGATATATAAATCGCCGATGATCGCCTCGAACGCCGCATCTCAAGCGCGGATTCGGGAGTCGCGCTATATAGACGTGACACTTTGTTTCGCGGCGCGCCGGCGACAAAAGTTAAGCTCGACAATGAGAGCCAACGAAAGCGCGAGGACTAAACGCGAGGTTGCGTTAAAAGAAAATAAAAAAAAATGTAAGAAAAAAAAAATTTGTGCTATACGAGAAGTTTTTGCCGAGCGATTATTTTTATAAATCGAAATCCAATTGTTATCCAATTTTTTTTCGACACCGCGGGTGTATTTTATTATGTTTTTGCTATATATATATATATCGTCGTTCAGCGTTCATTCATGACATAACGAGAGCTCGAACGATCGTATCATTCTAGTGTTGTCGCGCGGTCGAATCGTACTTGAGCCACTCGAGAAAGCATAATTTTCATGGACCATTTCACGTCATCGATTCTTCTCTACTTTTTCCTCCCCTCACTCTTTACCTTCACTCTTTAGCTAAATATCTAGACAGTTTCACATTGTCATTATCAAAGTAAAAGCAAACGCGCTTTAGCTGCTTATTGAAAAAAAAACGAATAAAAAACAAAGTGAGAGAGAGAGAGAGAGAGAGAGAGAGAGAGAGAGAGGTATGGTAGGACATATGTAGACACATACACGCTTTAAGTTGTATGCGACGTAATAAAAAGTACCTATATGCTTCGCTCTCGAACGTTTTATAAATAACCAGAGCTATGACTTCTCGTTAGAATCGGCACGACCTAAACTAATATATAGTGTTATTCAGGCTGATTACTTTTTCATATTTTTTTATAGTGAAGCTCTTCTGCTATTTGTGTATAAGTTACGCAAGTTTGTTAAGGATCGTTGTCATAAAAAAATTATAATATCTATATTTTCTTTCTTTTATTTTTTTTCGTTTTTAATCTATGCTTCCGAATCCATTGATAGGCAATAAGCATTACATACTCGTAGTTACAATTTTTTTAATTTTTCTTCTCTTTATCTCAAATTTAAATATATATTTGAACGCTAATAAAATTAAAAAAATCTGTCGGTAAAGTAGATTTGACATATGATCATTCACGTCAGAAAAGTATTATAATTTTCGACATTTCACGATTTGAAAATCAACGGAACATCATAAGTCGATAAAATCATAAATCTATTCTTATTTAGCATAATACGTCACTATTGTATTATGAATAATACATAATTTTATATGTCAAAAATTTGTTTAATATAAAAAAATTGATTATTATTATTTCGTTTAAAGGAAATAATCCACGCGTTGTTGTACAATTATTCCTCGAAATGAAAAATAGTGATGAAAATGTTATGTACTTAACATCAATTTAAAATTCATTCGTTTCCGTAATGTTAAATTTCAACAAAAATTTCAAAATAAAAGCATGAGCTTATCGTTAATGATTATGTTTAAAAGGGTTACTTGAATGTTATTGTGATATTGAAGCAACTAATCAATGCACAAATTTGAATTAACGTATAAAGAACAAAGTGACGATGACGTTGCGTTTGCGCAAATATAACATTATTTGCCATTCGTAATTTTAATTAAAATTTTCATCAACGTTGTAAAAAGTGTTTATTCTTCTGTTAATTGAAAATTATAATTTTTCGCAAGCTTAATACAACAAGTTGAAGCGAAATAAAAATTGCTATTTATCTTTTTCTCTCTTATCACCTAACGATTACATTAATGCGCAAACTTAACACTTCTTATTTAAAAGCGCATGACCCACATAACCATTTCGTAATATTGTGTACCAAATGTAGATTTGGTAAAGTTTTACAATCTTCTTTGGTTAAAGACAAGGATGTATTTTTTAGTCGAATGCCTGATATATAATATTACTTATCACTTCAAGTAAGTAGTTGCGAAAAAAATTTGGAGTCTTCGTACTCGTTTAAGAGGCAGCGAATGTTTCAGTAACGATTTGGTAATATAGTCATGCGCTCTCGGTGCGCAATCGCGCAAAATTTCGCATCTCAGCCAAGACTATTTTCTCCAACGATATCCAGTCTGTCGCACTGTGTGAAAAATAAAAGGTCGACAAAATATAAGTACACAAATAAATAAATAAAAAAATTGGCTCTCCAACGATCCTCGATTGGCCTTATACAATAAATCGATAAGCAGATTGCACACGTGTAGCGTCCTTACGAAATTGTGATTCCTCCATTTTTCTTCATTTTCTTTTTAGCTTTTTCATTTTTGTGTGTGTGTGTGTGTTAATAAAAAATTGCGAGTTACGAACTGTGCAACAAGTGACTTTTAAATTTAAAATATGTTTACGGAAACTTTTATTTTAAAAAACTTAAACTTTTTACTTTATTATTTTTTTTTATAAATAAGTAAAATCATTATAATTATTATTTTGTAAGTTTTAAAAATTAATAAATAACAAATGAAGCTAAAAAGAACTTTACAATTCCGTAATCGTCAGAGTAGTTAATAATTATTATAGCGTAGACAGGTATTGGATTCGAGAGAACAAAATAAGCAGAGTCAAACTAATCCAATGACTAAATAATGTTACAGATAGTCCAAGAAAGTAGTAACGGAGCATGCCGAGGAGGAAGGATTCAAAAGCGCAACACGAGACGAAGGAAGTTGGCGTAGCGCCGGCAGCTATCGGTCCTTAAGAGAGGCGCATCCTCGCTCTCTCTCTCCCCCTGTTTCTGTCTGTCTGTTTGTCTTTTTGTTTGAATCTCTCTCTCTCTCTCTCTCTCTCTCTCTCTTCGTCGACTCGATACATTTGAGGGGAGGAGACGACGTCGAGAATCGTCTCGAATGACGGAATGAGGCGTCGATTTTGGTATTCGTTCGGTCTCAAGAAAAGTGAATGTACGCTAGTTAATGTCATTCTCGGGCTCCAGCTACACTGATATCGAAAGAAGTGCCGTTTGTTAGGCCATTCTTCCAATCCGGCCTGCATATTCTTTCTTTGACGAATCCTATTTGCTCTACGAATACGGAGACGACGACGACCTCGGACAAGAGACAAAGTGGAAAAGAGAGTTATTGTTCTAGGTGAGCAAATTATAAATTTCTTATGATAATGCATCACCTACATTCCTTTTTGAAAATTCTCATCGGTAAAATTAAATAAAGGGTGACGGTGGCTGAGTTTCTAAATGGCACTACAAAAAACAAAAAAACAAAAAAAAAAAAAAAAAAACAAACAAGATTAAATTATCGGTCAAGAACCGTTATTAAACCACTCGATTTTTATTTTCTCACCGTAATTACTGAGCCCGCAATCGATAACAATGGTAGCGCAATCAGCGCATTGCTTATTTTTCTTTTTTTCTTATTTTCTAAAGAAGCCATTTCATACTCAACTTGCACTTTAACATAATAACGTTTCCTTTATTCGAGGTATTTTTGCCGGAGCGCGGGTAAACGTCTTTTCTTCGACAAGCGCATGCACAGATAAACCTAACAATAATTGAACTTAAAATCATTCTTGATGTTCATTTTCTAACAGTTGGAAAGACGCGGAGGAGCGAGGCAGAGCGGCAAGCAGAAGAGAGAGAGAGAGAGAGGGAGAGAAGCGAAGGACGACGAGGAAGAAGGAGAGCGTGAGCTCTGTTGGTTGTCGGCAGCGATAGCACGATAGCACCGCTGGTGCCCTCGGCCGTGGGTCCCGGGGGGACGGGCGCCATGGCGGCCTCATCGTCCTCGTCAAGTGGCGAGCAGCAATACTCTCTGAGATGGAACGACTTCCACTCGAGCATCCTCAGCAGCTTCCGGCACCTTCGCGACGAGGAAGACTTTGTCGACGTGACGCTTGCGTGCGATAGCAGCAGCTTCACCGCCCACAAGGTCGTCCTCTCCGCCTGCAGCCCCTACTTCCGTAGGCTCCTTAAGGTTGGTTCACACTTTTCATAATTATCCTTTTCTTCTTTACACTATAACTACTACTGCTACTACTTCTGCCACTACTATTACTACTACTTTGCTGTTACTATCGCTAACCCCCACCTATCTCACATTTTTGAGCGTTCTTGTCTTCAGTGGCGAAAGGGAGCCTTTGATCGAAAAGGTCCAACGTGGTGCGCGTGCCCCCAAGGGCCAATGAGAGAGAGAGAGAGAGAGAGAGAGAGAAAGAGAGAGAGAGAGAGATTCGAAGAAGGAAGGAGACGTTCGAGTTTCCGATAAACGCGGAGATGACTAATTTGTTTCAACCACACCAAACTAACATTTCTCGGCCATAAGATATGGACACACGATCGGCTTCCTTGTGCTGCTCTTCTTTTTTCTATTCACGAGTATGCGATCTTTTAACTCACTTATTCTAATATTTACAAAAAAACACCGAGTAAACGTCAACTTCATTAAATGTTAAGAGCGATTCTATTAATGGAAACTATGACAGTGGCCCTATATTGCTTTAAAGCTCAATTACGTTCTCTTATCTTTTTTGTGAAGTATCTTTTCTCCGAGTAAAGTAGTCTATAATATTTTTAAATTACATGTAAATATTCTTAATTAATGAACAAATAGTTATCGTTCATCAAATAACTTAAAAAATATTTTCATATATTATATATATATATATATATATATATAAGTGAGTATGATAAATACGTTGATTTTTAATAAACTTACGTATTATAATAATTTTTTAAATGATTCTTTTAACGACCTTATGTACACTCGAAATTTTAACGACAATTTTTCATTTTAGTATGTAAATGGAAATTACCTTTCACTTTTTGGAATTTAGAGAGTAATCCTGAAGAAAGTAGTCAATTAGAATCGCATTAAAGAATTAACTGTAAATTCATCGTATATTTTTTTTTAACGCGTTAATGATTTTATTACAAATCATCAATAATTATGATGTATAATATTGCAAATATCATTGTTAGTTTATAACCTTCTGTTGCTCGATTATAGAATGCATCTTGACGTAAATAAATTTTCTAAGACTATCGTATTCTATCTGTAGCCCTCTTATTCGAGTATTCAGTGACTCGCGCAAGTTCATCATTCGAAATTAATTTATACGGAAATTTTTTTCAAAAACAGTTAATTTCTTTAATATTTAATTATTATTATAATTCTTTTAATTCTTTTAATTATTATCATTATTATTATTATTATTATTATTATTATTATTATTATTATTATTATTATTATTATTATTATTATTATTATTATTATTATTATTATTATTATTTATTATTATTATTATTATTAGTATTATTATTATTATTATTATTATTATTATTATTATTATTATTATTATTATTATTATTATTATTATTATTATTGGCCTTTCGAATCGTAAAATATACTTAGATCGATAAAACGTGATTTCTCTCTTTATAAAAAAAAAACAAGAAAAAAATGGCAATTTATTGAGATTTAACTTTCTCGAACTCACCTTTTAAAAGAAATTTACATAAAAACTAAATATATTATTTTTAAAAACTTATAAATTTACTTTTAAAAATATTCGTCTGGAATTTTCATAATAGTAATATAATTTTTTAAGGTCAAACTATCAAATATCGCTCCCTTCTTTGTAAAAATAATAGAAAAAAAAAACATTATAGGTAAAAAAAACACACAATTGTCAAAAGTTAATAAATATATTCCTTTGAAAAATATTAATTATAAATACTTTTGGGCTGGTAATTCCTATTCTCCGTCTTCAATATTTAGATAACAACAAAATCATTGAGCGAACTTATAAAATGTTTTTATTATTATTAGAAACAGCGCTTAAGTAAGATAAATGCACTTAATACAAATGGTGCGGTTAAAGTTATTTTAATTTTCCAGATTAATTATAAAGATAAATTCAAGATTTAGATTTTCATGCATTAAAAATATTTAAAAATATTTCATTCATCTTATTGAAAATTAATTTCCACATTTATCAGTAATTGAAAAATCGAATGTTGGAAATTAAAAATTAAATTTTTAATTTGAGTGTACAAGATAACATATCGAGAAAATATTTTTAAACCGTAATGTCATAATTAAAAAATATAAAAAATATGTATAATCAAGCCCTACTACAATTATCCTAAATTAAAAACACTTTTAGCAATTTTGTATTTACTTTCAACTTCGTTAAATCTTCTTCAACAAAAAAGGAAGCAAGAAATTTTTGATAAAAAATGAAAAAACTAATTTTCTTTTTTATTATTATTATTCTTTCATATTCACATTTGTACTTGGTTGATGGCAGGTTGCACGAAACAAAACGTTTCTGCACGAAAAGCACGGCTCCCAACCTTTTTCTTCTGTCGTATCACCGCCACCATGTCTCTTTCTTATTCTCGGCGTGAAACAAACTGCCTTCATTACGCATTACTCTGTATACGCGATCCGCTTCCCGATAGACTTTTTATGTTTTTTCCTCATTTAATCCGTGAGTCTTGGCTCACTCTCTCTCTCTCTCTCTCTCTCTCTCTATCTATCTCTCTATCTATTTATTTATCTATCTATCTATATATCTATCTATCTATCTATCTGTCTGTCTATCTATCTATGTATCTATCCACTTAATGCTCACCGGAAAAGAAAAATAAAAATAATCGCCCCTCACGCAGTGTCGCGCGCTCGTGATGAAGAAAATGTAAGGTAAATTGTAAAAAGAAGAAAACGCAAGGTTTCGTAAGTTTCGGTCGCGAAGAAAGCGTGAGTCTGGGACAAGGGGAGCGGAGAGGAAAGAAAGGAGAAAAAAGAAACGAACAATAATAATTGCCGGGACTTGCTTCGATATATTACAGCCGGTATCTAATCGGCTATATATTATCAGTGCAGTGGTGGTGTCTGCGCGCTCTGAGAGAGAGAAAGAGAGAGAGAGAGAGAGAGAGAGAGAGAGAGAGAATGTGCTGGGCTCGGCAAGCACGCTGTCCTCGTGGGCGAGCTATGAAGAGAGCGAAAATGCGGCGGCGGTCGCGTCTCACACGCGGTGGAAACACCGATCGGTTACTTCGAAAAAAATTCTTCGGATACGACAGCGGTGGCTTTCTATCACGAGCGCGCATCGTCGAACACACTGCGGACGCCGAACAATCGCCATTAAGGGCCTCCTCTCTTTGGGCATAAGCGCGCGCGAGTAAGCGGGAGCCCCCAAAAAAAACTATCTATTCTCGTCAGCAGCGGGAAAACGAGCAGTGATTGCACAATGTCGCTCTTTCTCTTTTTCGTGCGACCGGTGCGTTTACAACGTTTATAAAGCACAGAGAGACTAACGCACCGCGGGCACTCTGCTCCATATTCTATTATTAAAAGCTGCCGTTCCCGCTTCTCTTTCCCTCTCGGTTTTTTTGGGTAGCACGCGCTCGACATGATGATGCACACCTTTGCGCGCGCGGCTTCCGTTCGTTGCCTCCGTCGATGCTCATTGCGCGCGCGACACTTTTTTCTCCATTTGGCTTTTCTTGAATAAATATAAACCTGGCATCGTCCCCTCGACTTGTTTTTCCCGACAAATTTCGTGCCTGCGCACGCCTTATTGCGATTTAAGCTGAGTTAATAATTATGCAGCGCAATAATAAATTCGTAATTTTCCATAAATTAAGCAACTTGGTAACTTGATGAATTACCAGACCGTACTTAACTTAAAAAATTACTATGAGTTCGCGTTTAGTAATCTACTCACTTGATACTCGTTTTTTTCTAAACGACACACACACACACACACTCTCTCTCTCTCTCTCTCTCTCTCTCTCCCTCAATCGCGATTGTTACATTTAAATATATTATAATTATGTGAAACGGCCTTTCAATAAAAACAATTTTCATTTTGCTTTTATTACAATAACGTATACATACGTTATTGTAAACGTCGAATTGACCTTTTTTCAAAGCGATAATTATTATTGTGAGTTTATTAACACGTATACATGTACAAATCTATTTAATAGATCGGCCGACTCTGCACTCATGCTCTAAATGTTATCTCACTAATAATTCAACGAGAAAAGAAAATAGATTTATTACGAAACGGAAAGATGATACACGACTATGCGTTATCGCGTGGAAAAAGAGTTAAAAAAAATAAATAAATAAAATAAAATAAAAGGGAAAAAAAAGTTTATTGCTGCATTTTTAAACTTAAAACTAATGCAAAAAAATATGTAATAAATAATAATAGTTTATCGATTTAAAATACGATGGTTAAGGTCAATGTTTGCCCTAAATAAAGCTCATTACATGACTAAATAGGCAAAATTGAGATAAAACCCGAAAAACAAACAAATCCAATGACAGATAGAGTATAAAAAGCTTACGATAGATTACATCGGTTCCTCAAATTCTCGGTAATCGAATACCAATGGATTTTTTTCTTCTCTTTTATAAATTTGCGGATAAAAAAGTCCTCTCTTATCGACATTCGTTGTCAGACGATTCATATATTTCCAAAACGATGGGAAAGACATTCCCGCTCGCGCATTAACATATGTAAATTATTCGCTATTATAGAGAGTAATAAATATTTTTTGCCTGCGACTACGTTTGCTGCTACATGCACACAGGCACAGACGTAAACGAGCAAATAACTGCTATTAAAAGAAATAAGAAAATTAAGTGGGAGAAAAAAAGAGATAAAAAGAAAAAAAACGGTACATCGGCATATTATTATCATCATCGTCGCAATTTCGATAGGGGCAAACGCGCAACCAAATCGAGGCTCAAAGCCGCGCGAGAGCATTAATTTAGTCACTTGTCCTAAAGACTAGAGATATTAATTCAAAGAGAAGAAGAAAAAGAAAAAGAAGAAGAAGAAGAGGCAAAGAAAGATGAAGAACTTTGCTGAAGCGAATCCATTCTCTCTCTCTCTCTCTCTCTCTCTCTCTTTCTCGCGCGCGCGCTCTCAATCCATGTTCTTTTAGTCTCTTATTTAAACATCGACTCACAAAGAAAGAGAGAGAGAGAGAGAGAGAGAGAGAGAGAGAGAGAGAGAGAGAGAGAGTTGATGGCGATCGATTAGAGGCGCGCGAGAACTCGCATTTAGGAGCCTTCTCTCATACATGCATGTGATCGCGAATAGAGTAACGCGTTTATGTAGCTTTAAAATAAAAAAAATTAGCTTGTTTGACTCGGAAAGAAAGGCTTGAACAACGCTCTTTCTCGAATGATATGGAATGTCCTCTAGACAATTGTTTTAATTCTCTTTTATACATTACGTTTAATATGTTTTTAGATAATCTTCATCGTGCTACTCTATAAACGGTACGTTTTATTTTAAGATTAATGCCGGTTGTCGAGCGAGCTTTTGCCGTGTCGCTCTGAATTAAAATTGAATTAGACTCGTACAAGCTTAAGAAATTTATTCATATTTACGAGTTTCTATTAAAAATTCCATCAAATTTAATCGATACCTACATTTTTACAAATATTCTTTTACAACATTTTTTTTAGTTTTATGGGGAAACAAATTGAAAAGGTAGGTAATAATAGATAAAAATATTAATTTATTTAATTAAGTATCAAAACTTTAACAACACGATTCGTAAATGTAAAAACAAATTTTAAAAATGATGAGTCGATTTTCCATACAATAATCGGATGCTTAAAGCGCGCATTACGTACTCGCAAAAACGTGAACGATAAACCCTCAGCAGAAGCAAGAAGCGTGTAAAGAGAGACGAGCGTAAGTGCTGACACGCGCGCATTTTGCAGACGGTTGACTTTACCACGAGGCGATAGAGAAAGACGTCCGATTTTCTCTCTCTTTTTTTCCCGAGGAAAAATGCAAATGTAAACGTAAGTGTGTGTATGTGCGTGCGCGCGCGCACTCGCAAACGACTAACGCATTAACAACCGTCGCTTCTCGTTAATACGGCAGAGCGTGGTTATTGCTGCACACACACACACACACACACACACACACACACACACACACACACACACACACACACACACACACACACACACACACACACACACACATACGCGCGCACACACACACACACACACACACACACACACACACACACACACACAATATGAGAATCTTTTTGTACTACGAATTCGTTTCTCATCGTCGCTAAGACGCGGCGCCTCTCCTGCCATGCCAATATTTACGTATGTATAAAACGCTCGATTAAATATTTCCGTCGCGGTCCGGGTTATTCTACCGTATAACCCGGTACGCGCGCGCGCGCGCGCGCGTGTGTGTGTGTGTGTGTGTGTGTGTGTGTCTTAGCTTTTTTTTTAACCGCGTGACCGGTCGAAAAATTTATTTACATATTATAAAGCAGCGCTCTAGCGGCTTTCTAGCATTTTTTTTTCTTTTACATTTTTTCTTTTTATTTTGATCGTGTGAGCGAAAGCAGAAACGCTCGCTTCTTTCGGAATTTAATACCGATTAACTGCGCGACGTCTTTTTATATATGTATGTAAACATTACATATGCACGTAGGCTATATTCTCGGTAAATTAGTCGCTTTTATGACAGCGCTCCTTTACCCATCTATCTTATACGGGTTTCTACTCCCGTTCGCTCTCGTCGCCGCAACTATATTAATTCTTCTCCTGCGGCTATTAAATTATATGAAAAAAATAATATCCATCCCGTGTCCTCGCGATCTGTGTGCGACTTTGTTCTCGATTGCATAAGTATGAGCCTCCGCGTGTAATAATTTGTCGAGCTAAAAGTTTTGCGGCTCTTATTGTGCGTTTCACTTTTTTAGCTGTAAGAAATATATGGAAATATACGAAATTCTGGAAGAATAGAAAGGAAAAAAAATAGACGGCTCGGCCAGTAACTACACGCGAATACTCTTCAACGCAAACAATAAGTTAAAGAGACTATTTATAAAGTGGGTACGAACGAAGCCATTAGCCGGTATTATTTCGGTGGGTGCGAAGAGAGAGCGTGTGACGCGTTTGTCGTAAGTAGCGACGCCTCGCTTTATGGAAAGGAGTAACATGATATGACGATGTCTCAGCTCGATTAATTCATTGAAGCTAAGCGAGAAAGATGAGGTCCGACGAGTAGAGGGAAGAAGCGATGGAGAGAAAGAGGAGGTAAAGGAGTCGAAGAAGGGGTGTCGCAAAAGCGAACTCGTTTCGTTCTCTCTCCCTCTCTTCCTCTCCTCCCTCCCTCATCCACCCCTTCTCCTCCCTCTCTTACGATAATGCGTAATGTACTTGGTTTAAAATAAGATCGACCACCGCTAAGACTTTCTCTCTCTCTCTCTCTCTCTCTCTCTCTCTCTCTCTCTCTATACCTATCGTCGAAACAGAACATGAGCGTTGTGCGTGTGTGCGTGTGTGAGTATGTGCGTGTGTACGTGTGTGCGTGTGCGCGAAAGCTGAATATCGCTTCGAAATGTTCAATGAACGACTTCGTGAATAAATTCATTAAGATAATTCGATAGTGGATAGTAAGGTACACTTTCTCACGATAATTTAAAGCTGTACCAAGTTTTCATTTTAAAATTAATAATTTTTTTTTACTGTCTGTTACTGCATGCAATTTTGAATTATCAATGTTTCTGAATTTAGCAATTAAATTTGTTTTCCATTTTTATTTTCAAAGAGTACTTAAAATAACAAACGTGAAAAAAAAAGAACAGAAAATCGGGAGACTTTAAACGTCACAGCTTTTATGTGCTTTGTATTTTAAACAATTTTTCCTCAATCATTGTTGTAATAGAAATATTCATATAGCGTTTGATGTATTTATATACAATTCCATGGTTAATACTAGTAGGTTAAAAATTTATGACAATTTTATCTTGAATAATAAATTTATATCAATTGAAACATAAAAATTATATGCAAATAGCTAATAAAAACGCGCAACCTTATTGAAATTTATAAATAATCAATAAGCATAACGTTAAATAATGTCTTAAAATAGAAATTTAAAATTTAATAATTGCGAGATGAAAAAGTAAACGGACAAAATCTACGTCAACACTGTTATCGTTCTCGCTGTTGTTTCTCGCATTAACATTCGAGTGCGTAATCACCAGCGCTTGATTATCGGGCGAGCTGCATACGTAAGGTCAAGAAATACCGAAAGTCCGTTAAATTACGCTCGTTACAATCAGAATAGTCAACGAACCGACGATTAAACTTATTTATTTCGTCAATTATACAAAGTCTCGTTGTCATACTTTAAAAACCAATGAAAATTGAAGAAAAAAAACATCCATAAAAGCAAGAATGATTCCTCTTTGTTATATATATATATATATATATATATATATATATATATATATATATATATATATAAATTTTCTTATGTATTTTCTAAAAAATTCTAAACAGAGAAACATATATGTCGTATTAATGTATACGCACCGGATATAGCAGGAAAAAAATATTGAAAACAATTTTAATGCAGAATGTGCCGCTTCCTATCAC
>OX465099.1:174172-181672 GCA_949987625.1 Chalcis sispes
CTGATTTCCTTGAATAAATATCAGGTTTTATATATATATTTTTGACAATATTAATAAATTATGTACATACGATTAATAATTATCATATGAAAAATTAAGGAACTAATTGGAAAATTTGTCAATAAACGAATATACATAATGTACATTCCGAAGCTTAATCAAACGTAGATGGCAATATTCAATTTCCCGCGTTAAAATGCAAAGTTGCTCTTCCTATGCAGTATTAATAGAATCATTATATTTAGGTAAACTCTATTCCAATGATTAAAATAAATAATACTAATATGCAAATTCTATAATTATTAGATTATATTGCTATTATATTGCTCGGTTTATTAATATTAATACTGATAACAGTATTTTTCACTTACATCGTACGGTAATACAAACTTGATTATTTACCTATTTACAACTTTTTTACGAAGAGTTTTGTTATCGTAACCAAAAAAACCTCGCGCACGTGTAATAGGATAATGCTTGTCCTTGTAATCTCTCACATATGTTTAAATCTTCCTTTGTTATCTGTCTCATCTTGTTTTTTTTCGTCATTGTTTCGTCCGTTTTTTTCATTTCCAGCGGTTATTAAAAAGTTATCGAAAAGAGAAATAATAGGTCATCGATCGTCGCCGGTCGCGCTAATACGAAAAGAGAAAGTTTCATGGAATTTCGCGTGGGCAAGAATAAGGCGAGGCAACGAGCCATCGATTGTCGAGAAAGAAAGAGAGAGAGAGAGAGAGAGAGAGAGAGAGAGAGAGAGAGAGAGAGAGAGAGAGAGAGAGAGAGAGAGAGAGGGAATAAAGGAGTCGAGGAACTTGCCCAATGTGCTAATGCGTCGATATATATATATATATATATATATATATATATACACGCATGGCAGCAATCACTCGTCACTCATAGGTGTATGTTTATGTACGCGCAGTTTATGCAGCAACTCATGCGTAGGTTGAACGCACGGAGAAGGAGAGACCGCGGGGAAGAGTGAGGCCGGGTTTTAGCGAATAGAGGCATGTTTTAGCGAAGCCATGAGCCAGCTCGCCTCTCTCGCCGCTGCATAACCGGATCAGAAACCATGCAGTCGTATATCTACTTTTCTACTTATACGCTTTAGTTAGGCTGCTTCGCCTCGCGCGGCGCGAACCGCCTATACATGCGCGAACGCGCAATTGTTGCGCCTTGTGCTGCCCTTTTCATCCTCTTCCTATTGCTTTTACTCCCCGTACCCGCTGATCTCGACGGCGACGTCGTTGTCGTCGTCGTCGTCGTCGTCGTTGTAGTCGTTGTAGTCGTGGTTGTCGATTTTTTTCTCTTTACTTTTTTTCGGTCAGCGGTTGCTCTCTTCTTTTTCGAAATGCCGGAACTCTTCGTACCGCGCAACGTGCATACACCACAAACCACTCGAGAATCCAATAAAGCTATTCGCTGCAGCAACCTTTTTCTTGCTAAGCTCCAACTTCAAACTCCATTATAGACGCTTGAATTTTTTTGAGCTAAACTTTGTTGTTTTTCGTCGTTTCCTCCTCCTTCCGGCTTAATAACATTCGATATAAATAAATGCAAAAGATGGCTAACGACGACTTTTTATTTTATTTTATCGTGTAAAGTTACACATTTGTAAAAAGCGATATTTTAATAGAGAAAAAAAAAAAAAAAAAAAAAAAAAAAAAAAAAATAATAATAATAATAATAATAATAATAATAATAATAATAATAATAATAATAATAATAATAATAATGATAATGATAATAATAATAATAATAATAATAATAATAACAATAATAATATGAACGATAAAAGCGCGCCTTGTTTGTCCGTTATTTTTTTCTACGATGTAGAAAGATTGAAGATCGCACGGCGAGTCGAGTATAAGAGACAACCGTGAAAATGGCGATAGCCTTGAAAGAACAGACGAATCCCCCGAAGCTCCTTTAAAACTTAGTTTCGACTTAGCTTAACATTACCGATAATATGCGACTGGCTGTTAAAAAAATTAATGCAATTTTATCTTTTTATAATTTGATTATAAAAATGTTTAGCCTCTATCTTGGGAGCATTAAAAATTTGGTCGCCATTTTTCACGCAAACAATGGATGCTTTAATAATAGTAATTTACTTTTCAAAGACAAATGAAGAATAAAAATTTGCTTTTGAATGTTATCAGTTTAATTAATTATCTAAGCACAATGAGCTTAAGAGGCCGATTGTTTCGATATTTTTATGTCGTCGTCCTTGTCGTCGACGTTATATATTTTTTCAAGCCATAATAATTTAATTTTAATAAGATACAATTTAAGTAATTAAAACAAGGATAATCGTACTCGATTAATCTCAAAAATAATTTTTTACGTCTAATTCTATGTAAAATCATTTATATTGTCATTCAGTTGCTGGCAATTCCAATTATTCCAGTTATTCCAATTAACGTCGCACCTCTGGCTGTGAAACAATTTCAAGTAATTGCACGACCATCGCTTGTGTGTAAATATTCGCTTGGCGTCGTCCAAGTATTTAAAGAACAATAACAATTTTCAAAATATTTGAAAATTATTAATCAAGTCAATAAATAAAAAAAAATATCTCACTCTTTCAAGATGATGATAATAATAATAATAATAATAATAATAATAATAATAATAATAATAATAATAATAATAATAATAATAATAATAATAATAATAATAATAATAATAATATTCTTCAACGTATTCTCCTTATGTATTAAAAAATTTATTACGATTTCATTAATTTAACATTTCACCCGATAATCTTCGATTACGCATGAAGAATTTATTCAAAAATATTATGTGAGTAGAGCAATAAAAATAAATAACCATGAACAATTGCGCACGTGGAGAATTAATAATCATAATACGATAAGTTATATTTTAAAACGAGCAGTTAGTTTCTTTTGGTCTTTGTCTCGGATGACCAATAATTTTCGGACCAATCCGTGACCCTTTATAGACTCTTTTACTGATATCTACGCAACTATATTATTCTCTTTGCTTTAATTATTATACATTTATATACATAAACGCATTTTATTCATGTGCCAACGTGTTCTCGTACTAACTTAACACTCTGTATCACTTTATGCTATCGTTCAATGATTTTTTTTTCTTTTTTTTCTCGCTCTCCTCATTTCATAGTTTTCAAAACATAAATATAAATCACAGTTTTTATATGATACGCGTTATAGTTTTTTTTTTCCATTTATTTTTATGATTATTTCAAAACCTGTACACATTTATTTGTATTTATTTTTAAAATCATGTTAAAATGACATTCTGACAATTATCGTCTATCCTATTTTTGGGTAAACGAATAAACATTTTTTTTTCAATTCTGAAAATTAATAATCCGGTACAAATAAAAATGATTGTTTTAAAAATATCTTAACAGGAGAAAAAATGTGAAAAGCGTTAAAATTTTCTCTCAATTGCTTTAAACATTATATAAAGCATAATTTGACTTAAATTTAAAATTTTAACCCACTTTATAAAAAAAAAAAACAAAAAGAATAAACTAAATCAAAAGTTGGATATATTTTAATTTATAAAATAATAAAAAGCAAACATAATCAACGAATCGTTGGTTATTTTCCGACGATACTTAAAAAAGGAATTACAGTAAGCAAAACAATGATCAAAATTTTTTGAGGATATGATAATCGTGGGTTGACGATAATAAAAAACTTGTAACTTTCACACTCAGCTCGTTACATTTCTGTAATGTCATTCACAAAGTCAAGGTTATGATTATATTGCTTCCTTACAAAGCGTGGAATTTCATACAATATGAATTGCAGCTTACTAGACGGATGATTAATTGTAACCGATATAAATAACTTTAAATAAGGGCCCAGGAGCGTGAATCCTTGAAGTAATTTTAATTACTTAGAATTAAAATTTAGTAGGATTGATGGTATCAAAATATGTGTGCAACTTGCGTTTAAGATGTTTTATGTGAAAATAAAATAGACAATACGTTTATTCATTTGTATCTAGTCATTTTGTCATCAGTCATTAGTCGTCATCGAAAAATAGGATCAAATAATTTTTTTTCTCTAGTAATAATAATAGAATTAATTGTTATTATACGCGTGTGCCTCTGTGTGGGTGTGTGCGCGCGCGCGCGTGTATGTGTGTGTGTGTGTGTGTGTGTGTGTGTGTGTGTGTGTGTGTGTGTGTGTGTGTGTGTGTGTGTGTGTGTGTGTGTGTGTGTGTGTGTGTGTGTGTGTGTGTGTGTGTGTGTGTGTGTGTGTGTGTGTGTGTGTGTGTGTGTGTGTGTGTGTGTGTGTGTGTGTGTGTGCGCGCGCGCGCGCGTACTTATGTGAATATTTTGCGTTGATATTCTTAGTAAGCTTGCACTTGAAAAGGCCGTAGAACATTTTTTTCCTTTTATTTTTGGTAATTCGAATAATTTAAAGAAAAAATAATAGATTAATTATTTAATCATTAGACAACGAATTTTTGTGGATATTTATATTGCATTTAAAATATTTCTTTAAAAGCAATCGTTTAAGTAGAATTTAAACAAAATTTAAAAATACAATTGTGAACAAATAATATTTGTTTATTATCTCAGTTTTAGTTGAATTGCAGATAAATAGTTTCCTCATCAATACGGTTACTGCTAACGAAATGTTTTTATTTAAATATGTAACTTGTAAAATTTTATTCTTATTAAATTTATCGTAAAGAAATAATGTAACGCTTAATCATCATAATGATTGATGTATAAAACAAAGACAGCGATATTTAATTTTTTTTTTTAAATTTAATCATTGAATATTAAAAATATATTTAGACAAGAGATAGAGATAGAGATAGAGAGAGAAAATAAAAATAAAAATGTTAATCCAATATTTTTTTACAAAATTTTTTTATCTTTTATTTACCAATTTTAAAACTGTGGAATTTAGTTGAACAATGATTAAATAACGTGAACGTCAACTCATCGATGTCTATCGATATAAAAAAAAATATTTTTGATCGATTCTTTTTTTTTATAGTAATTGTATGCGCTATATTTACGAAATTACTCGTTCAGGGTGCAACCACTCGCAAATATAGCTTACCGATGGGACAAAAATCAAAGACATATACAGATCGTTGATTGTTTATGTTTATAGGCCAACCCATGTCAGCACCCGATCGTCATACTAAGGGATGTCGCGAGCTCCGATATGGAATCCCTGCTGCGTTTTATGTATCATGGTGAGGTACACGTCGGACAAGAGCAGCTAGCGGCTTTTCTCAAAACGGCCCAGATGCTACAAGTTCGCGGCCTAGCGGACGTCAACAGCGGCGCGGCTTCGAAAATTCCAACGGCCTCGGGAGCTTCCAGCGGAAATAACGCGAGCGCACCGGTATGCATATTACCAACATGCATTCATTAGATACATCGCATTACTTAACAAACAAAACTATCATTCTCCCCCAATATTATATTAGATTATTGATCGCTATTAAATTGTAATCTAATATTTTTCACTACGTTAATCCCTTTGAAATATTTCGATATTATAATAACGAGCAATAAATACAATAAATGCAAAGATGTAAAAAATTTGTCGATGTAAAAAACCGAAACAAAATGAAACAGAAAAAAAAATAATTTAATACATAAACAGGCGACACCGCGAAATCTCTGGCAAGATAACGGAAGAGGCGATCTCAACGACAGCGGACTGAGCCCACCCCCTGAGAAACGACCTAGAAGTTACTCACCGCCACTGGGTAACCACGTAGAATCCAAGTCTGATCTCCAAGACTCCTTGTTGGGACAAGCGCTCGAAGGTGGCCCCACGATACACACAACCTCGACAAATAATGTTCAGGTTTGCATATACACTTGCACATTAGGCGGCTCTAATGCTTTGCTCGTTTCTTACACATTTACTCTGTCTCTCTTTCTCTCGCGTGCTATCCATAAGTCAGTTACAAGTGTTCAATTTAGCATTTGCTAATTTAATGCCTCGTTTTGAAGTCACACACACACACACACACACACACACACACACACACACACACGCGCGCGCGCGCGCGCGTGCGTGTATGTATAGAAAGAGCTTATAGTTTTATTTAAATGTTAAGAGGTTGTATATTTATACGATTCCTAGATAAAAACCGTTGCTCAGACGAACCTTTCACTTTTGTATCGCCATTGTTATTCGAAAAAAATGAAATTTAAAAAAAATTTGGTGTAAATAGCATAAAATAAATCATATTATTTAATATTATTTTTTGACAAGTACTTAAAATCGCTAGTAATTGGATGCGATTGCACTGGAAAAGACTTTTTTTACAAAGCACACAAAAGCTGATGGTTAATTTTTTAAATAAAAAATTATTTCAGTAATTTTCCAATTAAAACGTCAATTTTTATAAATAATGATGATTTCAATTTTTCGAATATTTTAGCTCAAGTAAATTAATTTCGTAAATACGTATATAAATGTGCATTTTTGATGAATAAAAATTTTTACCACGTTAGGCACAATCGACGGGAGAGGACTCAAACTCAATGTCGGACAATGAAGAAGACACCTCGAACAACGATAGCATCCTCAATTCCGTGAAAACTGAGCCTAGTGAACTCTTAAACGACTCCCTGGAACATCATCGCAACGCGTTCCCGGCAGCGCTACTTGGCCTCCAAGGTAAGCATTTCCTGCGCCAAACTTGCCACTCGCTAACCGCCCGCCCAATCGAACATCAGGCATGTAATCGAATTACTGATAAATAAATTTTAAGAAGAAATAAGGATAAATTACCAGACGGAAGCGTTTTTAGATGCTCCATTCGCTTTTTTAACGAACTAATAAGACAAAAATTTCTCTTGCCTTTTTCGATTTAATACTCGTATTTAAAAATACATACAAGCTAAAGATTATTTATTTCGCAAAATAATACTATTTTTCTTGTCGCTTTCAGGTCTCATGCCAGGACCATCGGGAATTCATGCAGCCAATCAGGATCCGAATTACGGTGAGTCTGATTGTATAAGATATTTAATATCCATTCTAACGGTCGTAGCCCAAACTAGTATCCTCCCGCCATTCCTCCGTACAACTCTGATCTCTCGTTGTTGCGTTGAATGCATGGAACTCTCGTGCCTCTCAACCCTCCACCCCGCTCCCTTTTTCCTTATTGTACTCTTGCCTCTCTTACTAGCGCGTTGGTTAAATCGTTTCAACTTACACGTGCATCCACCGATGCCACTATATATATATATATATATATATATATATATATATATATATATATATATGTGCGCTAATCAATGTTTAGTTGTTTTATGACAAAAGGAAAAAAGAGTGATGTTATGAATAGCTTTGAGGGGATAATTTTATAAATAACACTACAAACATATTAAAAAATGAAAGAATAAAAAAAGAATATTGGCTTAGAGTCTCGCGAAAAATCAAATCGACAAAATTATTTTTTAGACAGCTTGCATTATAAAATATATATCCCGTAATTAGCACACAAGTC
>OX465099.1:184172-246910 GCA_949987625.1 Chalcis sispes
GAAAACGGAGTGAAGATTTAAAAAAAGACAAAAAAGTTCTGTTGAAATTACGATGTTTTTAAAATTCATTTATGCAAGTATTCTTCATAACATTCGGAATTTCATTAATCAGAGTTAAAGTAGCTAAGTTATCTTTCTCCGTATTTATTTTCTCCCGTCGTCTACAGCATTTATTGAGAAAGAAACTTTTTACTTTAGCTTGTTATTGAGAAAATTAGAATATTCATTTTATTATAAAGCGCAAAAAGAATGAAAAGGAAAAGAAAGGCAAAGCAGAAATGAAGAGAGAGAGAGAGAGAGAGAGAGAGAGAGAGATAGGGGGGGGGGGGGAGGAGGGTGCAAGTGAAAAAAATTTAAATGGAAATATAAAAGGAGGCTGTTATGGGTGCGGTCTTCTCCTCCCTCTGCCTCTCTTTTCTTAAATATATATAGTAAACGTTCGATTTTGCAGATGTAGTTGTGTACGTGTGCGCTATCGAACGAGTTCTTGAGAGACAAGACGTTCTCGTCAAATCGAGGCTTTCATTCTCTTAACCTCTTTTTCTACTCTAGTGATTCGCGACTCACCCTCGCTCTAACTTTCTCTATCTTTTTTTCTCTTTTTTCTCACTTTTTTTCTCGGAAAGATCTTCCATTAGACTAATGAAAAATCGATAAGTCATTAGGAGCGAAGCTAGAGCTTTGGCAACAGCCTCGTCGCTTAATTCATCGAATATCTTACCACTCGCGGAAGAGAAAAAGAGAGAGAGAGAGAGAGAGAGAGAGAGAGAGAGATGAGAAATAAATCTTTAATATTTCTTCTTTTCCTTATCCTCCACGTCTGTCTCTTCTCCATCCTTTTTTACTCTTCCTCGTCCTTGATAAATTTTTTCAATTCAACAGTTAATTTCGAGAACTTAAATTTCGTGCAAAATTCGCGAGCTGCCGACTTACTGCTAACGCCAATGAAACTCGCTGGGGGTTTAATTAAAACTTTGAGACTTTAATTGAAAGCACTATAACGTATATAGGTGGGAGAACGCCTATCCCGTAAGAGAGAAAGAGATAGGGGAGGAGAAGAAGGAGAAAGAGAGAGAGATCAAAAAGATTCGAAGCCTTCGTTCTTCTTCCATTATAATAACGAACTAAAATTTTTTTTTTTTATTTTTTGCGCAAATTTCTACGTTAGTAGCTGCAAACTTTGTACTCTCAATGAAAGTCCTAAGCCTTTCTCTATCGCTCATTAATTTCGATCTCAGCGTGAAAAATAATTTGGAACTTTAATTAAAGAAGCTTTCAAGAAGAAATTATGTTCATTAAAGAATACTTGAATATCGTGTAACTAGAAAATTTTATAAATTCATCTTTACATAAAATATTATAAATTTTAAAGCTTAAGCATTGAAATGAATGTAAATATTTTGTTAGTATTTCTCGATTAAGACCCGCAAATAAATCTTGTGTCATCAACTTTTAAACGCAGATGCCTTCGTCGTAAAATTAAAGCACTATAAGTCGCAAAAGAAGAAACTCTTCTCTTGAAAGAATAAGAAATATTTTTTGAGAAAATAGTCAAAATCGGATGCCTCGGAGCAAAGCGGGCATCCTCATTAATGTCACTTTCGAGCAAGAAAAGAGTACGGAAAAGAAAGGATAGATTATCGTGTCCGATGTAAGCCAGAATAAAATCAAAAAATTGTTTCCGAGAGTTAAGTAGAGAGAGAGAGAGAGAGAGAGAGAGAGAGAGAGAGAGAGAGAGAGGTATAAGGACATAAGATTTACCTTTCGAAAAGCTGCATCCATCTTCGCAATCATTGTTTGTTTCTCTCTTTCTTTCTATCTTTTGGTTTCATTCTCTTTTGCTTTTTCCAGTTTCGCCTTCGGTACAGATATACTTATCCTTCATCTTATCTCATCCAATCGTACCACCGTTAATATGACCACGGCCGCAAGCAAGTATATTGCGTTCCTTCGGCAAATGACAATTACACAACCCTCTATTTTTCCTTCTTTTTTCTTTTTCCTATTTGATCTTAACTTTGGATTGGTCATGTTCTACGCTCATTTGTTCTGTTTTCCTGGATTCTCACAATAAAGGGTTTCTTCTTCCTTTTCTCTGTCGTTTATATACCCTTATTATTTTTATTTCTCTCTCTCTCTCTCTGTCTCTCTTTCTCTTTCTCTTTCTCCCTTTCTTTTTCTTACTCTTTTTCATTTAGCTCCGTCAAAAATGAAAAAATAATATGAAAAAATTGTAAATGTCTGGGATGTTTAATTTTGACGGTAAACGTATTATGAACTCAATACGTTAAAAATATATAGGGAAAGCCCAGGCAAAGCGGACATACTAAAGGAAAAAAAATAAAAATAGGTTAGGTTCAATGGAAAGTTGAGTTTCCAACTAATGTATAAAAAAAAATGACATCAATTAATTATCGTTTAAAGAAATAATTTTAACAATAGAAATAACTATTGAAATTTCTAGGCCTCGAAAACTAGCTGGGCTAAGTGGACGTATAACGAAAATTAACAAAAATTATTTTAAATTATTAAAATTTTTACAAAACTGTCAAACATTTTGTACGAGGTGCAATTATCATTTATCAGTTCAATATCTGTAATCGCTGCATTGTATTGTCGAAAATTTTATTAAAACAAACTAAACAATAAAACTTTTTTTAGAGCTCTTTTGCTCGTTTTTTTAGAAATGGCTTATTAATTTTGATTCAAATTATGCAAATTAACAAATCCCCATATCACATTTAATAAAAACAATCAAAATGCAATAATGGGGTGTCCGCTTTGTCTGGAATACATCGATTCCTTTTTTATTCTTAAATAAATAATAAATATTAAATTTATTTTTCATTTAGACGATGAATTGTGTCAAAATAAATGTTCATGCAACACTCGTTTATCTGTATTTGAAATAACTTAATAATTTAATTAAAAGCTAGGATAACTTTTTTATGCTTTTCTTAAGTCTTAATAAATGATCCCAAAATCATTTTAAGCGATTTTTTAACGTTACATTATGAAACTATAAAAAAACCATCTGCTTAGTAGAAAAATTTTCGTTAGTCTCTGTACATGCCAAATATAGTGCATGTTTGCCTTGTCCGCGGTAAGCGATTTGCCCGGGCTTCCCCTAATGCTCGCGGGTGGCCATCGAATTTTTCAGAAGATTGATTGAACGCGGCGCGTCTTCGTGCATTTTTTATTCTTGCGACTTCTAAGCCTTCCGCGACGCTAGTTCCGCCATCACTTCAATACAATCTATTCTTACATACAGACACGGAGAAGAAAACGACGTTCAGCAAGTTTTTAAAATACATGTCAATGTCGTCATACAAGAATCTTGACTCCCGATTTCCTTAACTTCTAAACTTGCCCTCGCATCAACAATGTCGAGAGAAGAGTTTTCCATTTTAATGGCTTTTCGATTTCTCATTGTGAGATTCAAACTTTTGATAAAATCGTCATCTTTGAAATTAAAATTTTAATTGGTCGAAGAGTAAATCTAACGCATGAAAGTCGTACAAAAGTTGGGACACTATTACTCTTCGTAAGAGAGTAAAGCGTGAGCCGGCATTAAGTTACAAGATATGCGCGCGTTGTTCGGATCTAGATATGGATGCAAATAGCACGCGGTCGAAGAGACAAAGTGCAAAACAAAGCAAGAGACGGAGGGAGGGAGACAAGACGAGACGAGACGAGACTTTAGCTCGACGGTAAAAACGTAGAAAAATTTCCTCTTGATAATTTCGTATCGTTCAGGTTGAAGGAAGAGAAAGCGTCGGCCATTAGGCTCGGGCTCTTTTCGGATAACGAGAGGAAGGAGATAAGACAGGAAAACAGGGTCGAGAGAGCGTATCGAGCTCTGGCCGCTGACGGCAGAAAAGGAACGATAAATCGATCGTAGCCTACGATGGTTGGAAGATTTGGATAAAAAAATAAAAAACGCGCTCGTGCGAAGTCATAGCGTCGGGGTGAAAAATTTGCGAAAATACGTTGACCATCGTCAAGAAGTAATTTGCCCATCTATTTCGGCGCTCTCGCTCTTTGCTCTTCGCTGGAATTTGATAAAACTTGCGATGCTTTTCCTCTCGCTCGCTCTTTTTTGCCAGCACTTGGAAAGTCGAATTTCTCTCATTCTCCGGTAAATGAAAATTCGTAAAAATGAAAATTTTTAACCGAATTATATACGCCGTATCTAATGTCGCACCGATCCCCTAGTCTCTCGTCTTATGGCTCTCATCGGCGAATAATCCTTTTGCGATAATATGCCCTTATAAATTAGCGAAGGAAGACTCTAGCGTTGACTCGGTGCGTGCGGTAGCTGCTTCGCGCAAGATGGTATAGAGACGCTCTCTTAATTGTTCATAAACCTCGAGTTCCACTCTTCTCTTTATCTCTTTTCTGCATATCTCTGTAGAAGAGCCGTATAAACGTGAGCTGAGAAAACCCGAGCTCCATTCGTCGCAAGCTCGAGCGGCGATACGATTCTCGCGCAAATTTCTCAAAGATAATCTCCCCCGAGTAACTTCGCCGTCAGTTTTATAAATCGCTTCTCTAGAACCTGCAAAAAAATGAAGAAAAATGAAAAAAAAAATAATTAGGCTGCTTTCTTTCTGTTTTGAAAGAGTGAAGCTTTATTAAACCAATTGTAATAAACCATTGACCGATTAAAATTACTATGCTAAATATAATAATAAATAAGAAGATGAAAACGAAATTAAAAAAAACAATAATATTCGACAAAATAGAATCACGTCTCGGCATCGCAAATCGGCTGCTGTCGCGAGCGTGCTTCTTCGTTTGAAATTCTGAATAAAACTTGATTATGTAAATCGCTTGAGCTGATAATTTAGCCAATTATATATTATTCGTCCTATTTGTATAAATTTAATTTACCAACTTCCATCGCTGCTTCGGAAAAATTTTCCTAATGCTATATGTATAAGTACTTTAAAAATAATAACTTGAAATTTGCTCTATTATGTAATCTTGTCGAAGGATCAGATCAAATTTATCAATCGAAACGATCTATTACGATGTATTAAAAAAAAGTTTAACTTTATTGAAATACTTGATGACTTTATGTAGATTTTTTATTTTTCGACAAAAGTTTCCAGTTTGGAAAATTTACGTCCAACTTTTTCTAATAAATATAATAGTATTATACGAATCAGCAGCTCGAATCGTCAAGCGAATCACGCACGCGCACCCTTACTTTGAAAATAATAGAAAGACTTTTCGAAAAGAGGGGTGGAGAAAGTTAGAGAGAAATGGGAGCTATATATATATATATATATATATATATATATATATTTATATATATAAAAAGAGAGAGGGAGAGAGGTGGATGGTTTTTCCGAGGGTCCTCGGGATCGATCCCCGTGCAATTTCCCGCACACGTCCGCATTGATCTTGGCCGAGTTGCTCGCATCGGTGGCGCCTGACTGTGTATGCCCACCACCCTCGAGCCGACTCGGGCGTCGCCGGTTCCCTTCCTTCTCTCCCTTCCCTTCCTTCCCTTCCTTCCCTTCCTTCCCTTCCTTCCCTTCCTTCCCTTCCTTCCCTTCCTTCCCTTCCTTTCCTTCCTTTCCTTCCTTTCCTTCCTTTCCTTCCTTCCCTTACTTCTCTTCCTTCCCTTTCTTCCCTACCTTCCCTTCCTTATTCGTTTCTTTTACCCTTACCAACAGCTTCCTCCTATCATCCTGTGCAGCAGACTTGCCCTATCTACGTTTTTCAAATCCCTTCAATCCGTCTACTCGTCTATCCCTTGCGCGTACATACGCGCATTTAATCGCGTACGTCGGTGTCGATGACGCTCGACAACGACACGTGCGCGAACCCTCTCAACCGTTCACCCGCTCTCCCATCTAAGCTTTTCTTCTCTCGACGTCAAACCATTTTTTCATTTTTATATTTTTCTATTCGATTGCCATAATTATTTAAATTTCAAACGAGAGCTTCTCCGATTCTCTTTATTTGTAAATTTTCTTGTTTATTTTTATTATTTCAATTTTTATTGTTTATAAAATAAAAATTGAAATTTGTTATTTATTCTTTCTAAAAACAAGTTTATTCTAGCCGATAAGAAATTTGATTAAAAATGAGAAAATATTAAAAAAACAATAAATAAAATTTGATGAAACGAAAGATTTTAATGCGCTCATAGAATGCATTTCGATGATAAAAAACGTCGTCGCGTAGCTAGTTTTTGGTCATAAGACGATTGCAAGAAAAAGTTTCCGTATTTAGAATAGAGCGAGGGAGGAAGAGAAAGAGTGACAGACAGACAGAGACAGAAACAGAAACAGTATAGGTCATAAATAAAGAGAAAAAATTGGCCGGTATATAGACTCTTTCTCGTCTTTGTAGACATATTGATTGCGAGTGTGAAGGAAGGCGTCCGAAGGAAACGAGGAATCAGGGTGCTAGCCAACTTATCGAGGTGCAGGAGGGTGAGCCAACTTTCGGGAACTCAGCGAGATTACTTAAATTAAACTTCTCTCTCTCTCTCTCTCTCTCTCTCTCTCTCTCTCTCTCTCTCTCTCTCTCTCTCTCTCTCTCTCTCTCTCTGTTTTCCTTCCTCCCACTTGCTCCCCTATAGATCAAGTCGGTCGTCGTAGGCAAAAGCACGAGCGAGCGAGCGAGCGAGCGAGCTTTTATCGTCCGTTTCTTTTGGCCTTCCTCATATACGCATTTACTTTTTAAGGAGTTAGCTCGTACACATGCGGAGGGTTTCATGGGAAATGTGAAAGTTGTGTAAGTGTGTACGCACGCATAGATACGCGAACGAATGTACGCACGCATACGCACGCATATTTATCCTGCACCGTATATGATTTCGTTAAATGTTTCATTTAACGGTACGGTGGAACACTACATTGGAAATTATTATTTTTGCATTCTTTTAAATTTTTTTAAAGCAAAGATCCAATAAACAAAGTTATCAGTTAGACAAATTAATTAATTCACCGTGCGATATGATTATGAAGAAAAAACGTTATTTTATGTCTTCTCGTACTAAGTCAAGTTTTTAATTTTAAAAGAAATTTTAATTAATAAGACTTGTCAGAAAATTTCGTAACATCACTGCTAATGGACTTGTGCAATCAGCTCGACTCGTCTGCGTAAGATCGCCTTCGATTTGAATTCTCCCTGTCGGACGATTTATCTTTCCTTTTACTCCTCCCATTTTCAAGACTCTGTTCTCTCTCTCTCTCTCTCTCTCTCTCTCTCTCTCTCTTTCTCTCTTAAATATTCCAAATTTCTTGCATTTAAATCATACAATCATACAAAATTGAGTTTGTTTTTTTCATTAAACAATAACATCCAAAATATTTTATTTGGGTTAATTGTTTGAAATTAACATATTAACACTTTTAATTGCATTAAATGGTTTTCAACTTTTATAAATTTTTAGTTTAAAAATCGTCTTTTAAAGTTGCATTTTCATATCTGCGTTTTAATGTCCGATTGTTTAATATTAAAATTTCTTATTCAAAATGAAAATGTAAATCTTTCTTTAAAATTTTAAGTAATTTAAATAATAACAATATTATACAATTAATTGCATTTGAATGTGGATCTATAAAAAACGAAAATGCAACTTTTTTTTATTTATTTTTTTTTTAAAGGGGGAGGAGGAGAGAAAAATTAAAGTTTAAACGATGCAAATAAAAACGATAACTTTAAAAAATAAGAGATCAAATGCAAGGAATCGTTTGTGACAAATTGATTTTTTTTAATACTAAGCGATAGGAGAAATATGGCGAGTCTTGAGCCAGATTGAGCTTGGCAGAGGTGTTGAATCTTTTTGAACGTTTTCGAAGCGATAGTAAGAGCATATAAATGCTTCGCGACTATGCGTACATGTATATATGATAAATTATTTTCCGTTCCAACTACATGCTCAAATAATTTTAATAGATTCGTTCGGTATTTGCCCTCACCTATATAAATCACACGCGTATCTCTCGGCCTCTTCTTTCGCTGTTCACAGCCTTTCTCTCTTTCTTTATTTGTATCTGTATATCTTTATACTTTATTATCTCTTTCGTTTTTTTACTCTTTTTTTCCTCGTGAAATTTTTCGAGTAACGGCAAATACGAAACAAATTTTAATATTAAGCAAGCTTCGCGAAATAAACTTTGCCATTCTCTCTCTCTCTCTCTCTCTCTCTCTCTCTCTCTCTCTCTCTCTCTCTCTCTCTCTCTCCCTCTCTCTCTCTCTCTCCTCTTCTTTTACATTTTATTCTCAAAAAAGAGAAAAAACATAAAATTTACATAAAAAATGTGATTACAAAATATATTAATGACCTAAGAAACGAATGTAAAAAAGAGAGAAGAATTAAAAAAAAAAGAAAAACAATAATGAAATAACGTTGCGTGATTCCCATTATGTTCCTAAAATTTCTTTTTCTCTTACATCTTTCTTTTCGACTCTTTCTTTAAGCGTTTGACCTAAGAAAAGCAAAGGCGATAGTATAGGGCTTGCGGAAATGGGTGAGGTCTGTAAGTCTTGGAAAGATTTGTCTGAATGATAGTCATAACGAAGAGGCACACTGGATGGATCAATACTAACGTTTCTTGCGTAGTTTGCAGACACTTATTTTCAATACCAATAGTATACTACTACATCAACGTATACCTTCCTATTTTCTTTCTTGCCCTCCTTTTCTTTTATTCTCTATTTCGCTTTCTTCACCAGTCTTTAGCTTTCATTAACATTCTCTTATTATTCCTTTTTCATTCTTTTTCCTTTTTTTTTTTTTTTTGTTTTCACGCCTATTTTACTCTATTCCTCTTTCTCTATAATCACGAAATTGAGGTTGTCATCATCGGGTCTAACGATTAGCCAAAATTCAGTGTGCACTTTAAATAAAAAAAGAGCATGCGAAGTAACATAGCACATATGTAAATACATATATTTTGGAAAACGTTTATCTAAAAAATATTAAACAATATAGAACGATAAAAGTTAGAACGAAAAATGGTAAATGAAAGAAAAAGAAAAAATATACCACAACACACTATCCTACAACCGGGCATGCCCTGAGAGTACGAGAGTAGCCTGCGCGTGTGAATGCAAGAGAGAGAGAGAGAGAGAGAGAGAGAGAGAGAGAGAGAGAAGATATGCGAGTACGAAGGAAAGAAAAAATGTAGGGTGAACGAAGTTGAAAATGGTGCGCGAGAACGAGAGAGAGCGGGAGTTGAATAGGACAAAGTGTCGGGAGGCAATATAAGAAACGTAGGAACGCAAAGTATGAGAGTTAAATCGGACGATGGAAGGGTATAAGGAGTCAGAGTCCTGAGTACGCTGACGAAGGGGCACGTCCTGGTTGTAGGATCGGTCTTGCCGAAGAGGGAGGAGAGCGAGCGCTCGCTGGCTTCGTCCACGACCGAGCATCGGACAAGCGCGCAGACTGTCGAGAATTTCGCTAGGCTGTACACGGCCCTACGTCACGAGGACCTAAGGCCCGTGTGTCGCTACTGCGGCAGGAGCTACTCCTCGCCGAGCAACCTGCGCCAGCACGTCAAAAACGTCCACTCGAATTGGCCGTCCCCCGATACCTGGCCCCAGTGCAACGTCTGCGGTAAGCGCTGCAAGACGAAGCACTACCTCATCAATCATCAGCTCCAGGCTCACGGAATACACCAGCGACCGACTCTTGGCGGTAGCCAACTCGCCCACCACCAGCAACAACAACAACAACAACAACAACAACAACAACAGTAGCATCGACGGCAGTAGCAGCGGCAGCAGCACCGATACGCCTCTCGCGGCCCATCCTCCCCCTTCCTCCTATCGTTGCGACCGCCGCCGACGTCTCGAGTGCGACTTTTTCTGCTTTTATGCGATCTTTGTCGTTTCGTAGTGCTTCCAACCCCCGGCCTTCCACCCGACTGTAAGAGGGCTAGCTCGAGCCAATGTTAGTTTCTTTCCAACAATTACCCGATAAACTAGACGGATTTTTCTTTTTGCCTGACCTCTCCGTCTTGCCAGTCCTTCCTTGCATATATATGCAATTTGAAATAAATTTCGCATAAGCCGTAGTATTCATTGCCATTTTTATTTTTGTAATTTTTTTTTTAAGTACCTTTAAGATATGCTGTAATAATATTTTCTTCAGTAATATAGTCACACATATTCATGCACGCGTGCGAATATTTTAATTGTTGACTCTTTGTTACTGTTTAACCAGCAAAGCCTATAATACTTACATTAAATAGCGTCTCGTTTAATAAGAAAAGTATAATTAAATAAAATGAAAAAATTTGAGTTACATTTAAAAACTCAGGACGCACTTACCGACGAGTGTTATACATCGTTATTGAAACGCACATTTACCCACACACATGGCCACACACACTCGTTCACATACACGCACACCCATCCATGTGAGTGTGCGTGCGATTTTCGTTATTTTATAAAAAAAAAAAAAAAAAATAAATAAATAAATAAATAACAACAACAATAATAAAAATAATAATAAAAATAAAAATAATAAAAATAATAATAGAAATTAAAAAAAAAAAAAAAAAAAAAAAAAATAATAATAATAATAATAATAATAATAATGATAAAATTAAAAAAAATGTAAATAAATAAATAAAAACAAAAGAAACGAAAAAATAATCGCGTGATTAAACATACGACGATGCTGGCTGGTGGTGTAACGTTGGTGTGGTGGTGGTTGCAGATCAGGGACTCGATGAGGCAGAGGGCGCGGCTTCTTACCACCACCACCACAGCCATCACCAGCAGCAACAACAGCACAGGCATCGACAGCAGCAACATCAGCAACAACAACAACACCTTCAAACGGCCCAAGAGCCCGGCTCCAAATATCAGCCGCGAGTGGCTCACCAACAACCCCAACATCATCAGCCGGACTTCAGGCAGCAACAACAGCAGCAGCGCCAAGGCTTCCGGTGTCCTCTCTGCACAAGAGTCATCCTAGACATCACTGGGATGCGGGCCCACTTGGATCAGCATTATCCCAGGGACTCGCCCACCTGTCCCGTCACCTCCTGCGCCAAAACCTTTACCCATCCCAACAGCGTACGCAATCACATGAGGCTCAAGCATCCCCTTCAGTGGGATCAGATCAAGACGCTCAGGTGGACCTACGTATAAGATGCGCCGGAGCCGCCGCCACCGCCGCCACCGCCGCCACCTTCACCGCCGATGCCGCCGACACCACCACTGGCCTACTAGGCCCGCGCGAGTATTCTCTATTGTAATATCAAATTAGCAAAAATGATAAAGTACCCACGCCGCGTTTATACTTTTGTCGCAGCTGTCATAAATTCTGACTCCTCGAGAGAATCCCCGCTCTCGATGCTTCCCCCTCGCCTCTCTCGTTCGATCTATTTTTTTTTATACTTTGTCTTCCTTTTATTTTATGTTTTTGTTATTGTGACTTTACTGTGATTTTTCGCGGCTAACGCGATTCGGTTTAACTTGATAGCTTTTCATGAATGATATATATATATATATGCGAACAAAATTTAAAACGAAGCTTTCTTATTAATTACCAATACCCATTATATATTTTATTCTTTTACTCTTTTATCATTTTCTTCTTTAGGTTTCTAAATATGACGCGTTGTATTTTTTACTCATAACCAAACGCTTCCTCTCTATTCCGATTACCTGCGCAAATTTTCGCTACTCTCGCGAGAAAGCGCACATTTATGTTAATACATTATATATTACATATTACACATGCTCATAAATCTGTGTGTGTATATATATATATATATATATATATATATATATATATATATATATATATATATACACACACACACACACACACACACACGTCGGAAAATGAAAATTATATAAATTTATATATATATATATATATATATATATATATATATATATATATATATATATATATATATATATATATATATGTGTATAACAGACGTGATTTTGTACAGACAAACAAAGTTTATAGAATTAAATTGTATTAAGAGCACACTAGTTTTAAAGTTGAAATTAATATATCGCGAAAACAATGTTCCTCCAAGCTGAGTAAGCCAGCCTTACGCTACAAGATAGCTTTAAGACTTAGAGATTCTAGAAAAGAAAAATATATATATACACACATACACATACACATACACACACACACACACGCGCGCGCGCGCACACACATACACATATGTATAGCTATGTAAGGCGATTAGGAATATGTAAGGAAAGATCGAGTGAACGATGAGGCAAGAAGCGAAAAATACGAGTAGTGCAAACAAAGTAAACAAACAAATGAATGAACAAAAAAACTAAGAAAAAAATAAAGAATTTTTTAATTTTTTTAAAAGTACCGGTGGAGAATCGGTTTTTTTAGACTGATCATGCAAAAATATGTAATAATAGAGAACAAAAATACAAGCGACATGCGATGGATGAAATAAATTCGTTGTAATTTCAATGCAGTCGCGAAAGAGGCTCAAGTACGTAAAAACTAAATAAAGAACAAAAAAAAAAAAAAAAAGAAAAAAGAAAAAATAATGGAAAAAATGAAAGAAATTCTCTGTAGCGCATTGACCCAAGAATTCGCCTAGCCTTATTTTTCTACGTCCTTGCGTTTTTTGTCAGTATTTCGTAACTAAACTAAAAAAGTCTTCTCGATATTCAGATTGTTGCGCTCATGAACAGAATAAAGATTAAGGAGTGAAGTAAATAAATAAAATCATAAAGTTACTAGAAAAATGGCCGACTACGTAAACTGAAAATTAATGTTGATAAAAATATCATACTAAAGGAGCTGAACTTTTGCACGATTTTGCTTTTCTTTTTGTTAAAAAATATAATTTTTTGCAAAAAACCTAAGGAAAAAGAAATGCAATTAAATAGATAAATGACTATACATAATTCTGACTAATCTCTGTATAGGCCATTTCGATGAAGGGCAAATCGTGAATTGACGGCTCCTTGAATTAATTAATATTAAACGAGTGTGCGTTACTCTGACGTTGAAAAGTTGTTCTTTTATTCTCCATTTATTTAATTGTCAGAGATGATATTTATTTATACTCGACTGCGAATTTCAACGCCAGCGTATCGAAGCAAAAGTTACGAAAATATATATATATAAAAAATAAGATAAAAAAGGTGTATAGATATAACGTGCACACTATTTTAGATGGAAAAGAATCCCGTTGGCTTGTGCATACTAATTATATGCAAAAAAAATAAATAAATAAATAAATAAAAAAAAAAAAATAAAAAATAAAAAATAAAAAATAAAAAACTAAAACAAAAAAAAAGCAAGAGTAAAAGAAATTGTACTATTTCAATAATGCTTTGTATAATAAAAGGTATTTAGTGAAGTTTTTATTGTTGTTGATTTGTAAACTCCTCCTCTCCCTGTTTACTAAATCGTGTACTAAACGTGTAATATCGAAAAAATGCACATTTTCCATTTCTTTTCCTCTCTACATATGTCTATCACTCATTCTATTTTCCTTTTCTACTTCTGCAACGACGACTCACGTTGTCAACGATTTGCTGATTAGGTATTAGGTAAAGCACCATTTAATTGTATACTATATTTATTTTAATAATAAATTGTTTGCTCTGATTGTAATATTTTAAATATTTTTTTATAAATAATTTAAGCAATTATTGGAAACACTTGTAAACACTATATGCACATTATGTTCGTTCTTAATTAACGTAAAGTAAAGAGATAAAAAAGAAAAGAAAAAAAAAAATTACAATAGAAAGATGAAGAAAAAATGAAGCCGAATAAAAGGAGGAAAAGGTAAACTTAAACTAACTCAGGTTTCTTCTATCTCACAGCCCGTCGCAGCATCGACATACTGCGGGTGCGCGCCACGGATCCCCGACCGTGCCCCAAGTGCGGCAAGATCTACCGCTCGGCGCACACACTGCGCACCCATCTCGAGGACAAGCACACCATCTGCCCTGGGTATCGGTGCGTCCTCTGCGGCACCGTCGCCAAGTCCAGAAACTCGTTGCACTCGCACATGTCGCGCCAGCACCGGGGCATCAGCACCAAGGACTTGCCCGTTCTCCCGATGCCCAGTCCCTTCGACCCCGAGCTCGCCTCGCGACTCCTGGCCAAGGCCGGAGTTAAGGTGAGCCCGGCGGAGTTAAGGGCCAGAGCCAGTCCGACCGGACCGCGTCGGGGCGACATGAGACTCGAGATTCCCAGAGGACCTGGTAGCGGCATCGGCGGCGGCGGTGGCGGGGCGCCCTCCGAGGCCGGCAGCTCGCTCTGCGGCGGCGACGACCCCGAAGACCTGACGCTCCCGCTTAGTCTCAGGTTATTAATTCACAAATGAAATGAATTTCCTTATTTTTCTTTTTTTATTATATATATATATATATATATATATATATATATATAAATTTTTCCCTCTTATTCCTTTACTTTTTTCATCAGATTTAAAGACATTTATTTTTTTCCAATCACAGGTATGGCTCGCCGACGCCCAACAACAACACGGTGATAACGAAGGTGCCGATAGGCGCAAGCGGCGGCCACAACGGCAGCACCCACGGCCAAAGCAGCAACAACAACGGCGTCGGCGGCAAAGCAACACCGGGCGCCATCGCCGCAAAGTCATTGGATACGCTTCACGGCACGCGGGAGCCTCAAACTGCTCCATTCCAACAGCACGCGGTCGGGCAGCAGCACACGGCCACGGGCTCCGCGATCGTCGACACTTTTCTGCAGTTCATCGCTGAAAATTCAGGCTTGGGCGCAATGAATCTCACCCACGAGCAGGCCGCTGCCTACGCGGCAGCTCATGCCAAAATGGCTCACATGAGCGCGATGGACAAGCTAGCTGGGCGCGGCAGCATCGGTGCCGAAGATTACCCGATGATCGGCCGCGACGAGGGTAGAGCCTTGATCCACGAGGATAAGGGCCATGAAGCTGAGTCCTCCGCCGGCGAGGAAGATGATTTCAGCGAAAACGAGGAACCCGAGGCTCTCAAAGCCGAGTAGTATCGGCCTTTGCTTTCGAATTTTATCCGTTTATGTCACTGAGAAGCGAAAAACTCGCGCTCACGCACGCCCATGCATACGGTTAATATCACGGAAGAGAGAGAGAGAGAGAGAGAGAGAGAGAGAGAGAGAGAGAGAGAGAGAAAGAAAAAGAGAGAGAGAGAGAGAGAGAGTGAGAGGGGGGGGGGGAGAGGGAAAGAGAAAGAGAGAGGAAGAAAGAAAGAAAGAAAATGAAAGACAAAGAAAAAGAGAAAAGTGCTGACAAAATCGGTCAAAACAGGAACAAGCCTTCTTTTTTTATTTTGTCTCTCTTTGTACGAAAGATTTATCGGCGCTTTTTTTCGCCTCGCTACCACACAAGAGATATGATTATTATTACTATGAACATTATTATTATTATTATTATTATTATTATTATTATTATTATTATTATTATTATTATTATTATTATTATTATGAACATTATTATTATTATACATACATATATATATATATATATATATATATATATTAAATGTTGAAAAAAAAAATATATATATATATATATCTAGATTTTAAAAAATTAGTCCGAATAATACTTATGAGTACCGTGAGAATCGAAAACTGCGTTAACGCGCCATTATAGATTTTTCTTAGGTCAGACAATAACGATTGTATCAAACGAAATTTTACCGTTCTTACTTCCACATTTTAAAACGTGGATGTTTTCATTTTTTGTTTTTGAAAGACATGATGAATTAGGTAACATTGTTACTAGTTGGACAGATAATTTATTATTTAAAATTTATCGATAAACGGATCAATGCCATTTAAAATAGATGATTTTGTTTTATAAGGCATTGCCAAGAAATATTAATATTTTAAAACTTGTAAAGATTTTTAAGCTCAATGTTAGACAAATACAAAGTTGTTTATTCTCTACTATCTGAAGGTTGGGTTTAACATGACTCTTGCCATTTTCTATTTTTACGCGTAGGAAAGATTAAAAATAAAAGAAAAATTTATCTCTGAATTAAATGAATGTAAAGTAGTTGCTACTTTAATATACACGTAAGCGAACATTTTCGATGTAAAGAATAAAAAACGCTAGATTCGTCTGCGCACTTGGCAATATCTTAATGACACGCGCGATCAATTTATTAAAAGAAATAAATAAAATATTGAATATCATGTCATAAAAATTTTTTAGGTTGAATATAATAATAGCGAATATGCAGTTAGAGAACGTTTAATAAAGAAAGTTAATATGTGCAGAAATAAGAATGAATATGTACGAGTAGTTTTAAAACTAGAAATTTTTGCAAATATAAATACTGTATACAATACTCTGAGTATACTAATCATAGTTATAAGTGTATCGGTATCGGAAAGAAAGCGAAGGCTTTTCTGATCAGAAAATAGCCGTTGAAGCAAACAAGTTCCGAGTAGCTATTTGGTTTTAATAATAAAAAAATAAGAAAAAAAAAAAAAAATAAAAAAAAATAAAACGTGAACATATTATTAATTATAAAAAAATATGCGATTTGAAATTTTATGAACAGTTTACTTTAGAGCAAAGCGAAGGTATGATTTTGTATACGATAAAAGTATACTCTCTGGAGGAAAAAGAAAATGAACTTAGTATACGAAATTTTAAGTCTGAGACAAAAAATTAAAACATTAAATTTTCACTTATTAAAACGTTTTTTTTTCTATACATTAATGAGTAATAAAACCTTTGATGAAATTTAAATGAAAATATATTAACAAATAGAAAGATGCATTTTCAATAAAAAGATTCGATCTCACGGTCAGAGACTTAATACTCCAAACAAAAATCAGGTCTATAGCCGGTACAAAGAAACCACTTCTTGCCTTGAAGCTCTCTACTATATAAAAACAAAATTTTTGAAATAAAATCGACTTAAGCTACCTATTTATATCACTGTAGAAAAAAAATGAAAGGAGAAAAATCATAAAAGAGTACAAATTTTTTCATCCGAAATCTTTCATAGAGCGGTAGAAATTTGCAAAACTAGAACACGAGTATAAAGAATTAAAGGATCAAGCTGTAAATTTACTACGCATTGATCGTTGAGTCGTGTATTGTAATAATAAAACTAATAGAAATGACACTATTAATATTAATAGCATTGTTAATATCAATAGTGAAAACATTAATAGCCTTGAAGGAGCGGTATCCATACAATTGGATGATAGAATTTAAACGAGCGAATCCAACTGATTTTGTGAAAGCGTCATTATTATTATTATTATTATTATTATTATTATTATTATTATTATTATTATTATCATTATTGATAATATTTCTAATATTTCTTATATTATTACATAAGGAAAAGGAATGATATTGATGATCAAACGTCAGGAGAGCGATGCCGTTCATAGGGCGATTAGAGATTGAATTGAAAGAGAGAGAGAGAGAGAGAGAGAGAGAGAGAGAGAGAGAGAGATATTAAGCCGTGAAAAATGAAGAAAAATCGTTCCGTGCCATAGCTCGTATAAAAATAGATAGAAAATATATTTTTTTTTTTAAATGCTGTCGTCACCGATTAACGGTTATTTCAATTTTAGTGATCTCGCCGGTACATATATTTCAAAAACTTAACGAGTTCGTTGTAATTATATAATTATTAATTTTTTGTTATATTTTTCGTGTCTCCGACGTATGATTGAAACAATTCCGATTTATCAGTAATAATAAATACCAAGCCAAAGGGTTGTCACGTGTGAACGAGAGATAATGCCGTGCATATATATTTATGTATACATGAGCTGTAGAGAGTTTAAAGAGTTTGAAGATATTGCAGAGAGTCAGAATTTATACGTATATTATAAATAATGTATAAATATATATATTTATGCATCAAAGTCGCCCGTCGAGTCAGCCTTTTATATACAATAATAGTTTTCTACGACAGTATTTATATAGCTATATGTATACACATCTACACATTTAGACTCACATGTAAACACACATACACACAAATAACACACACGCGCGCGCGCATATTTATATAACGTGAAGATTATACAGATGTATTTTTACCAAGTCAACCCATATCGTAGCAAGATAAAGTTAAATATATTTATGAAACTACCCGTTGTCTCTCGCTCAGCGAACGACCCCGCGGAGAAAGTGTACCCAAAATAGTCCGCAATAGTCACTTGAACTTACAATTAACAATAACAGTATTGCAATAGTTTTAGAGATAAAAGTCGCGACTCGGACCGAAAGCTCGAGGTATAGACCTCCCGAGTTAGGCCTTCAAGGCTGCCTTTGAGATCCGTCCGTCAAAGACGCCAGCGGATTGACCAGTTGAGCTTCGGTTGACGCGCTCCTCCGACTCCTCGGCCCGACTGCGCGTTCTTTGCTTTTATCTTTACAAAAGCATAATAAAATAAAGGCAGCCTATCCCTTATTGCCAAATTAAAAGGTTAACGCGCGCCTCGAGCTCTCGCCGTCGTTCGGCTTTATAAATGCATTATAATAAATTATACATAATAACAAACTCAGGAAACTGAAGCAGCCAGGCCGTGATACTATTTACTTATAGAACATGCTACTACTACTACTACTACTACTACTACTACTACTACTACTACTACTACTACTAATACTTAAACTAACTCAAAAAAATAGCAAAGAAAAACCGATGTGTGTGTATATATATATGTATGTATGTATGTATGTATGTATGTATGTATGTATGTATGTATGTATGTATGTATGTATGTATGTATGTATGTATGTATGTATGTATGTATGTATGTATGTATGTATGTATGTATGTATGTATGTATGTATGTATGTATGTATGTATGTATGTATGTATGTATGTATGTATGTATGTATGTATGTATGTATGTATGTATGTGTGTATGTATGCATGTATGTATGTATACACACATCGGTTTTACATATATAGATACAGTCAGAGCGCTGATCTGCGAGATCTGCGAAAATTCTATTTTTGTCTTTTATGTGTTAATTGTTAATTTGTTTCTTTGTTACAAGTTTTTTTATACTGCTGCAGGCAACAGTTGCTTGTATACAATAATTTCGAGATAATACGAACCACACCACAGCTACCTCCACGTCGTGTCAGTCTTCGTTTAATTATACACAAATATATTTTTTGTTTTTTCTTTTTGCGTGAATATAACCGTAAAGTATATGTAAAAATATAATCAACATTTAAAGGACGGAAGTAAACGTAAAAGGAATGGTAAAGAGAATAGTCGTTGTCGATTGATATAATGCTCTTGATAATCTAAATATTTTTTTTTTACGTATTTGGTCATATCTTAAATAACTGTATATGCTAGACGCATAGTTTTTACGCGTTATTAATGTTATTATTATGTTTATTGTAATAACAAAGATTTAAAATAACTTTTACAAAATGTATACATGCGCGAATTTGCTAAAAAAACAATTGCTTCCATTCACGAGAATAGCCTATAATCGGAAAATTGCCAGCGTACATTTGAGAGAGAGAGAGAGAGAGAGAGAGAGAGTGAGAGTGAGAG
Source organism: Chalcis sispes (assembly GCA_949987625.1). Lineage (NCBI taxonomy): Eukaryota > Metazoa > Arthropoda > Insecta > Hymenoptera > Chalcididae > Chalcis > Chalcis sispes. The sequence continues at coordinate 203,692 of OX465099.1, forward strand.
TGAGAGTGAGAGTGAGAGTGAGAGAGCGAGTGCGAAAGAGAGCCGAGCATTTTTTGTAGTCAGCTAAATAATCGCGCTAATTTGAAGAAAAAAAAATAAAAAATAATTTGATTTTACATATAGAATTGAAGAAGAACTGAAAATTTCACTGCCATAAATAAAATAATCGTTACTCGTGCTCGGCCATACTTAGTGTACTGATATTACTGCTAGTGCTGAATTCCAAAACTACAATGCAATATATAATGTACTTACAGTCGCTGTGTAATCATACACGGTCATTTTCACAAAGACGTAAAAACATCAATCTGCATTCGCGATATAATTGCGTGTACGAGTTCTCAAAAGTAAGAGAGAGAGAGAGAGAGAGAGAGAGAGAATTAAATTTTATGGAAAAATATAAATATGTTTGCGCGATATTCTTAATAAATATAATCAAGGAAGCGTTTTAATCATAAGATACAAGTAGATTTCTAATGATAAAAGATGATTAATTGTATAAAATAAAACCTTCCATTAAATCTGCTCAATCCCAATAACATATTGTAAATTAAATATCACAGGATAACAATCCGCTTTTGTGTTTGAATCGTGCACTTCAGTACATGTTACTATTATTATTGATGTTTTTTCTTTTTCTATTGTGCAATTTGAAAGACGCATGAAACCGCGCGGCTTTATATAATAACGCAAAATTTAAGTGCAAAATTTATTATTCGATTACTTACTCATGTTATTTCAAATAAACGTTTTATGGAATAACAAGTAAATTTAATTGTCAAATATTCTATAAAAAATTAATTTAGGAAAAAATTAGGTTATCTCTTAAGTGGTTGATGATATGAATTTGGAATACTAAAAAAAAAAAAAAAAAAAAAAAAAAAAAAAAAAAAAAAAAAAAAAAAAAAAAAAAAAAAATTTATATCAACGGTGAATCTTTGCCTTTGTGTGACTTAAATAAATAATAATAAAAAAAAAAAAGAAGAATTCAAAAGATGGAAAAAATGTAAAGAAATATGCGCAGTCAAGTTACTTAGATTCGTCGATATAATGAAGATATAAGGTGCTTCTAGATTGTTACATTTATCGCTGTCATTATTACTATTACTATTATTATTATTATTATTATTATTATTATTATTATTATTATTATTATTATTATTATTATCATTATTATTACTATTACTATTATCATCATCATCATCATCATCATCATCATCATCATTATCGCTCATTATTTTTGCGTCAATGTCACCGATGTTTTGTTTATATTTTTTTTTCTCATGTATTATTGGTTTCTTTTAATAATTTTTCTTTTCAATATTAATATCGGAAGGAAATTAATATTTTCATAGCATAAAAAACGTTAATACATCAGTTATTAATTCAAATCTTAATGTTTAAATAACCTTCATAAACTTGATTATTTCTGTCTTCCCTCTTTATTTTCCTAATTTTTGTAAATAAAGCCTATTTATCAATTATAAGTGCTCCCAGTTGATACGATTATCTAACGAAATATTCTACTGTACGTTTGTTTGTTTATTTTTTTATCAGACTTCGCGCACGTACTATACCAATTACTTACCTTTTAATTTTGCCAATCTTAGCGTGTAAGCTATTCAACTTGCCAATGCGATTAAATAAATGTCTTGGAAAGCGTCGAATTATTATGTTTTTTATTTATTTTTTACCTTATTTATTTCCCTTTAATTTTATTTTCTTATGTTTTAATTTGCACTCATGTTTTCATGGTACTAATATTGTATTTAATTATTATGAAATACTTAATCATCTTAAGTTAAAAGAATTCTCACAAAAAAAAAAAAAAAAAAAAAGTATATCAATACGAATTATCAATATTAATAATACATGAATGAAAAATTAAAATTAGCCGGTGAATGTGATAAAATTCAACCATATTTAATACTTTTTCTTTAAGGGGGGAGGGGGAGGGGGGGGGGGGGGTAAAGTTTGTTTGTTAAAAAAAAGGGGGATTTTCAATAATTTTTTTATAACATATTGTTATTATAGATTTATTTTGAAAATTAGTATGTTATAATACAACATTTCAAGAAAATTAAGAAAAATTTTGGTAGAAAAATATAAAGAAATAACGGATTTATTGCAGTTCACCGCTGGTGCCTGGAAAACATTTTTCTTTGCGGTGACCGCGATTTCTCAGTACTGGATTATCTAAAATCAAAAAAACGAATTGTTTTGATTAGTTAATTAGTTTCTCTCTTAATTGACGCTGAGTTTTTTTTATTTCATCCATTTTTAAAATTTTTGCATCATTTTAAAGTTGAAATGTTGATTTTTTGACAATAAAATCGACCTATTTGGTATTGTAAGATTGACACTAATTGAAAAATTGAAAAACACTCGACGCCACTTGATAGTTATTTGTATGTAGAATATGTGTACAAATTTTTAAAACGATCGGTTCAGTAGTTTTTTCGGGATGGTGGTCACCGACTTTAAAAATTACATGTTTGGGAAAATCGATTTAAAGTTTCTTATACTCACAAATCGAGCATGAGGGCCGGTCGCTTGAAACGCTGTATCTTCATTATTTTTGCTCCGATTTACTTGAAATTTTGACACAATACTCTCGACATGTTGTGCATTCAGAAAAAAATAAATAAATAAATAAAAAAAAAATGCAAAATAAAAAATTTTAAAACCTTACCCTCCCCTTAAACAAAATTTATAAATTTTTTGAAAAATTTCAATTTCTTTGGTGCAAAATTGAAATTGTCAACAAGTTGTAATACAAAATAATTATTTGATGAGACTTTATTATTATTAATCTATACTATTTAAATTAAAATAAATAAATAAAACATGATGGTATACGAATATTAAAATATTGAAATGAAATAATGTTAATAACGAACATTTTTTGTATTGATATCGTCTATATTAAACGTTTTGTTTTTATTACCGGAATATTAAAGTATCCAAATATAATAAAATGTTCTTAAAATAATAATAAGAAATACTGGTATACGATAAAAACTATATATATATTTACACACAACAAAGAAACATAGTTTATTGTTTTCAATAAACAAAGCAGAATTTGATCGGTTGATGGTTTAAAAAATTTGATATCTAAAAGCTAACAAATAAAAACTGAAATAGCTACAATCGTCTGCAAGTTAGGAGCTCGTGTGTTGCGGGTCTTGTGCCTTCTTACGGCCTGTTTGCGCGTATCAATTATGCGCATACAATCTTCACTCGCGACTTAGCAAAATATATGGAACATAGAAAAATAGTCGCTGCAAAACTTAAACATTTTTAATGTCAAGATACATGATGCATTAGATGAAAAAGTAGTGTCTTATACATCACCATGGGTGGGAATTAAAAAATGCTAAGTAACGTTCTATTTGATTTATAATAAATTGACAAGTTTAAAGTGAACGATTTTACATCAGGCAGTCACAGTTCCTATTTATTATAATTATATCAACTAGACTATAATGCACGTTTATTTTGTGCGATAAAAATGTTGAAGAGTAAGAAAAATTATAATATATATATATATATAAACATTAAAAAATAAAAAAAAAAAGGGAAAAATATTAAGATAGTTCAATTATTTATAGCATATTTATCTAAATCATGTGATTGTATGATTATGTGCAAGTGAAACTTATAGGCGTAAAGTAATCATGTAAAATGATTAAAAGAAAATAAAACTAAAAAATTTGACTAATAAAAGTATGTAAAATAATTCAATAATGTACCACATTTTATCAACAAATTTATCAATTTCATAGTTGTTAAAAATCGTAAGAGAAAAATTCAGCGTATATTCTCAAAAAATTTAATCGTATATTCTCTCTATACCGAATTTCTGATGAATTGTCCGGTGTATAATGTTGTTATAAATTGATTTCTTCGTTTTGTAGAATTTCCATTTGTATATAGAATTATTACTAATGTAGGAAATTATCATCAATAAAAGAATTAAGTATATATCCATAAAGAAAAAGTCGTGTTACTCTTACCTAAATATATATATATATATATATATATATATATATATTATATATAAATTTATAAAAACTTTAATATTTGTATCGCGTAAACATTATAAGTGCGAAAATCTTTTGATTTACAAAGTTCCCAAAAAATTATTTTAATTATATGATGATATTCTACTAAAAATCTGAAATTACATATTTTTTAATGAAATCTAAAAAACTTAATAAAAGTGTCAATTTGCAATATAATGATTGTTTCATAAGTATTTTTTTTTACATTTGTTGTAAAGCAACAAAAAAAATTTGTAAGATAATAAGTCTACAATTGAAATACTGATGATCGTTATCTTTTACGTTTGTGATAGGTGGCGCTAATGTTCGTGGACGTATTTCTTTATATTGGTAAACATCCCGCTGAAAATATATATTTGTCAATATTAAAATGCATCATAATTTAAAGCATTAATTTAAAAGTACATTAAATCTCTAAAGAATTATTTTGGCAACCAATTAAAAAGATTTTTTTTTTTAAAATGTATAAATACAACAAGTAAAAATATTTCATTTTACTTATATATAAGAATTATTTTTTCTCACATATTGTATCGTTTTATTATAAAATAAAGATAGTGTTAATAATTAGAATGGATGCAGATATTTTGAAAATTATTATTAGCAGTAGTGATATTTCAATACAATCAGAGTCGAAAAATCAATGGCAATTTGTAATAAATCATGAACATCAATTTCCACCTACAAAAGAAATTTTAATTCATGGATTGTCCAAAACATTTACAAAACTATTAATGTATAAGATATCTCAAGAAGCTTATCAACGATATTCTGTTAGGCTCAATATTATTGTTTGTATAATATATAAATAAAATTAAAATTTTTTGAATATCAAAAACTTTAAGTTTTTAATCTTTTTACTTTATTTTCAGGATACTTTGAGGGACTGGAGTCGAGTTAAAGGCGACATAGGAAATCTTCCAATTTTTCAAGACAGCGAGCAATCTTGTAATTTTTTGACTTTTCTTTTAAATAAATATCTAACAGAAGATATTTTAAATAACTATGATAACAATGATGATCTTATATGGATAGCTGAAATATTGCTCAACACAGTAATAAAAAAATCATTGATGAAGTGTTTTGAGAAAGTTATTGAAAAAATGATTAGTTTAGATCAAACTCAGAATAGTGAAAAATTTTTACAATATGTTATTAGCATAAGTGATGATAAACTAAAATTGAAATCAAATTTAATAGAAAAAATATATACAAGACAAAAATCTCTTTTTATTGAAAAACCATTAAAAGATTGTTTTGTTACCTACTGTTCTGATCAAAGTAATCGTAGCTTAACTAAAATGAATTTTCTTTTTACTAAAATTGCAGAGAACCCTTCATTATTTCTCTTAGTCTCAAATCAACTAAAAGAAATATTTGTTATGACTAAATATGCACAAACAGCTCAAAATTTTATTCAAAATGTTTTAAAAAAGATAATAATGCATTGTCACAAATATAACAAAGATATATTAGATCTTTATCCTCTACATTTACAATTCTGCGTTGTACTTTTGAGAATAAAACCATATTATCATACCCAAAAATCTAAGGATTACACAATCAAGACACTAAAACAAATTTTTCTAATAAATCATAATGATGCATTAATATTATTATCTCATTTTCCAGATTGGTTACCGAGTTATCTAGAGTTTTTAATGACACTGAATAACTAACTGAAAAATCTGCAATACTGAATCTGAGTGAATCTTCAAATTGAAAAATAAATAGAAATATATGAATAGTTTTTATATACTTTGATCCATCAAAAGATATATAATTTTATTAAATCTAAAAGTGTCTAGTTGAAATACTAGCTAAAAACATAAGTGAAATAACAAGTTTATTTACTTTGCATTTTTTAAATTTTTTTTTGAATTTGATCCAAATATATTATGAATTTCATTTGATTTTCGAAATTATACAACTATTATGATCATATTATATTTACAATTTGATTAATAGTTGCATAATATTACTGGTAATTCAGTTGGATATTTTATTTAGTCTAGGAATTCTAGAAAATTTTCTAGACTAGAATTAGAATCTGGAATTCCAAACATTAACTAGAAAATTGTTTATAAATTGTAAATAAAAAAATTTCTAAAATTTAGCAAAACTTAGAAGTTTAAATAAAATAATATACATTTTTTAGAAGATATTTATAAAATTAAAAATTTTTTTTAACAATAAAAAATGATGTAATAGTAAAACGTTCTAAAAATTTTTTTTTAATCCTTAATGCTTTTATAAAAATATAAATTGTAATATAAAAATTCATCCAATAAAGTTACTTATTGAATAAATTAAATTTTATGGAATTTTCTAGTTCATAAAAATATATAATTAAACTAAATGCTTATTAAAGTGCTGTTCATTCAATATAAATGAGATTTAAGAACCTGATAAACTTAAACTTTGATAATTTTAGACGGTGATTATTTTCAACTCTGTACCAGTGGACGGGTCATCTGTAATGTTTATGGTAGAGGTACAAAAAATGGATAGTATATTTTTGGATTATGAGGATAAGGACAAGGGTTTTGAATCGATCTACATGAATGAAATCTGTTTGTTGAACTTTTCCAATTTTTTAATCTTGTAGTTTGTTGCTTCTTCTTCAATTTTTTGGATGCAGCGACGTTTTTTACTTTTTAAACCTATTGAATCCATGGCATTAATCCGTATTTCCGTTATATTATTTTATTCATTATTTTTAAATATATATATATATGTATATATTATTCATGTTACAATTTAAAATTAAAAGTTAAAATTGTTCAAAATTAAGATCAATTTTCAATTATTATAAATGGAAAGTTTTAAAAATTGATAAATTTAATCTTTATTAAACCATTTTAAATTAAAATAGTTATTAAAAATTTTATATTTCCTACTGTTATAACTAAAGTAATGAAGAAACCTTAATAAAAGAATAATAAGGTATCTGAGCGTAAAGTATGATCTGAACGAGCAACGTATTTTAAAGAAACAAAAAATATATACTACGATTTGGGGAAAAAATAGATGACACGTCAAAAATTGCTACTAAAGTTTACATAATGAAGTATATATATGAAAGCTGTGACTAAAAAATAAATGATCTATTTTGCAAGACGACTAACTGGAACGCGTTATGAAATAAAACAAATCTTTTAAATCTAAAAGAACCTTACGAAAACTTCTTAAAAATATTAGAAAAAAATGCGATAAAGCGTAATAAACCAGATAGATGTGTGTGTGTGTGTGTGTTGCGCGTGCGTTCGCGTATGTATTAATAACTAATGAATCAAGGACGCCGTAAAAAAAATATAATTGCTAATAAATTAACGGAAAAAGCTGGATGAAAATATAGACAGTAAAAATGTTATAAAATGAAATGCTCTGTTACCTTGTAAAATGTGTTACATTAAACATCGAGGCGATGATTTTTTCCAAATGCGAGCCTTGCTACTTGGCTTTTCATGTTTTCTTTTTGTTATCATAATTTTTTTTTTATTTTTTTTTTTTTATCTCTATTAACGAGCGAGCGTCAATTGCTTATTTATTTTCGAGTGGACATAATTTATTTTTTTATTTATTTTTTGTTATATCACCCACTCATTAATCATTCTGATTTTTTAATTTAACGACTTTTCGATTTTACAATTCTCGATGAATGTTTCATTTAATATATTCACATACACATACACCCCGCTCACGCTTACACGTATGCGTGTGAATATATATATATATATATATATATATATATATATATATATACGATTTTAAGTTTTTTTTTCATGTATAAATGGCATCTTGCTATATCTACCTATGATTTTTATCGGTGGGCGAAAGATGACATTCGTCCATTTCTACGCTGTTTAACTTTCTTTAGATTATTTAAATAAATCTTTTGTGCACACACACACACACACACACACACACACACACACACACACACACACACACACACACACACACACACACACACACACACACACACACACACACACACACAGTATTCTAAATGCTTACTAACTTAATGTTTTTTTTTGTACTGCTAATGTAATAATAAACATTGCCCAAAGTTTCATTTACATTCATATTTAGGATAAAGTTTGAAGGTTTTCAAATTCATTGATTTTTATTTATATATTACGATCGAAAGTTAAATTAAACAAAATATTAATTATTCAAAGCGATAAAATTCTAAGAAAAAAAATAAAGAAAGTAAAACAAATTCATTATATATTATTTATATAAATAACGTTGTAACCAGTAGAATTTAATGTAAAAAAATTGCGAGACTCGTTCCCAATAAAAAGAATATAAACGATTGAGTCAGGCAAATGATGATTTTTTTTATAGCTACTAGATTTAGAAACGCAGTAGCGGTCTTTCATCCACATTTAATTTAATTTTTATCGCATCTGTTCGATAATTTAAAATATTATGAATTATGGCTAATGTCTATCCGAAGAAATAATTGCAATTGCAAATTTCAACTTCAAAAGATTTGAATTTAGTTTTGTATTCATTACAATTTTTTAATTAATTATTTATTTTTTACTTCCGTTATCGTATGCTCAGTTTTTACTTGCTTCTTTTATCGATAAAAGTGACTCGATAATCATATAACAATAATATTATGCTGATATCGATATTCTCAAAAGTGATTAACGCTTAAGAATCGTTTATTGAAAACTTGAATGTCTAACACCAGCATCCGCAAGCCGCGATCGAGAAAGGCTATGAGAATCAAAAACAGAAAACTATTATATAAATAGACACAGGAAATATCAGTTATTTATTTTGTTTCATTTAATCATTTTATTAAATGAAAATAAGAAGAAAATCCCTTTTGACACCGTAGCTTCATCGAGCGCGGCGTTTAAACAGCTCAGATTTATATATATATATATATATATATATAGTTTTTTTCTTTTTTTTTTCATTTTCGAAAGAGATGAAATATTGTACACTTCCAGCATATTTGTGGGCAATGGATGCTCACACGCACACAGAAAAAAGAGGCACACGCACACGCGCAGACGCACTCTAATAGCAGAACGCATTGATTTTTTTCTTTTTTTTAATGTTTATTTTCTCGCTGTGATTCGCAGACGTTCAACGTTTATCTGCGATTAGCCGGTTCCAAAATTTTAGTTACCAGCTACTTAATTTCACTTATACATATATATATATATATATATATATATATATATATATCATAAACTTACATAATTTAGTTTATGTTTAAAAAGTAAACAAACAAAATTTTTATAAATAAATCAAAAAATTTACTTTCATCACCAAAAAAAAAAAAAAAAAAAAAAATAAATCGAATTTTTCAATATTAATAATAATAATAATAATAATAATAATAAAAACAATAATAATAATGATAATAATGATAATAATAATAATAATAATAATAATAAGAATAATAACAATAATAATAATAATGATAATGTAAGCAATAAAAAGGGAAAATGGAAAAGGTTTTTTTTTTAATTACAAGGTGAAAGCCCGACGACTTTGACATTTTTAAAATATCAACAATTGCTGAAATTGAAACTGCATTGCGATAATCGAATGTCACAACTGGTAATGTACTGGTAATAATGGGACTAACAGAGTAATAATTATAATAGTAATAATAATAATAATAATAATAATAATAATAATAATAATAATAATAATGATGATGATGATGATGATGATGATGATGATGATGATGATGATAATGATAATCGAGGATTTGGGGAGGTTAATTTCTACTTAACCCAATTTCTAACGGGGCACGGTTACTTCAAACAGTATTCATTTCGGTGTAACCGGGTTAGGTCGCCGGAATATAAATACTGCGGGTACGAGCGTGACGTCGCCGGGCACACATTTTGTGTGCCGACGATGGACCACAGACAGACTGTCACTTAGGACGAGAACGGGTAGCATCACGTCCGAAAATACAGTGGCGAGGATGCTGCAAGACGAGGATAGTTGGACGGCGATAGCTACCTTCGTCGAGACTGTGCTGAGGGGTAAAAAGGCGGATGGGTGCCTGGAATAGTTGATGGTGGGTAGCATGAGTCGGTGAGAGAATGTGAATGAAAGGATCGTATGAAAGAAATTACGAGACGGAGACAGGTTACAACGTAACACGAAACAGACTGACGAATAGACAGAATCTGCAGCGGCGAAGCAATACGAAAGTAGATCCACGCTGCAGGTTGGACAGAAGATGGATATTCCATCCGCGCATCATATGTCTACAGTTTTCCAACAGACATATGCTGGCGTATGGCGGGTTAGACGGTCCCCGGGGTTGCCAATGCCCTCGCCACGGATGTACCCGAGCAATCGAGTCCATCCGAGGCCAGAGCTGATGCGACTACGGAACCCGTCACACCGGTGGATCCCCCCGCGTCTACAGGTAGACAAAAGAGTCCTCACTGATGGTCTGGTTTAGGCAGATTGCCCGTTTTTTTACCACCGAGAAAAAAAAAAATATGATGAGGATGAGGATGAGGACAACGACGACGACGACGACGACGACGACGACGACGACGATGATGATGAAGATGATAGTAATCGCATTAATAATGTTAATTTTCAATAACGATATAATCGTAATTAATATATAATCGTAATTAATATATAATCTTAATAATCGCAGCATCAAGGCGACTCTCGTACAAAAACGATAGAAATTTTCTTTATGTGCAATAAAGGAGAAAACATTTTTTTTATATTTCTATAATTTTTATTTAAAAATTAGCTTTTCTTAATTTGGCTTTATTCTCAAGTTTCGATTTATAAAGGTGTACGAGTTACGATAAACTCAAAAATTTCAATCGCAACTGCGCGAGAATATCGCCGGAGATGTGATTTATTATTTAGCAGTGATCGCAATAACAGCAATGATTATCCCATTGTCAATCACGAGCATAGGTCGACTAATTGTGAAACAATCTTGTTCACTCAGTTTTCACTTCTAGACGTAAAATCGCAATTTATCAGCAACGGCCGACCATCAACCGTCATGCAACGATGTAAAACAGCAAACAAAACACCAAACTATTTCTAACAACCAGCTCTCTTACACAATTCTGTATTTTCTTTTGTGTTTTATTCTTTTTTTTATTTTATTTATTTATTTTATTTTATTTTATTTTATTTTATTATTATTATTATTTTTTTTTTTTTTTTGTCATCCTTGCACTTTTTTCGGTCGTATATCATTTAAAAAGGTTTTTAAAGCATTTTCTTTATCCGTCATCTATCTTCCTACGTCCGAAAGAAGAGACCCAGAAGAAGCGCTTACCAATTTTCGCGCCATTTGCTGTTTCTTTCTTTAACCTCCCCCTTCCTCACCATTATTCAATATAAGCGTGAAAAGAATATTAATCGAGTGGACCGATTATGACAAAGGATAAAACTATGAATTAATTTTTTCAATGTTTGTTGCTTGCTCCTTTCTTCATTCACGCAGTACAGTGGCGTGTATGCCTACATCAAATTTGGAATGTCAATTCTTCTGGGTCCCGCCAGACATTGGCATTTCGTTACAATTATACAGTTATATAGATTCTATATAAATACCTAATATGCCTTCGTATAATACATACCTAATATGCAATTGTGTTAGAAGTCGGCCGCTTCGACCTCAAAACGTAACTTAAATTAGGTACGCAACTTCCGTATTATGTTCGTATGTAAGTGTCGATGTAACGAATGATCGTGTATTCATGAGTGCGAGTGCGCGCGCGCGTGTGTGTGAGCGCGCGCGCACGCAGTATGTATATAGGGGTGTGTGTATTTTGTAAGTGTCTTTGTCCTTTACAAGTATTGATTTTATCATCTTTATCGTGTTAATGTATTTACACACGGTATACATAGACGATATATAAGATTGTATATATACAGTGTATGCACGTGTGTGTACGTGTAGTTTTTCTGCCTGCAGTGTTCCACGGGGCGCAACATAATTAACGTTATATAATGTAAATATCATATAGATTCGTATGGGTCTAGCATCTCATCATTTTTCCCTATGTTTATATATTATTTCATTATTATTATTATTAAATAGAGACGTCGTTTTTTCAGTTTTGCAAACGAATGTACGGTGTCACAGTGTACAGGACCGATCAACAGTCGCTTAGGAAAGGGACGAGAGCCACCCTTTTGTCAGCAGCCACCCGTCAAAAAACCAAGGACGTTCACACTTGAAAGCTTGTGAACGTGTTTCATAAAAAGCCTCAAAGGCTCATCATTTTACAATATAATTTTCTTCCTTATAATAAAAACAATTAATATTAATTTATTATTATTATTTTTATTTTTTTTTTTTTATTTTAATTTTTTTATTATTTTTTTTATTTTTATTTCTCACGTCGAGAGCGTTGTAGCAATTCTTTTTTGCTAGTTAGATATCAAAGAGCGAAGAGCGAAGCTGGAAGGGTCGATGCTCGGCTCTGTTCCAGGGCGATGCGATCGTTATAATAACAACTATTTATCCATAAAATCTAAACGATCAAATTCAATTATAACGTAACTTTCACTACAGTCCATTTCCCATTTAAGGAATCTCTCGATTGGACAAAATGCATTAAAGAGCGAAGAGTTTTGAAGGAAAAAAAAAAAAAAAAAAAAAAAAAAAAAAAAAAAAAAATAATAATAATAATAATAATAATCATTATATAATTAAAGAGTGCTTAACTATAAAATTTCATAAAAGAATTGAATCTAAAATAAGCTAATGGCTTCATAATGTATGTACGTATGTATTTCCAATTGTCTATCGAATTCGACAAATAATGAGGAAATGAACGGTAGGGCTTATAACGTTAATCGATGGCAACTCGTATCCGTCTTGGATTTCATTTATTTTAATCGCACGGACGCATCCTCAAAAGATCTGTAATTCATCGATAAAAAGAAAATTTCTCCCAACTCGTCTCGTCGTCATTTTAATAATATATATACACACACATATATATATAGTATACGCATGTACATACAGGTATCGAAGCATGTATGCGCACGCACACTCAAGACAAGAAATCACTAGGTCGTTCGAGTCCTTTCAAAGGTGCTCGAGCGGCCGTTTTAAAGGGCAGCAGGAAATTAGATTTTTTTTTGTTCACACACTTAGCAGCTCTTGGCGCTTCTGCTTTGCAGAAAGATCACGGCCACGACGACGGAGGAGTAGTAGAAGAAGAAGAAGACGAAGATGGATGTCTCGACTTTCGATGATTCTCTGACAGACGCTTCATTTAGTTTTTAGTTCGCTCTTTTTAGATACGCATAACGATTCGAATGAACAAGTTACATTACAAGATGTAAATTTCCAAAGTTCGAGTTAAGTTAAAGCCTTTTTCACTTGATCAGAGGAGAGTCTAGGTTCGGATTGGGATTAGGCTGCTGCTGCTGCGAGACACCAGATGGCGAGGACACCTGTGCCACCCCCTGGCCCTTGCTGTCGTTGCCAAGAACGTTGCTGGGGCCGCCCGATGAGCCGCCAATTCCACTCATACCGCTCATGCCGGTGCTCATACCACCTGCAAGGCCGCTTCCGCCCTCTTTCATTTTTTCACAGTAATCGGCAAACACATCGCGGAACTTTGCCCAAGACTTCTCTGGCACAGTAATAGCCGTCCTAAAGTTGGTCTTGACCTAAAAAATTATTCCAATTATTCAGTTTGTCTTTCTTACTTACTCTTATCGTTAATTTTTTTAGCATTTAAAAATCATTAGGCTTTTAAAAAAAAAGATTAATCTTATAATAACTATATAAATATATGTATGTTTATATATAGGAAACATATAAAATATATTGTACAATTATTTGAATTGAAACGAAATCATTTGAATTGAGTTAAAATTATTTTATAAAAAAGTTTTGTTTTTCAAAAATTGCTGCGCGGTAAAAAGTTATTAAATTTTTACATTTCATGCCTAAGTAACGATAATTTTAACAATAAAAACTATCCTTTATCAAAATTTGTTAATGATTAATTAGATTATAAATTTTTTTGTCGATCAATATTCGCTTGAAAAATTTGTATTTATTAAATAATTCTACAGTGAGCTTTTATAGCAAACACTGATACTTTCTTTGTAAGTAGATGCATTAAATTTATTGAAAGTATTAATAGACATAAATGAAATTAAGTAAATAATGAAGCTCTTACAAGTATGTGAGAAAAATAATGAAAAAATGATTTATTATACACTCACCTCAGAAATTCTCATATATATTCCGCGATTATTCTGACCAATATCAAAATAAAAATTTTTATTGTCGACGCGCATAAAACGTCCATCGGGCAGATCACCCTTAAAACCACCATCATCTGTTCCGAAATCTTCGAGCAAGTCTGTCAGCGCGTCGCGAAATTCAATCATACCCTGGGCTGGTATCGCAATTTGCGTTCTCGGGCCTCCACGCGTTATCGTCTGAGATACCTAAAATATGTGCGCACGCAATTAAATCTATAAATTTTAAGTTTGAAAAAGAAAATTTAAAAAAAAACACGACAAATGCACTCCACGGAATTACACGAGTGAATGCATTAAAAAATTGTACCACACAAATTATAAAAATTATAATCTATTTAAAGTACGATAAAAAAAAGACGTTATATATTTGCTGATCGATACATATATAAGGAGACTCACCCGTAAGAATCGACCACGAGAATTTTCTTTCAGGTCCAGATAGTATCGTCTATTATCTTTCACCATCATTTCTGATTTTAGTTTTCCATCATCTGGTACGTTCTCCGGATTTGGAGGTCCTGTTATTTAATAAACATATAAGATATATAATTTAAAAAAGCAGTTGTGGATATAAAATAGTAATATTTTTACTTTAAATAATAAAATAGTTTCAAAATAAAGATATGGAAAAGTTTAAATTACTTGTCAAATTATTACCCACTTGGACTATTATTGTCAGACTTATTTATTTATTTATTTAGTTTCAATCAGAAACATAAAAGCAAGATAAATATTAAATTTCTGCGAAACACTGACTCGTGCGGTTCGCGATAAGCGACGCGTATGTTTAAAACGCGTCGTGTCTTTCCCGAAAAAAAAAATAAATATAACAACTTTGGATGTGCGTTTTACCTGCGCACGTAACGATATTGATCGATTAAAGTAAACTTGGTACGTAAGAAGTTGTCATTTTTCTAAAAATATTCTTTCATTATATGTATATTTACCTAAAGATGCGTAGTAGTCGCTAAATGTCGAAAGATAGCCCCGAAACTCTGACGCTGTACTAAGTGCCAGAAAAATTTGGCTTCTTCTTCCATCGGCTCCGATCTGAAATACAAACAAAAGCCTTTTTTTAATGCCCTATCAATTTTAAAAAAGCGCTTTTACCGTGTAACAACATAATACAATAATACCTCGGCAACTTTAATAAACCTTCCACGCCTATTTTGCTTCACGTCCAGGTAGAATCTTTTACTCTGGATCTGCAACATTTTCGTTGCCAACTCCTGTTCTCCCTGCTGCCCTTGCTGGCCTGTACAATGCAAAAAAAATTTTAATTTTTTAACGATATTACGGCTGTAAGTTTACGTTACATTACGCAATATTATTACAAATGTATATTGAGATTAAAAATAACTTTACAATTTTACTGATTAAAAATTTGATTTCACTTTGATACTTTATAATACTTGAAAATTTAAATATTTTATTTGATTTGAAATAAAAGCTATTAGTCATTTAAAGATGTTCTATTTAATAAGTCTACGCGCATTGTAATATACGTCATTGAAACGAAGACGCATCAGATGTTCAAATTAATTGTTAAAAACTAATTTAATCTTACACTGCGAAATCAGTCCATTTTTTATGGATAGCTTCAACGAATTATACAAGAGAAGTTTTTATGCATCGATTAAATACTTTTTAAAATAACTTTAAATTACAACTTTAAGTAACAAATGAAATAATTGCAATTAATTAATCAAAATACAATAAAAAACAAACTTTTTTATATTTTTGATAAAATAAACAGCCATTAATGAATATTAAAGAGTTTAAACTATTATCAATAATAATATGTTTATTTATTTTTAGTTTATAACGATAAAATAAAATTTTTAAATTAATTAATTAATAAATTTAAACTGTATGTGTGTGCGCGCGCGCACGCACAAACTTTAATAGCTCTGAAATCAATTATATCGAATAGTTTGATTGTACGAAGCAGATACATAAACAAATAATAAGCACTACTGAGTTATTATACAAGTATTTAAATAAATAATATCGAAATTTAATGTAAAGTAAAAAATAAAGGAACAACATTTGCATTCCCAATAATTCTTTTAATAGAACTTTACCAAAAGATTCGGAAAGAAGAAAGAAAATACGCTGCCTGTTTCACTGGGTCAACCTGTACGATCGAGCGGCCCTAATTCGACGCCAGGAGCGGCTCAAGATCATTTCATGCCAATCAACGCAAATTTAACTCGAAGATGTTCTTTTTAAACAATTTTCATACTCAACGTTTTTCAAAAAATTTACATATTTAATTATTACGCAACGATAAAGAATTTGAATTTTAAACAAATGAGGTCTCATCATTAACGTCATAATTATTAAAATTAAATGCGTTAATTTAATAAAATATAACGATGCATAAAAATTACAAGTTATCTTAATAATTTATTTTATTTTTTATTTTCTATTAAATCCAAATATATATGTTGAAAAATAAATTTTCCTAAAGAACAGTGATTCCCTATAGTATTATCAACTAATCTTTTTTTCCCCGTTTCCAAACAGTTTAAACAATTACCAAAACCATTGCCCTTTTTAAAGAATTTGTATTAATCTTAAACATTTTATTACAATTTTTTTTTTTTTTTTAAATAGTTTCAAGCGTACTTCATTCAAGAACAACCTATTGAGATTATAGGTTACGAGAAAATTGGAGCAACTAAGCTGAAATAACACGAAATGCCAGGATCGTTATAATAAATAAAAAATAAAACGACTGATTGACCAGAAACTTGAAAGGGAGACATTTCGTGACGGGTTGTAAAAAGGGAGCGAGAAGGAGTGAAAAGAAGGAGAAGAAAGCGAGCGAGCGAGCGAGAGAGACTCAGAAGCAGAGCAATGTTGCTCGAGCCCTCTCGTCGATCAATAACAGCTGCACCAAAGGGGTCAAAGACCCGTTTACGCAACGCACACACACACGCGCGCGCAGCCAATTGTTTTCGTAGAGTTCATACATTTATCCTTTTCTACTCTTGGCATAATAAACGAGCGCACACGCTCCTGACATCCGCAGCTCCCTAGCTGCGCCATTGCCTCTCTCTCTCTCTCTCTCTCTCTCTCTCTCTCACTCTCTCTCTCTCTCTCACACTTTTATTTCTCGAAAAGCGCTCGTCGCGCCTATGTTAATCTTCGACGCGAACCGCGGCGCTCTATGTGCCCAAAATAAAGAAAAAAGCTGCTAATGCCAGCGGCAGTAATGGATACACCAAAGACGACGAGCATAATGCGAATGCACGGTGCGAGGGGAGACAAGCCAGGGAGAGAAAAGAAGACACACTGTGTCAAGGACACCGAGGGAGCTAAGAACGAGATGGAAAGAATCTCGAAGAGCTGTTCCTTTCGAGGACCGATACGAGCGTTTGTTTAATTGTTAGCTCTCTCTCCCTTTGAGCTTCGGAGCCCCGTCTTTGGTGCACTTACTGTTCGACTGTTGCACATCGGTTTCCGGGGGAGAAACCGCGGCGCGGACACCCAGGGAAGCGCTCTTGAAAACTCCAGCGACCTCGTCGGCGCCGTCGCTGCCGCGGCGGATCCGAGAACCCGTATAACTGTGCATCTCTCGGCGAGCTCACGACTTTCGGCTGTACCGCTTCACCGATCTCCTCGAGCACCCGGGCTTACCGACCCTCTCCTCCTCGTCCACATCAGGAGGAGCCGAGGCTCGGCTGGAAGCGCCCCTCCAGAGGCTGCTGGGCCAAAGAGGCCTCTCCACAAACTACGGCTCGCGACATCTTACGAGAAATACGGGGGGTCGCGAATAGCTACGAGTTCAGAATGGCTGGCTCGCGTCGCGAAGACGGCGCTGGCAACGGTGCATAACTCGAGCGAGTCCGAGTCGCAACTGCCCGAGAGTGCGGAACGCCTAGAGCGGAAGTGCTGCCCGTACGAGTAGGAGGGAGCATCGACGAGTGCATTGATCTCTCTCTCTCTCTCTCTCTCTCACTCTCCGTGCGTTATAGGTGTATGCGCGCGGCCTCGCACCAGTCACTCGCGGCGGCGGCGACCTACCTCGACTCGCGCTATTCTCGCTTTTCTCTTCTCCTTCTCTTCCCTCTCGCGATCTTATCTTCGCGGCGGTGGCGGTGGCGACGACGTCGACGTGCATCCGTGGCGTTACGCGGCTTATTCTTCGCTGGTAAAGCGCCTCGTCCGCTCAAACGCGGGGGTGTTTGACGATGCCTTCTACCGCGAACGAAATAAAGACGAAGAAGTACGCGGATGACGTAGCGTACCCGCTAGATGACCGGCCAGCAGGAGATTGTAGAAGAACGTCTCTTACCAATAGTATGGCATAGATACTTGCGAAACAACGACATTGATGAATCAGCCGAGCGCATATTAATCCGGTTCAAATTCTCAGTACGGAATATGATACTGGCAGCCTCGTCTTATTCGCCGAAAAACGTTTTCTACGGAATTTCTATGAAAAACTTTCGAATCTCGGTGCTTTGCGTGCACTGCTTTTTCGATTTTTCTTTGTTTCTTTTTTCTTTTTTGATAATGCGACATTTTTTTATTTCCACATAAAGAAACTAATAAGTGCATTCGTTTAAAATTTGTAAATAATTTTAAAGTACAACTTAAATTTTATAAATAGAAATTGAATTAAATTTGTATTATTAGATTATGCATAACCTGCACTGTAATTAGATTGGGAATCTGTTTTTAATTAAAATATCTTTTTAAATTGAAAAAAAAAGTAAATTATCCTTGAAAATTCAAACTTTAATAGACTATTTCTTACAAGGACTATAACTCGCAATAGCTTCTTTAAATAAAATTTCTTACAATGTTTATTTATTATTCTAAACTTATGTAAATCTAACATAATTTTGAAAGTCTACAAATAATAATTTAACATACCCATTGAATAAACGCTTAATTTTTTTAAATTTATGAAATTGAATTACTTTCTTCTTTATTTTAATTAATTAAATGAAATATAATTTTTTTTTAAATTCAAATATTTTTTAATGAAAATATTCATGCTTACTATACAATATTCCAAATGATTTTAACAATAAAATATTCAACATGACCTATTGGAATAAACTGAGTTATCATAAACTTTGTCATTATGATTATTGTTTTATCACTATCTATGCGAGAGCTCCTAATTACAAATGAATGAATAAAATATTAGTGAACTAAAAAAAATTAGATTAAATGTAGCATAAGCAATATTAAATGTAAATAGAAAAGTAATATTTTTAATCAATTTTTTTTCATATAAAATAATCTTTTGCCAAAAAGTTTTTTTTTTTTTGATTTAATCAAATATTTCTTGATATTATAAAAAAATACCTTCTGGGTGCCAATATTGTATTTTTCCCATTGTATCACTCCATCCATATATTGATGTTTTTTGTAAATCAATAGAACATTCAATAGATTTGCTAGATTCATAAGGTAGCGCCATGAAAATTTGATCTTTAGTCACTGTAGCACAATTACATTCACTGCTAACCTTTGGAATTTTTAAGCAAGAATATTTTGTTATTTAATTAAATAACTTGTTCAATAATAAGCAGCATGTTGAGTCAACTCAAGATTTCCATTTAATATCACAAAACACAAATCATTATAAAAAATTTTTAAGATTGCACATAAATATTTATTACTTATCCGAAAATAAGGAAAATTTATCGTTTCCTAAATTATACAATTATTTGATAAGAAATAATAACCTGTATGCAATTATTATAGATTATACAAATTGAAGATTTCATAAGTTTAAACTTTAATAAATTATGATCAGATGCATCACTAAAATTAACCAATTATATGGAGAATTTTAATAATTATGTAAACGAGTCATATAGATCTACAAATATAAGAATGTTTACAAAAGACTGATCGACGTTGAATAATAAACATTATACTGTTATTCAAGAAATTTTTAATTAATTACTTTTCATTTTATCTAATTGATTATTCACAAAAATCACAGTATATATAGTCATTGCTAAAATAAATACTTCAATAATTATTAAAAGAGCTGTTACAGTTTGGAAATTGAATGTTTTCTAAGGACTTGCACAGAGTTCAGATGTTAAATTGGTAAATTAATTTCAATGTTATTTTCATAAGCTCAGAAGCTATAGGTTTCCAGATAAACTTTCCATATTTCTTTTAAAGTAAGAGATTGCACTAATGAGAAAAAATTCGACTCATCGCGGCTCTTCATAATTAAGAAAGAGTTAATAGTCAATGCAAAATCCCGAACTCACACTATACCTCACCATTGAAAAGTCACGATGCGGAAGTGGCACTAACAATCTTTACACACCGGCTGTGAGTTTCGGCCGTGCACAATACACAATATGACGAAAAAGCCGGCTTTCTCGCCTCGAGGAGCCTCCTCCGCCGAGTCGTGGAGTCAGCGCGGCGCGATGACACATCGGGTTTCGTACGGAAGGGAAAGACGAACGTGCTGAGAACCGAAATGAGAGAAGAGGAGGGGCAGCGTGGAATAAATCACGCGCCGTAGTCGTCGTCGTCAAGTAAGTGAAATCGGCAGCGGCGATGGCGACGATGACGTGCCGGTCATTCATGGAGCTCGGCGTCATGCAGGAAGAATGCGCGCATATCATGGTGCTCGCGACGAGAGAGGACGATCGCCAACGACGGCAGTGGCAGTGGCAGTGGCGGTGGCAGTGGCAGCAGCAGCGGCACCAGCAGTCGAACTTAGCGGTTGAGCAGAGAGCAGCCAGCGCCACGTGACACGAGAGCACCACGTGATCGGCTTTACTCCCCTCCGCGAAAGGCGCACAGCGCAGCGACTGCTGACGTCACGGACAGCTGACTACTCGCCTCTTTCTTTCTCCCTCCGTCTTTCATATTCGTACAATCGCATGCTCGCACTCTTGAGAGCTATCATTTTCTCATTCCGCCTCTCGCCCTTCCCGCTCTTCTTTTTAGTTTCTTCTTGCCTTGCCTCCATTTTTACACCCTCCATCAAGATTTTTCGACTTTTTTCTATTTTCCTCCTCTTTTTCTTATCTTTTATACTTCTATCCTCACTTAGATCGGGTTACTCTTTCTGTTACACCTATTAATATACAAAGCGAGCTTTGATCGCTACTTCGAATAATTACATCGCATTTCTTCTTCTGTATTTAAAATTCCTAACATTTTTAAAATTGGAGCGAGTTTTCATATTCAATGAAAAAAAATGGTTTCATCATTATGTCGCTATAGTGCGAACAATGCGAGAAAAATTTAACCTAACCATGTCAAGCAATTCTCTTGAGCCGGACTCAAACGAGCCTGTTACTAGGCGCCGAATTCAAACAAGAAAAACTAGTTTCATTAAAAGATGGATTAAAATCTTGCTCTTATTCGAGGAGAGCCAAACATACCGTACGAATATTCACTTTACTTTTATATGTGAATTCAAATTTTTCATTTACACTCACCAGAATCAAAATCAGCAACAACGGTGTCCATGCCTCCGGAATTTCCATACTCTGGAAAAATAAAATATATACCCGTTAAAACAGAAGGCAAACGCACTATTAGTAATTCTTACTGTTATTCATTTTTTTTTTTTTTTTTAATTCCCTTCATAATTGACCGAAAACATTGAGCGAAAATAATAGTATGATTAAGAAATTGCAAAGCTCTTTAATGTTTAAGAGAAAGCTAAAATCTCACGCATCGGCTCGCTAACGAATAAGAGGAAGAAGCAACCTATATAGCTTGCGCGTATAGTCGTGTTTCGAGGCCAAGAGTCTCAGGCTCCTACTCTTCGAACCTACTACATATACACTTTTCGCTCGCGGGGCCGAGGGGATGAATCGTGGCACGTGTGCGTGCAAATTTCGTACGAGCTAAGATTTGAATTTTTTTCTTCACGAATACGCGCACATCTATTATCCATACGTTGTGTCAAGATTGTTAAACATTGGCAGACGTGTTAAGTGTGCCTGTAAAGCCATCTCAATTCTCCCCTTATCCTCTTCTACTCTTCAACTTTCTCACTCTTTCTCGGTTGCTCTCGATTTTGCGTTGTCCGAAGCGCACGCAGTCAAAAGTAGGAGGAGGTAAAAGCAAGAATAGAAAGCGATGGATATATAAATGATAACCGAGCCAGCTAGAAGCAGACAAAAGTTACATCACACGTGTAGCTTATCGACTGAAGAAGATAAATAAACAGTGGTTTGCGACTTAACAAGTTCATCGTTGGAAAGGCTACCGTCACTGCTTGCGAGGCTTACATCAACGTCGTGCGCGGCGCTTTCAGATTTGATAAAACTTAATAAAGGTTACGTTGATTGATGACAGCTGCTGTAAAGCCAAAGACACCATCCGATGTCTCGCTCGTAAAATAAAAGAGTAAAGCGACAGAGCGAAACAGAGGCAAGACAAAAAGGAGCACAACAATGGCTATAAAATAACTCTGCCAATCAAATTGATCACATTTCGTTGCTATTACTTATACTTCGAAATTTTTCTAAAGTATTCTATCATTGCCGGAATTGCGATTTTGCACTATACATATGTCTATAATTATGAAATATATCGATAAGCGAAGTAGAAAATAAATGAAATGGAAAAAAGACGACGAACAGCAGCGGCGACAGCGGTAGTGCGACACACGGCAACGTCGGAATTTGCAAATCCATCGCGCATGAGAAAGATAGAGATAGAAAGAGGTAGCGCGCGGCACAGCTACAGCTACAGCTCAGCTCGCGCACGCCTCCCAAGGTGGGGAGAGGGGGCAGAACAACTCGCAAGACGGGTAGTAACGCGGGTTGCTCTCTTCTTCCACTCTCGCTCACTCTTTCTCTCTCTTCGTCCCGTCGATCCCCGACTTTCCCCGTCTCTGTCGTTCGCGCACCGCACGTACCGACGGATACAGACCGGCCATCTTGGATCCCTGAGTTCCGTTGGCGAAAAACAGGGATTTTTCGTGAGCTGCCTGACAGAAGTCCGAGCGAAATGCCCGAAAGCTCGAAAGCCCAGCGCTTCCGCTGTCCCGTATCCTTAAACACCGGTCTCCCCAATCCTCCCGCAAGTCAAAAAAATCCACATACACACGAGCCTGACAACCGATTGCAATACCACACTCCCTTTAGACGACGGCCCTCTACAGCTCCGAATTTTTTTACCGAACACGTCATGGCTTCGAAGCCAACCGCCAAATGGTCAATGAAGTCGAACACCAGGACGATAGCAGTCGTCCAGTGCTCGCGGCTGTCGAGCACGACGTACATTATTTACCCGTGAAAAAGCAGACGCGAAACTTAAAGTTGGCACGAATGGGAGAAACTTGGCTCTATGTACTAGTTACTCACTCTGGGGCTGATCGTCGAGACTCTCGCGGTCGGACATGTCGTCGTCTTCTCGAGTGCTGCGGTGTTCGGGCTGCTGCTGCCTTTGACGTGGGCTCCTCCGTGCGAGCGCGCGCTTTCTCTCTTTCTCTCTCTCTCTCTCTCTCTCTCTTTCTCTCCCTCTCTCTCTCTTTCTCTTTCTCTCCCTCTTTCTCACTCTCTAGCCGTCTCTCTGTTCCTCTTCGGGTCCGATCGGCCCGCGCCCTGCCGCGTGCAGGAAGGAAAGCGTGCCGCTGCTCCGCGGTTGCTGTTATTCCACTAATCCGCTGTTTCTAGTACTGCCGTTACTGCCTAGAAAATAAGTTTGCATGAAGCGGATGGCGCTGGCCTGGTTGTAGTGGAGAAGAGCCGAGGACGATGGACGCGGGCCGCGCTACTGCTTAACACAAGAACACGTCGACGAGCGGCAGCGGCACCACTCTCGCGCACGTAACACAGCTCCAGTCTCTCAACCCGGCCGCGCCTTCAGCCTCGCCAGCTTCTCCACGACGTAGACGCTCTTCCTCGTCGGCCGACGACGACCGCCGCGACGACGACCAACTAACTACGGAACTTCACGCACACACGACCGAGCCCGCACGCTGTCTCTTTCTCTCTCTTTGGTGTTCTCCTTCCTTCTCTCTCTTTTCTTCACGCGTTCCCTCACTCTGCTCCTGCTCCGTCCTTCTGCTCCTTCATTCGTGATTCGCGCACCCGTGCAGCCGAGCCAACGGGAATCTCCGCTCCCTCCCTACCTGCACCTCTATCGCTGTTGCCTTCTCACACGGGCTTTCCTTCCTTCCTTGCCCCCGCAACGCATATACACTCGCGCGTTCTTCGCTGCTGTTTCACTCTCTCTCTCTCTCTCTTTCTTTTCTGGTGCGCCCCGTGCGTTACTCGTTGTTTCCTCTCTTTTAGTTCGTCTTCTCGCGGTGTAGCCACGGACTTGCTTTATAGAAGGACGGTACCACAAAGGGAATTGTAGGCGAAGAGGGCAGTCGTCGACGGTAAGGGGTTGTCGAAGCTCGTGCGCGCATATCGCTGCCGTATTATATCCGTAAATTCGACTAACGCGCGATAGACTGTTGGTATGTGGATCACGTGACGCGCGGGCTTTATAAAAACATGGTTGCAGATATTTGTCTTGACATAATAATCCTTGTAACTAAAATTTTTAATAATTCTTTTATTTTCAAGACGATTACTATATTATAAATAATTTAGAGTTATTTATTAATATTTAAGATGATCTTAATTATAGAATTAAAAAATGTGTTAATCACTATTTACTATCCATTGATGTTATTTAACTTTGTTGCATCTGTTTTATCTTTAAGCAATGTCTAAAATAATACTCTTAAGGATTTTTACTTTGATATTAATCAAACACAAATATACTTTGTTTTTCTTTACGTATTTGTTCTCTGCACAACGAAAATTTACAATCTAAGCTTCCCTGATTTTTCTACTTCTATATTCATCGTGTAACCTAAACAAGTTGTTCTTTTAGTATCAAGTTTTTGACTGCTGCTGATCAGTTAAAAAAAAAAAAAAAAAAACGAAAGAAAAGATGACACTTTTATGTGAATCAATAAAGTATTTTAGATAATAGGCGTAATTGCTAACATAAGGATTTTAAGATAATTTAAAAATGAGTTAAATTTTTTAATTTACAGTAGACAGCGCCACTAATCCACAAAGAAATCGTGACTGTACTTTTACTATTGTCAAAAACAGTCTTTCATGCCTTCCATTTATACAGGTAATCTGTAAATATACGTATATACAGGGTTGTCAAATTTCTCAATTTTTGGTGTCGAAGTTTGTCACATTTTGTAAAAAAAATGTAGTTCTTAAACTCGTCACTTACACCGCTCACATCTAGTTTAACAGCGTTCCGCATTACGCGCAGGCAATTTTTATTGCCGCGCAATATTCAAAGTAGATCGTGCTTTCATGTTATCTATTTAGCTACTTTTCCAATGCTTATGGCTAGTTAGAAGTAGCATTTTCTTTAGAATTTCTATTTTAATCATAATATCTTCAATTGTTCTTGAAGTGACAAATTTAAATATTAAAGCAATATTATTTAAAAAGCACTCATACTTACATTTTTAATGGAGAGTTTTTTTTAACACGATGGAGAATCTTGTCGATCACCGATAACCGATACTGAACTTCAGACCATGTCATAGTATGTCTTACGTGCAGTCCGAGTTAGTGTTAACGTGCCAAATATATATCTAGACAAGACTAAATAGCAATGGTATTTAACATGTTAACAAATAAAAATAAAATTGACTCCTTTTTTAAAATAAAAGCAAATTGCAATTATTGAACGATTATAAATAATCATTATCGTTAACATACAATAGAATATGAATGCATGACGCACTTATTACATATTTTTTTTTAAAAAATAAAAAATTTACAAGATGTGTAGGGAATTTAAAGACACATCTTTATAAAAGATGAATATAAATTTTTTCTCAAATATCTTACGGATCTCGTATAAATATTAATGTTAGAATTATCAATCGTTATTTCTTATTTGCAATATTATTATATTAGTTAAAAACGTGCGCGCGCGCGTGTGTGTGTGTGTGTGTGTATATAAGTCAAATAAATTTAGAGAAATTTCATAATATTATTCAAAAATATTAAAGGAAATTGTAGAAAAAAATGAATGCAACTACTTATATTGAATAATTGGTAGTATTAATGTTAAAAAGTATATCAGTTTATAAAAGTTTTAATTCATTTATTTAATTGTTTTATCAATTATCTATCAGATTATATTAAACTTTATTTGTCATCTCGTATCTAAGCCTTATTTGAGCAGGAAACAATAAGTAAAACAACAGATGTATAAATTTGAATTCTATTTACTTTTTAAAATATGATATAAGAGAGTTTTATTGACAATGAATTAAAAAATATTTCCAAGTATACATATACTGGGTAAATTTGATTTGATTTATAAATTTATTATTAAATGAACGAATAGAATTTGTGCAGACCTTTAAAAATATTTATATAATAAAAAAGGTATTTTGCAAATTACATTCTGAACTTTTTCGAATTGTTTTATTCATATTTTTTAAGCAAAACACAAAAGAATCAAAGTACAATTATACCTTACATTACAAGTACAGTTATACCTTACATTTTATTTTGTTACAGTAAGTTTTTCCATGAAATTGTACAGCAACATGATTTGTATTTAAACGTATCGTAATTGATGCATTCCTGTGTATGTATATATGCGTATATGTTTTTATCCTTTGATGCACATATTTACGCGCGACCATAATAATGAATAAATGTTTTTGTTTCTATCGCATCAGTAGACACGTCATTTTGTGTTCTAATAAAGGAATTGGTACTTCTTTTGTTCTTCTTAAATTCTCTTCTAAATTTTCATTTTTTCGAATTTACCCCTTTCCAAATGGTGACTGCATTTTTTATTTGACGTAACTTTCCACATTTGATTTTTATTAAAAAAACTTCGCACATTCAAATGGTTAGAAAAATGGCCGCCACAGAATAAGGCACACAATTGATGCAATGCGCACTTTGATAATAGCAATATATCAGACCTAGATATTATTAAAACATAAAGCACTTTGGATGAATAGATTTTAAATCGATTCATTGAGAAGTCTAGAGCAAAAGAACATTGATTCGGAATTCGGACAAAGGTTGAGAAAAAAGTGCGCCACTGCTGTATACTGACAATGATGAAGACATTTGGAGAAATTGATTGAAAATCCATGCATCTGGATGTATGACATAAAACGATGTATTATTCTTTTTTTTTGTTTTTTTAAAGTACAAGTCTACGGCCTTATTTACATACTTTATGAGGTATATGATGCAAGTTTCCTGCGCTATCGCTATTCCCTTTTCATTCTCTCTCTATCACTCCGCCTTTTTCCCTTTCTTTCCCCGTTCCAAAGCGTGAATTATATTGTAACAAGTGCATCTTTATTTATTTATTTATTAATTTTTTTTTTATTTATTTATTTTTTTCGCATATATGTATTATTTGTATGCATGAACTGCATAAGCATTTTTTAATTTAATATTTTTTTAAAAATCTTTGTACGTTTCGCAGTACAAATTCATGTTATAGATAAAGCTAATTCATACCTATGCATGCGTGAGTGTAGATTATATCTATTTTTCATCGTTTTGACACCCGGAACAATTATAATGATAGTAATAATGATTGTAACAATAGTAAAAACATCAACAACGAAGACAATAATAATAATAATAATAAAAATAATAATAATAATAATAATAATAATAATAATAATAATAATAATAATAATAATAATAATAATAATAATAATAATAATAATAATAATATTAATAATAATAATAATAATATTAATAATAATAATAATAGTAATAATAATAATAATAGTAATAATGATGATTATGATTATGATTATGATTATGATTATGATTATGATTATGATGATAATCTTTTACCGCACAAATTCTTTTATGAACAAGCTCTGATCTATTTACATTACTTGCTTACAGCACATTTAATGTCTACATTCAATATCTAAATTTATGATAGCTTTGTCTGCTTTTATTTATACTTAAATTTTCAAATTTATGAATCATTTTTCCTGTATCATATTTTCAAATTTTTCTTAATTGATGCGATTTTTTAACCTATTTAAAGTTATAAAATTGTTTCTAAATGGGTATTCTAATTTTTTAAAAATTTATTTTAAATGTTAATTTTATTCGCCAATCTAGTCAATATTTTTATTTTATTTAGCATAATCAATAATGATACTAAAATGTAAGTGACGCTTAATTATTACTTGCGCAAGCGCAATAACTTTTTTTTAATAAGTAAAATCTTAAAAAGCAGAAAAGCCTCTTTGACGTTTTTGAATTAACTAGAATGATCTCTTTGGTGTCTCATGTAAGTCAATATCAACGATAGCGCAGGCGCGTTTTTTCACGCTATAAGTTTTAAAACACGCGTTCCCTTGACAGTTTTACACAAAAACGTTACCTGAATTTTTCAATAAATTTCAAGATCTTTGTTTTTTTTTTTTTTGTTTTTTGTTTTTTTTTTGTTTTTTTTTTTGTTTTTTTTTTTTTTTTTAAGGATCGTACAAAATATGTTTTAATTACATATGACTTCAGTTCTAGCCTCGATCACATTTTCTATATATGGAACATCGATAACAAGAACGATAACAATTACAACAATTCACCGTAACGTTCTACCACTTTGGTATTTTTTATCGTCAGCCTTCTCACTAGTTTCTAACTCTTTGCTTTATTTATATTCTTAAAATTAAAATGTATTGAGCTTTTACACGCAGACTAAATATAATAACGATTATGCTTCGATTTTTTTTATTTTCGCAAGTAATCATAACAATGTATCAATAAATTATGGATTTGTTGATTTGTTCATTTGCTTTTTAAATATTATCATCACATGTGGGAATATTATTCAAATCAGTCATGATAAATAGTAAAATTATTAATAGGAATTTTTTTTTTTCTTGTCAAATTTTAAATGATGTGTATTTATAGAAATGTTAATGAGACCTCCACCATTAAATGGTTTTTTTTTTTTATTAAATCAAATAATATTAATTAGGAACCTTGACAGATATTTTTCAATCATCTTTTAAAAAACTAAAGACTCATGAAACTTTGCAAAAACCATCCGTTATTTTAAAGGATCTAAGAAAATGATTATCATGATTCTCAATAATTACATAAAATATACTCTAAGCTTCTAAAACATACATTATTTGTATATGTATATTAAAAGAGTTTGTTGTGACTTGTGGGTGTAAACGTGAACAAACGTTGGTATGCTATTTACAAACGCAAAGCTCGTTGGAACACAAAATTTTTGTCGGTTTGCTTATTTACTTTTATGATATTCTTAGAGTTAACTCTTAAGGAATTTCAATTAACTGACGTCATTTATCAATAACAAGGAGTCTTATAACTGTTAAAATAAATAAGTACCATAAACTGCGAGTAATTATTTTTTAAATTCTTTTCGAATTCAATTGAATTTTAATTTGAAAATGATGGTTCCGAAAAAAATCTCAAATAATATTATTGTTGTGAATAAACATTTTAGATAATACAAAAATCAAGGACAAAATAATTATGGCACTTGAACAGATCAAAATGAAGGACTGCCAATCGTCTAAAAAGTCTTTTTAATTATTGGATATTGCAACAAACTACTCTGCAAGGTATAGGACCTTCTTCATTCTGACCAAACAATCGCGATTTACCAAGTTTTGAATCAAAAGGAGTAAAAGGAAGTGGTTTGCCTATGTAGCAGCTTTCATAAACCTCAAATGCTTCATCTATTGGCAATTTTGAGTCACCATCAGCAATAATTTTTCCTTTTACTTCGGTTATAGCTACAGGCATTTTCTCTATGCTACAAGAGCTTTTGGTCATCTGATCAGGAGTGTTTGGCACAGTTATCGATTTGGATGTAACAAAATTATTATTTAAAGTAACAATATCGCAATTATCATCTTCGACACTTGTAACACTCGAGTCGACCTGAAGTCTGTAATAAAGCTGCACATGCTCCATGCAGTTGGTTTTATTATCTTTAGTCATCATTAAATCGTCGTCAGTCAATTCTCCTTGATGTATTTTTTTCGGCGTTACTAAAGGTTCGATGGTTTCTGCCTCCCAACATTCAAGAACATCTGGTTCTTCGATACTGCCAAGAGAACGTGCATTTTCCTCTTCTACAGCGTCATCGCTGTTCCTTCGTTTCATTGCACAATTGTTATCTTTCGCATTATCTTCATGAAGTACAGGTGCGACGAGTAACAATTCACCATCCATAGAAACTATAATTTCACCTTTCTCAAATGTTTTTACTGGTGTATATTCGATACTTTTATTCTTACTGATATTTTTTTGTATGTTGTTAATTCTAGAATCGATTTTATCGTTGTTTAAATTTACATGAATTTCAAATTTTTTCATATTAATCCGAGAATTTTCAGCAACCCTCATACCCACATTGCTATCCTTTTCAGTAAATTCGCAAATTCTATCAACATTCCTTTCTAACGAAGATCGTGATGTTCCGGCAGCATTTGAAGTATCTCTTTGTGGCAAAACTGAAATATTGCACTATAGTTAGATAATTTTATTAATAAGGAAATAATATTAAACTTGATTATTTAAAAAAAAAAAAAAAAAGAGAGAGAAAAGGAGAATAAATATTATGTATATATTTTTGATCCTTTATTCAAGTTATAAATTATTAAAACTGTTTAAATTTTATTTTAAAAAATGTATTGCTAAGAAGTAATAAATGATTTTTTTAAATATACAGTTGTATAAATTAAATAACGATAAGGATTTATAATGTTTATTTAACAATTATTTTAATATATTGAAAAAAATTTTTTACTTGTTTATTACTAAGAAATAAAAAATCTTTTACTCACTGTTTTTACATTCGTATTTTCTTTCATCTAAATCGAGATGTTGCACGTTTCGCCTGTAATTTTTTGCACCTTTTCTTTTGATACTTCTTACGTTTCTGCTTTTTTTAGACGAGGTGTTTTTCACCGTCTTTTTTTCCCCGTTATCGATAGCATTAATTCGGTCGTTGGAGTTTGCGAATTCGCCGTGGCGGGCCTCGCGCTTATCAGCGCCGGCATTAACAGATAGTGCAGGCATGGGGTTGCTTTGCAAGTTTTTTGACGGCTCGTTGCTCGTCGAAGCATCATCCTCATTTTCGTCATTGCCGTCATTGTCATCATCATCATCATCATGATCATGATCATGATCATGATCATGATCATGATCATCATCATCATCATCATCATCATCATGATTATCATTATCACCATCATCATCATCATCATCATTATCATCATCATCATCATCATCATTATTATTATTATCATCATCATGAACGTCGTCGTCATCGTCGTCATCATCATCGTAATCTTCGTCGCTTGTGGTTGTGGACATAATAAAAAGATTGGGTGAATTAGTCCTCTTTAACCACTCGTTAACAGCCTCGGTTATCGGTCTACCCGAGAATCCAAGCTTTGATTGACTCTCGAAGCCAGAATCTTCGTCGGTAGTTGGCCTCATTGTCGTTGTTTCGGTGTTTTCATTGCAACAACTTTCGGAGGTGATCGAGCTTTCATTTACCCAGGTTTGACAGATATCTAATCAAAAGTAGAAGTGGCACTCAATTAAATGTAGACTGTAAAAAAGATTAGTGATAATCTAGAATGATTAGTAATAATACATGCATATTTAAAAGAAAAACAATTATATTCAAATTTAATACTGCATATGTGTGTGTATGTTTACATTTAATACTGTAGAAAATGATATTTTTTAACCCCTTGCCTTACGATTTAATTTTTAACTGTGCGCGCTAAAAGCGTTTTGTTTATGTTTGGCCCGGTAGACTTACCACGTCTCTGACACGTCCCTGTTCATGTTTGGCCCGGTAGACGCCAAACCGGTAGACGGTATCACGTCTCTGAGACGTCATTGTAAGCTAAGGGGTTAATATTAACACTTTTTATTTCTATTCGACTTTACAAAAAATATTTATTAATTCTTCAATTAATAAATGATATTTTTTTCTTTATTTGCATAAATACTTATTTGCATTTCGAGCAATGAATTTTATTAAATTTATCATTATTAATTTTGTAGTAGGTACATAATTAATCCACACACATTTTGCCAAATTGTCAAGTTAGTATTGAGAATTAGCTTTTAGAAATTTATAAACGCGAAAAGAGCTTAACCCTTTGGCTACGGCAGTCTGTTCCGCGGGAGAAGCGCCACCAAACGGGGCACCGCGATGCGCAGTTTCGCGAACACCGATTATATACGGCAGCCGTACACACAGGTCGTCACGTGGATGCCGGATATATACGGCACCCGTAACGAAAGGGTTAAATTAGCCTTAAACATGTTTGAACGTTAAAACAAATTTTTACTAACCCAAATCTCCGTCTTTTTGCGAAGTTTGCATGTCAATAATGTTTGCAGAGCTAAGGATCGCTGTCACATCTTCTATTAATTTTTCATCTTCGTTTAAAAAGGATGTCGTTACCGGCACCGTTTTCGTCGTATCATCAATGCCAGTTGTATCCACGTAATCGAAATCAGGATCAAATGTCTCACGCATGAATTTCAACGTTTTTGTACAGTATTTCCGCCTTGGAGCAGACATCCCATTGTTGTTAGAAGTAATGATTGTTCGAGTAATAAGAGACTCGTCGGTATCCGTAAATTTCTGTGAATTCTGATTTTGAGCTGATAACCCGTCAATTTTCGAATTCGGGTGCCTTGATTGCAAATCGTCAAGCCGCTCGGTATCACGGTTTACCGCGAGAATCGCCGATTTGCAACCGTTTTCCGTAATCTTTGACATTTTTTTCGAATACTCCGACAAATTGTCGCCGTTTGTCAAAGTCTCGGAGAAACCACTTTTATCGGACGAGACGTTTTCGTCAATATTTACGCTGTTAATGTCGGCTTCTTCATAATAATCATACGTGGAAACTTTTAGTTCCTCGCCCGTCAGTCTTTTTGATTCATTGTCCGTATTATTTTTGAGCATTGTTGCTTTTAAGCATTTGAAAATGTAGTCTTCCGTCGGTTGTTTGCCAGCGATTTCCTCGGTCTCCGCGTCATTACCATTAGGATCCGATGGCATCCACGTGGAGGTACTCGGGGAATTCCAATTAGAGGTGAATTTAGATGAATTATCGTCCTCGACACTGGCGGGGATAACAGATTCGACGGTAGATCGAGGATGAAATTCTTGGCATTCTGGATTAAGCTGTTGATTGTTGGAATCGGTTGTCGCGTAGGGCGTTGCAGCGGTGTTCACCATGTTGTTGCATCTGAGCATGGGCTCACTTTGTATCGTCACGCCTTCGTCGAGAAAAAATTCTGACATTATTATAAATAATCAATTAGATAAAAGCGTGCAAGTTGTCCAAAATTTGCACGAACGCGATAGATATGGTCTACATACTGTAAACACCTCTACATATATACATAATGCGAAATTCTAATACGAGGTGCGCGCGCGTGTGTGTGTGTGTGTGTGTGTGTGTGTGTGTGTGTGAGAGAGAGAGAAAGATGATGACGAGTGATAATAAATAATAATCTGCCTACTTTCTATCCACTTATGGTGCGAGAAACAAAAAAATAAACAGTCCAAGGAGCAGTAGTTCAAGACAAAGTTTAATGAAAGAAAAAGAGGCAACAGCGTTGGTCTAGAAAATGCGTTCAAAGAAAAATAAAGACGTAAAAAAAAAGAAAAAGAAAAAAGAGAACAGAGAGAGAGAGTGAGAGAGAGAGAGAGAGAGAGAGAAATAGACAGACAGAGAAGCGAGTGGTGCAAGGATCAAAAAGAGTATCGACACTCTCGAACGACTTCGAAACTTCAGAAGACTGCACTTGGCTTTTTTGCCACAAAGACTCGGTAGTGCTTCTTTTATTCGACCGGTAGCTTAGTCAGCTGCTGGCAAATGGCGTAGGGCAGAAGCGCGCACGGGCGCGTACGTCAACGCAATTAACGGGCTTTTATTTTTAATGTCTCTATTTAGAACGCAAAGCAATGCGGTATCGGCTGCCAAGCGGACTCTTTCGTTATCGAGCCGTCCTCGTCATCTTTATCGGTGCTCGACAGCTTATATGTATATTTACGGCAACTTGATTCCGCGACAATAATCGCGAGCGCGCTCAATTTTTTTCTTGCTCTTTTCTCACTTCTCTTACGATGCGTTACGCGTTATCAAAAGCGTTAGGTGGATCGATTTGTATGTGAGTGTGCGTGAATCCCTCAACTGTTTTTCTTTTCTTTGCAACATTCTTTAAAACTTTCGACAGCTACAGTTTAAGCACTGACTACCGGCGATAGCTCTACTTCGAATGTAATATTTTGGTGGCTGAAAAAGGTACACAGCTTGGAAAAGATGTGTATGCTTATGCCTTTTAACCCATTTAGTCCCAAACAATCAAATTTTTTTTTAAGTTTTCAGCGCTCTAATTGTTAACGTAAACGGCTCAAAAAAATATTTAAAAGTACTATTTCCGATAGTTTGAAACCTCTTCTTTCGAATGCCGTATCCAGAAATGGGCGACGATTTCACTGAAAAAAGTTATAACAATTTATTGCAAAAGAAGTACGAAATTTTCAACTTTTTTTTTACAAATGTGAAATTTTCAATATAATAAAGTAACGCCGGATTATCGCAATTAATATAAATCGTGTATTTTTTATCTGTTCTTTAAAATGCCGCTGAATTTTTTTTTAAATTCAAGATGGTGGCGTTGAGATGGCTGCCTCATCACAAGATAAAATTTTATAAATGCACAATTTTGCAAAAACATCACATTTTTTATTCAAAAAAACTGTACCTGATTTCTGCAATGATTGTAAATAATTACACTATTATATATTTATTAAAATCAATTTGAAATTTTTTTCAAAATTCAAAATGGCGACGTCAAAATAGCGTTCAAATCTAAAAACAGTGTATCAACACCTTCTCTGCCAACAACACTTTTTGTTTCAAGTTTTTCTCCATGAAAAGTACGTAGTGAATTCCATGTAATTTTTTTCGCTCATTTCAAATATGCGGTTTATTTTTTCAATAATAATAAACAATAGCATAGGCTAAGCATACCTACATGCACCATTTTTACAATTTATTATTAATATCTTGGAAAATATGCAAGGTTACTAAATTTTACAAGAATCAGAAAAGTTTCTAAATTCAAAAAGAAATATTATGGCGTTAATTTAATTTTCTCATTATTATTAATAAAAAAGTTATAGCGTTATAAACAATTAAATGATTAATAACAAATTAACAACAAATTTTCCGTTCATCCAACAGAATTTTAAAGAGCAGATAAAAAATACACGATTTATATTAATTGCGATAATCCGGCGTTACTTTATTATATTGAAAATTTCACATTTCTGAAAAAAAGTTGAAAATTTCGTACTTCTTTTGCAATAAATTGTTATAACTTTTTTCAGTGAAATCATAGCCCATTTCTGGCTACGGCATTCGAAAGAAGAGGTTTCAAACTATCGGAAATAGTACTTTTAAATTTTTTTTGAGCCGTCTAAATATTCGGTTAGAGTGCTGAAAAATCAAAAACTTGGACATTTGTGATGAAATGGGTTAAAATGTGCACTGTCAGATATGTATAAATATATATATATATATATATATATATATATATATATGCGTGAGTGCGCACACACGCGCGCGCGCACGTACTTTATGACAGTCTTCTAAGACAGCCTTTCCCATAAGGTGTGAATATCATAGCCTTCGCAGATGACATTGCACTAATTGCGATTGCAAAGATATTTAGTGAAATCGAATATACGAGTGACATTGTTATCGACATCGTAGTCAACTGGTTAATGGACCACGGACTGCAGCTGATGGCAGAAAAGACTCAGGCAGTGCTAATCTCCCAAACCAAGAAGAGGAGATTTGTCACTTTTACAGTAGACGAACAGAGAATACAGAATGAAAGCATCACCGTTGACGCGCGACTATCACTTTAAGGGCATTTATTTAACGCGATCTTAAAGGTGGCAAAAGTGGCCCGAGTTTTAGCGGGTTTTATCATGCCCAATATTGGAGTACTCAAACAACGAAGAAGAACTCTTCTGTCTTTTGTATTAAGCTCTTTAATACTTTACGGGGCACCGATATGGGCAGATGTCATACAAAATTATTTAAGCTATGGAGCAGCTTACTGGAGAGCAAGTAGAATAGCCGTGCTTAGAGTAGCCTTTGGCTGCCGCACTGTGTCGGACATCGCTTCATCGGTGATCGTCGGAGTTTCTTCTGTTGATTTGTTGGCAATGAAAAGGGTCGATAAGTTTTACAATGTAGGACAACCGGAAGAATTTAAGTATGGCCGTAGCATGGTTTAGGAGGACTATGCAAGAATGGAATGGGATACAGACTAGGTGGGTCGGTGGACTTATTGTATCATTTCGACATTGCACAGTGAATGCAAAGGAGACTCAGATTCTCGAATTTTCATATAACCCTAGTGTTCATAAGGCATGGATGATTTCGCGATTACTTACAACGTACCCGCGTATATGAAAGCGCAGAATATCCGGCGTGTTACAGACAGAACGAAGACGCCGAACATTTCCTCTTTCAATGTCCAAGTTTTACTGAAGAACGAAGACGTTTTCGAGTCACATGGGAGGGCCCCTTAACCCCAGAAGGTTTAGGCCAATGCCTATTAGACTCGCAGGTGGGGTAGGACGCAGTTGCGGTGTTAGTAAAGTCCATCATTGAAAAACTTAATACGATCAGAAGAAAAAAGAGAGAAGGAAGAAAGGAACAGCAGATACGTGGACGCATACGTAAACACACATTTAGAATTCCCTGCGATCTTGGGACTGACTGCTCGCGAATAGCGTAGAGCACAACTTAGCGAGAAAAAATAGAAGAGAGCAATAGGATCAGAGAGGGGCCTATGAGCCGTTGACTGCCCCGCGAAATAATGCCTTAACGGCAGTTTCCGCAGGATTACGAGTATTGGGGGTAGTGGTTTTGATAGATGAGAGCTCCACGCTTTTGCTAGTACCGGCTAGCAAAGTCGACTGATACAGCTTTTCATCATCGTAACGGAAAGAGAAAAAAAAGAAAAAAAACTACACACACACACACACGCGCGCGCGCGCGCGCACATTTATATATATATATATATATATATATATATATATATATATATATATATATATATATATATATATATATATATATATATATATATATATATATGATATTAAAGATGAGTGAATATACGAGCTACGATGCTTAAAAAAAAGAGAGAAAAAACCATTGCAAACACAATCCGAAAGAAATTTACCTTTCAAGCTAGATTTCGACTTTAGACGCGCGACGTCTTCATTCAATTTTGCAGCCTCTTTATTGTGGATGTTCGTAAGTAATTAGTTTGAAATAAAAAAGTTTTAAAAAATGGAAAAAATAAGAGCGCGTCTAAAGAAAAAAATTTTGCTCGGCGATTGATTTACCTTTTACCTTGAATGTGGTAGAGGTTCTGTGGTTAATATACAGCAATGGCGTCGATGGACAGGACAACAGCAGTCATAAATTTGAGCACGTCCTAACCCCTTGGCCGTGCAACATCCGAGCGACACTGCTCTCGGTTAACATTAGAAACAGATACGATCAAGCCTACGTCTACAGTCTAAAGCAAGCACGACTAACTACTGTTCGCTAAGCAAACGATATTTTTTAATAATTTTTATGGTTATGTCGGCGAGAGAGCTGGGAACGGGGCTCGCCGATCAAGGATCGATCAAGGGCCCAGGTCCGTGCCCCCTCGCGCATCTTACTCTGATATACTGATGGGCCGCTTTTGAGGGATCGACAACTCGACTCTTTTTTCAGCAGAGACGACGAGTTTGCGAAGTCTCTAGGGTTCGGTCAATGGAGAAAAAGCGATTAGGATAAAGGGTAGAGGGGAAAAAGAGAAGAGAGAGAGAGAGAGAGAAAACTGACTAACCGTTTACATTCACCACTGGTGGGCCAAACATGCACTGTCCGGGATAGAGATACGATTGCTCAATCGGTTGGGGTATCACATGTGTAAGGTGAATCGGTTGGGGCGGCAACGTCTCGATGTAAGGGGTTTCCGCGTACTCAAGCCTCGGTTCAAGCGTTGAATCGACGAGCTCCGACTGCTTGACTGGCTTCGGTAGTAAACCTTCCTCGTACTCTATCGTTTCCTGCAGCTCTTGCGCCGGTTGGTCTTGCGGCAGCTGCCACGTCGACTCTTCCCGCGGCTGTTGCTGCTGCCCGTGTAGCTGGTGCTGTTGGTGATGTTGCTGCTGCTCTTCGCAAGCCACGATGGGCTTGTCGGCGAGGCTGCCGTTACCGCTCACCGAGACCGTGAGCGAGGCACTACCCGTCAGACTCGGCTCGTTGCTCAGACCGTTCGTTGAGGATACGCTCTCGGCTGCGCTTAGCAGCATACCCTGTGTATCTACCAGAGAGGCGCAGTCCATTCTTTGTGAGGTCTGTAAAAAAATTCAAGAGAGAACTTTTAGTAGGTTTCGAGAAAAAAATAATCATGATGAGGAGGAGGAGGAGGAGGAGGAGGAGGAGGAGGAGAAGGAGGAGGAGAAGAAGCAAGAAAAAAAAGAGTGATCGACCTGATGGTGTACATAGCAATACTGTTGCGAAGCCAGCTTCGGTACGTAAGCGGGATCGACCCATTCGATGGGCCTGAGAGGAACCGGAGCGCAGGGCATCACCGTCATAACATTGGTTTCCACGGGTAGGGCCATCATCATCATCGGGTATTCGTAATAGTAGCCACTCGCGTGGTCGTAGTAGGTCCTGAAGCCGGCCGGAGCCACGTAATTGCCAAGCGCGCCGCTGCTGTCCAACAGCTGCTGATACTCTGCCGCCTCGCTGCCATCTGTCGGAAGAAAGAGATCCGTTAATTGGTCGGATATAGGGTGGTCTCTTGATGTCTTGATGTAAAGAGCCAAAGAGGGTGGAGGACAAGGCGGCGTAGCGTCACCTGTGTCGTCTACACTACCTGCGGTGGAGTGAGAGGCCGAGTGACTCTCGGTGGTCGAAGGCGTCGCGATCGCCCAAGTTTTCTTCCGGATTAGGTAATCCTTCTTAATGAGGAGGTCTTGTCTGGGCGCCGTTATCCTCATGTACTCGTCCTCGTTAAAGGTGATTTTCCTCTGCTGGCTGGGCGACTCACTGGAGTCGTCGCGTCGAGAGCGCGAGCCGCCGCTCGCGTACCCGCTGGTCGTGCTCCCTCCATTGCTTTGGCCGTTGCTTCCGTTGCCTCCGCTGCCGCTGCTACCGGCACTGCCGTGTCGCAACTTTAGCCAGGAGTTCGTCCTGTAACCGTTTCGCCTATCTTTTCCTTTCTGAAGCTCGGGTTTTGTATAAGCTTTGTGCACTTCCTCCTCTTCGTCCTCTTCCCCAGGTGGAGCTGAAACAATCATGAAAGCGGTGGATTTGTTTATGATTGATACCGATAGATATCGAGATTATCGCAATCGTCGAGGAGGAACGAGCCCGTTAATTTTTCTCGTTACGTTTCTCTATATGGCTGATTATTTTACTATCAAACTGGTGCAAGAGTATAAAAAATTCTTGAAAATGTTTAGATTCAGTTTAAGACATAAATTATTGTCGGTATCTATTCAAAGTATAGCTTGCTAAATCTAAAGGATATATCAGTTGGAAATATATTACAACGAAATTAGGAGACAAAATCCGTGCGCC
The DNA here is from genome assembly GCA_949987625.1 of Chalcis sispes. NCBI lineage: Eukaryota > Metazoa > Arthropoda > Insecta > Hymenoptera > Chalcididae > Chalcis > Chalcis sispes. The sequence continues at coordinate 243,733 of OX465099.1, forward strand.
GCATTAAACTAATTTTACCAAAATGTCAAAAGTTTTTTTATATAAACCGGGCTTTGTCACGTCGTCAAGTAAAATAATTCGTTCCACTTTCGAACTGACTGATCGATGCTTTTGTAACATTTGAAAAGTTTAAAAATTTTTTATATTTTCATGCTTCCGTTTATTGACCAAGTGCAGCAACGAGTTTAAGGAAAGAAAAAAATAATAATTCAACATATTTATCGAGAGTGAGAAGCAAAAGAAGGTAATAAATAATAAGGAAAGTGCAATAGCTGCTTCTACTGCTAAGCGAGATAAAAGAGCTAAGTTTGTAGGTGCATCCAGATAAAAATAAGGTATAAATTATCTCGTGTTTCGTACCGTCTTGATACCTCGTGAAAAGCAGCGCGAATTTTGAGGAACCAATTACGCGGTTAATTTTGATCTGTCGACGCCACTGCATGCCTCTTAAATCGATTCGCCGTTTATAATGATGGAAGTCAACAACGGTTCCTAACACTTCGTCGACGATTTCTCTACCTCGTCTATGCTCAGCCAAAAATCTTTTATCGCTCAATGAATCGATATATTACGAGTTTAATGATTATTTATATTCGAGACACCGAACAAAGACCGTAATAAAGCGAAATAATAACTTTTCACCGTATTATTCGCTTTTACTTATATTTTACTTCTCCTTAATCAACTGTCGGATATTTTAATTCATCCTTCTTGTGTCTTTTAATCTTTTTCCTTCTTTTTATTTTGACGAGTCTCGGCAACGAGAGACCGAGACGAACACATGAGGAAAGCGGCAAAATTTCGTTGCTCGTTTTGCTCGTCTTTGTCGTCTTTGTCGTTGCCGTCGTCTAAAAAGACAGAGAGAGAGAGAGAGAGAGAGAGAGAGAGAGAGAGAGAGAGAGAGAGAGAGAGAGAGAGAGAGAGAGAGAGAGAGAGAGAGAGAGGGAGGGAGAGAGAAAACGAAAGTCGAAGCTTCTGGCAGGAGCGCGCGTCTTGGACTAGAATACAGCCAGAAATAGATCTAGGTACGAGGGGCTAAATCGTCGTCGCGGTAGTATTAGTCACGTTACCGTGAGCTGAAGTGCTCGATGGGTTGCTGCCTGATCATTGCTCGAGTGAGAAAAAGTGAGAGAGAGAGAGAGAGAGAGAGAGAGAGAGATAATGCAAGATCATTCTCAATTGCGAAGCTGCCCTCGTTAAAACGTCAAAAATCTCTGGCGACTTCTCTTTCTCTTGTTTTCTATTACCGTTACTGTTCTACCATTGTATCTTGAATGAATTCCATTTATAATCGCACGCACGTTCGATTCTCTTTAATCTACATACCTTCCGTAAACGTTATACATTTGTCTAAAATATATAGAAATAATACCATACTCGGTTAAATACAGAACTTTTAAGTGCCAGCATAAATCGAACCAAAAATTTATTATTTAAGAAATTTCTATTAAATAAAAACGAAATTACTCCAAAATTTTTAACCGAAAAATAAAATAGAAAGAAAAATAATTTATAGCAGATTTCGTATAATAAAAAACTAGGAGCTTTAAATATTGTATGTATGTATATATACATAGTAATATTTCAACATCAGCTTAAAAGCCTCGGCTTACTCTTAGTCATCGATAAAGACTCATTGTATTTCGTAAAATAATTTAAATAACTATATATTTATAAAAGTTTTTAAGACAAGTGCATTTAAAATAAACTGTTTCGTGTTTACCAACTATTTTAATTTCCTAATCAAATTATTTAATTTTAACTAGAATTACTATAGCATATTACATAAAATCTAATTTAATCCGCTTCAATATATAATTCGATGATACATGACCGTTTAGGATAGGGATAAGAGGTAAGTAAGGATAAGACTTGCAATTTTTCGATTCTTCTGAAATAACGAGCAACGAACACGCAAAAAATTAAAAATTACCAAAAGGTGAAAAAACTTAGAATACAAAGATGCGTATTACGCGTCTTTTATACTGACGCACTAATTATAGCTAATTGCCTTTCATAACTTTAAACGGCTTAATCTCTCTCTCTCTCTCTCTCTCTCTCTCTCTCTCTCTCTCTCTCTCTCTCTCTCTCTCTCTCTCTATTACTCCGACATTATTATTCTCATGAAAGGATTACAGTTACTTCCGCTACCCGAATCGCCAGAGTTAGCCACCTCTAACCTTAAAATTTCAGGGCCATCAGATAGTAAAAATTTTCGCTCAAACTAAATGTCGGCCACGCTCGACGTACCTGCCTATTTATCTACCCACCTTGTTACGTACGCAAGCATGCATACGCAAATGAATTTTGCCAATATTTCGTTCCCTGTTCGAGAGTGGGAATAAAAGACAATTATTTATAATATATTTATTAATGGCAATCAGCGAAAGATAACAAATAATTCATTTTCGACAAGTTGAGTAAATTCCTTTTCAAAAAAATCCTTCTTTAGACATGAAATAGAATAGTGAGTGGCCGAGAAAGGAAATCAAGTCTACGAAATAAGTAAGAGTCCATTAGATCCATGAACGTGCGGGGCAACATTTGCCGCATAGTGGATTTCAATTTTCAATACGTGGGACCCGCGCGAACGTCATTCTGTCTTACTGAGAAGCTTTTATGTTTTTATTAAAAACAACGGACATCCGTTAATATATGCGTGCACTTTGAACCTCCGATTATTTGCGTTTGTATTTAGTTATTGTATCTTGGTTAAATTATTAAAGTAATATTGTATTTATAAAAAAATATATATATATGTAAAATCTTAAAATAGTTAAATTAATTAATATATCCATTAGTGAATAGTGAATTAATTACCTTGAGTATGTATAAAACATATTTAAATTTCTCCCAAACTGTTTCGTAAATTTTAAGTGATAAAGTCGTTAATCTTATTTCTGCCATTGATAAATTTTTTATTACGATTTATACATATCGCACTTTATCTTTTCATTCATTTAAGTTATGCAAACAGCTATATAAATTCTCTTGAATAAACAATAATAAGTTAACTATAGAACTGTCGCGTTACGATTGCGTAAGGCTATTCAACTATCGGTTGTACCAAAAGTGTCAAGAGCAGCACGAAGCTCTCATTTTTTTTTTTTTTTTTGAGCTTTTGATAAACAATGTCGTTAATAATAAATTGTCACTACGGTACAATAGTTTATTCTAT